>BSBM01000034.1:1192500-1547500 GCA_027924585.1 Larix kaempferi
TCGTACTCATCTGCATCATCATCCATCATCTTCATCATCATCATCATTGATAATGATGATGATGATGACATCATCATTTATAATGATGATGATGACGAAGATGATGATGATGATGATGATGATGACGAAGATGATGGATGATGATGAAGATGATGATGATGATGTTGATGATGATGATGACGATGATGATGATGTTGATGATGAAGATAATGGCCAAGAAGATGATGGTGATGATGATGACGATGGGGATGATGACGAGGAAGTGAGTGATAAAGATGATGATGATGATGGAGATGATGATGATGATGTGGATGATGAGGATGATGATGATGAGGATGATGATGATGAAGATGATTCTGATGATGATGATGAGGAGGAGGAGGATGATGATGATGATCATATTCATCATCATTAGCATCATCATCTCCATCTTTGTACTCATCATTGTTGGTCACCCTATATGTCAGTTAATTAAAGCTAACACACAGGATGGTCAATATAAATTGTCAAACCCAGGAAGGTCTTTTATTTCAAAGGCAATAAGCACAGTCTATGCATAAACAGATCAAGCAGTTGATTTACTGAATGTAGATAATGACCCTACCTATATGCTCAGGCAACTCATTCCATAAGAAAGATAATCTAATTCATACATCTAAGAATCCAAAGTGAAACAACCTTTCTACATAAATCAACCCAGTAAGTTAATGATCTAATAATGAAATGGAACTAGATTAATTTTGCAAGAAGTTAAATCCTATAATTATCAAACTATAGCATTCAATCTTTACCAAAATGATCTATCTAGTGGCTACTGTAAATCTACCATTATCTGTCTAATTTATGAATGCAATTGAAGATACAATAGCAACTAGAATTAAAATATAAGGTTGAACTCTAACTGATAATTATTGGAAATCCTAGAAAGCATAAACAACTAAAAGATAATTGGAATTGAGCTTGGCTATCACAACTGATTAGAACACGCATGCAATTAAATAAATTATCCTACACAATCGACTGTCACAGCAGTCTATTATAACTATTCAAGATGCAATTATAAACTACCAGAAAGGAAAGTTAATCTCTGTTACAGCTACCAATAATATCTGCAATCATTCCACACCACACAATAGAAGTAAAACTAAACTACTCTACCTACTTAAACCGGCTATCTCTGTGAGAAGGCGGGCCCTGGCCTTCTAACAGAGACGCCGAGAGTCATAGAAAATTAAAATGCATAAATGAAGAACTCTGCTCTCATATTAATGATGGAAGATCATGAGTCTCAGTGCTCTGTTACAGCTTACACAAAGTGGTAATTGTCCAACCCCAGGCTACCAGAGCCTTCTGGAATTTATACGAGGAAAATACAGTTTCAGATCCACTATATTCGTGCAGCAATGAAGATCTATGATCTTCATGCTGCAGAGTTACAACTAATTGATACTGCCATATTAAACAAGGCTGTTAATCATGAAGGATGTTGTTGCTCTGATAATTAATGGATAAACTGACTCAGCAACTAGAATGCAACCTGTCTATCGCAGCTAGGCTCTGTTTCAGTGGAATCTGTTACAGTGAGGATCTGTTATAGCTTGTGTGGAGAGTGTGTTGTCCATTGGAGTATGAGTAGCTGGTGCTTTGGAGAGTAGCAGCTGGTGCCACTTGGCTAATACACCTACGCTTTAGACCTTGGCTGAATGAAATCACACAGATCAGCATAAACTAAGGGCTAAGATCCATAATCTTTAACAATCTTAGGCATAAAATAAATAAAGCAATAAAAAATTATACCTGTCAATATTATCGATTGGTCTGGAAAAAGACATGGATATAGCTTATAAAAGTAGGATGAAATCAGGGAAAAATGATGTAATAAGGATGGCCAAAAAGGGACATTTCCTAGACCCAACATCTCCCCCCAACTATCCAATTGCATGTCCTCATGCAACAACCTCCCCTAGTCCGAATCTGATTCTGAGTGAAATATGTGGAGATTTGTAAGATTATAGGCAAGTTCTGGTGCCTCCCCTCGAGGGACAAACCCATAGCAGGATATCCAATGCTCCCACCACAACTCTTCTTCTTCTAATGTCAAAGCATAGTTGTTTATGTAAGAATTGGTCACAGGAAACCAAATGAGAGGGAATTTGAATCTTAAACCAATCCACCAAGACCCACACCTTTTCATGCACTGCACATATCTAGGAATCCTTGTCAAAGCTTGCCTGAAATTTTCAAAGCCATATGGATCCATTTCCTTCAGAGATGAGGAAGATTACATCTATCTGTATTCACTACCTTCCAGGACATCCTGCTGCATATTAAAAATCATTGGGACACGTGGTAAGGAGTTTATCTCACAGGCTCTCAAAATATCAGGCAATTGAAGGAACCCTGAGAGACTTAGCATGATTTTCTATGAATGCTGGTGGGTTCTGAGGTTCCCCCCTAATCCAGAGAGTAGAATTCTCCTCATTCTTGAGGATAGTTTGGAAAGCATCTCACCATCTTACATAGTTAATGAAAAAAGAGGCAAATTCCCTCAGCTAAACATCCCCCAGAAGAGGTAAAGGATTAGATGGAAAGTCAATATAACAAGCTCTGTCATGTAAATAAAATTCACATAACAAATGTTGATCCTCAAAATCACTCTTTAGAAAAGTCTCCAAAAACTGGGTAGCTGTTTCCAAATCAAATGATCTCCCATCTTTGAGAGCTCTTAATTGAAATAATGTTGTCTGCTCATGGAGAAAGATAGGGTAAGAGGGGGATGGAGCCCTGTAACTCAACAATTCTATGGAAAGAGTGTACATTTTGTCTTTTTCTTGTTGAAGGGACTTAAGTTTCTTTAATCCTTCCAATTTTTCTTGAAGTTTATCCCACCGAAGTATCTGGAAGAATAACTCCTCAACCCACTTTTCTCTCAATCCCTTAATGACATTCCTATGTTCCTGGAGAGAGATCATACCTATTCTGAACTGTTCAATCCACTTGAGCCATTTATCCAACTCGAGATTTAACCGGAGAACCTTCTTCTCCAACCGTTGAATCTTTCTGTCTTCTACCCCCTTTTCATCATCAGAATCTAGATGAATGACTTCCTTATCTTGCTTTGTCACTGTGACACTTTCATCCTTTAGTGGGGTTGCAGTGGTCTGTGCATATAGTGCAGTCTCAGCCATGCATTTTAGGGATGCTGGTTCTTGTGTAGCAGTATTCTTTATTTCCATATCCACCTCAGCTTCCTCGGTCTGTGTTATAGTCTCAGTCAATATTTTTAGGACTGCTAGTTCTTGTGTGACAGCATCCTCGTTCCCCGTTTCAATCTCAGCCATCTCAGTTTGTGTTTCCACTATAGCAAATGATTTTGGAAACATTGGTTCTTGTGTAACAGTGTTTTCCTCCTCGTCCTTGATATCAAATCTTGCTATTTGAGTTGCAGCTTTACTAAACATTTTCAAGGGTACTGGTTCTTGTGTAACAGTCCCCTGTTCCTCAGTTTCTTTGAACTGCTGAGATTATGTCTGGTTTATATCAGGTTTTTTTGACTGATGAGACTGATCCTGAAGAAGCTCGGTATCCCCTGATGGCTGGGACTATATTGTTTCATCTCCTAAATTCAAATCAGGGATCTCTTCAATTCTTGGCTCATTTTCCGCTATCCATTCGATTTTTGGCATTCCTTCTTCCACCTCCTCTATCTGTACATGCTTTTGTGATGCAAGTCCCAACATAACAACTCTGTGTCCTGCTGCAGAAAATATATCTCCACACTCTGGACAAACAATATTCCCATACTTCTCATTTTCAAATGCAAAAGATGGATTTTCCAATAAATTTGCAGCATTTGCTAATGTGTCCAAATTTTTCTATGCTTGTTTTCCAGCTACTCCCTTCCATCTTTCCAGCTCATTTCACAATAATTGCACCTCCTCTTTCAATAATTCATTTTCAAGCAGGAGATTTTCGATTTGAGGTTCTTCCTTGGAAGGTTCCTGCATAGCAGCAGATGATTTGGGGTTCAAAATGGGAATCTCTATATCCACCCCTGTTACAGGTGTTTTCTCTAACACAGGTGACTCCCTATTCTCTCTAACTGCTCCTGCTGTCCCTGCTAAGGGTGCTTCAGTATTACCCCCAACTGCATCCACTGTCTCAGTTTCTTCTGCTGTCTCTTCTAAGGGTGATTCAATATTACCTATTGCATCCACTGTCTCAACTTCTTCTGCTGTCTCTGCTAACTCTGCTACTATAGCAGCTACCTCTGCTACTGCTGCTATCATTAATGCTTCTGCTGCCGCTACTGATCGAGCCCTTGTTCTCTTCACCATTCCCACTGGGTGTTCCACACTGCTTACTGCTACTAACGCTTTGACAGATCTGATCCTCCTTTTCTTTGCTGCATTGGGTGTTTGACCCTTATTTCTTGATCCTACTCTTCATTTCTTTGACACAGGGGTTTTTACCTTAGTCTCTTCTTCTTCAATAATAGTACCCCTTATCTCTGGAGAGGACACAACCTCCAAAATTTCCACAATCCCTTCTCCCATTGTCTGATATCCTTCCTCCTGAATTCTTGTTTCTGCAATTGCAGCTTCTACTGTCGCAGCTTTTACAGCTGCTCCAGTTTCAGCTTCTTTTAATTGAGTATCTTCTTCTGTAATTATAGCTTCAAATTTTTCTGCCTCCTGCTCCATGGTTTCCACCACAATTTCCTTAGCTATAGGGTTTTCTGTTACTGCTGCCTCCCCTTTGTTTACTTCCCCTTCATCACTAGCCTGATTCTCTAATTCTCCATCCTCCCCCCCAACCGGGTTTGAGGAACACCGATCCTCACTATCTTCACCAACGCCTTCCATTTCTAATACAGGTTGTATGATTGGCGCATCTCCAGCCAAAAATTGCTCCCAGGTTAAATTGTGATTTACAATGGCTCTTAGGACCAATAATTTAATCAAGCCATGATTAGTAAGGGAGGAAACTGGGTGTTGGGAGGTTCTTTCATATCCAGTGATGGTTTGTAGGGCTTTCAGCAGATAGAATGGTATATTTACTAAATTATTATGGCGTAAATGAGATAGTAAGGGAAGTTCAGAGAAGGAAAGAACTTGGTACCTACCCCCACATGAAATATATATTTTCAAAAAGATTGTGACCTGATTCCAGGGTGGTGGTAAAGATGCTAGATCCAGCCCATAGTGCTTTGGAATAGCCCACTTTCCGGCTGCTAAAAATTCCTTCACCACATTTGCATTATGTGCCTTTCATCCAAATAACTTCTTGCCAACCAGGGGTAAGCCAGTAACCTCGGCTATGATTTCTTCTGTAACATCCACATGCAGTCCCTTGACCTCGGATTGAGTATCAGTCAGATTGAGGGAAAATTGCAATGCGGTTTCTGTGTGGAAACCGTTCAACCGTTCAAACTATGTCATCCAACCTGCTGCTGTAAAAATATTAAGGACTGCCACATTGGCACGTACAAATTTTGTATTTATTGACTGGTTCATGTCGGACTGGGTTGCCCATTTTAATCCCGCTTCAAAGCTCAGAACAAACACAACAATCTCCAATATGAACGTGGAAGTTGAAGCTTTATGAACATGCAAAGGATCGTCGGGGTTCAAAAATCAGGTTTTAAGCAACTCTACGCCAATATGACCATTCCGTTGAAACGATGAAGTTGGCAGATAGGAGTAACAGGTGCAATATCAAGTAAGGTGGCGAAAAATAATTACAGTTATGACCCTAACATAGTACCTAAATTGTAATTCACATGGGTTCGTCAATCGAGGGTTGTGACAGGACATAATCATTATTACCGTATTTAATTTTCTGCCAAATCATGTAAAAGATGCGATCCATACCTTGCGTTTATGAGTTTGAGCCATGGATTAATTATTACAACCAGCTGTCATCCTCGTGGTTATGAATGCACATGTGCAGAAGTGATGTGGCCACTGCCACTCGGGCTGACAGCTACTCAAGGCACCCAAAATTCTCCTTCGTGGCGAACCATAATTAGACCTTGTGGAGCGGACGAAAAAACTGACGCCTAATCACATCATTATTGGCATCATGAATCGGAGAGCAGACAAACTGGCGGAGTAACAGCTGCGAATTTTAGCAAAATAAGCGAAAATGGTGGAGTCGCAGCTGTACGGAAGGAGCAAAAATGAAGTGGAGAGAACATAGTCGTGGCTGCTATATTTAGCAGGATAATCAAAGATAGCAGAGTCGCAGCTGCTAGGTTTAGTGGAATGCTGAAAGGTAGCAGAGTCACAGCTGCTAGGAAGGGGTAAAAATGAAGCGAAAATAGCGGAGTATTTGCCAGAACAAGCAAAAGTGGTGGAGTCACAGCTGTGAAATTTGGTAGAACGGGAAAAAATGGCGGAGTCCCAGCTGTGTTAGAGTGAAGTAGAAGCAAATTTTAGCCATCTGTGGAAAACTACGAATTATATATCTTTTCAAAATAGATTTATTAGATATGGAATCGATATGGGGTGTTTGCAGTTGTCTGGCCCAGTCACGGCCACTGCTCCTCCAATTAGTTCCTGCACACAATTCTTCAAAACAAACCGATCAAATGCAAAAATAAAAATAGATAAAATACAGAATGAAAGAAAAACCAATTATTTATGTACAAAAATATGTGTGGAAATTGCAACTTTTTGGAATTCACAGGGTTTAAGGAAAATCCCTGCCCTGGCGTTAACTGATACTCTGGATCAGCTGCAACTTGTGAAATAAAAGCATCCCTTGAGATCGGCTTGTGATACAGTCGCAGCCGATGACCATTTGCAAATAATGGTACGTTGTTCTCATCAATGGTGATCAAACGGACTGTCCCATTATCGAATACCCGATCTATCTGATAGGGTCCCAACCAACGGGTGCGCAATTTGCCTTTAAATTCCCTCTTAAATTGTGAATCATACAACAGGGCCCAGTCTCCTTCCTGGAAGACCATTTTTTTTATAAATCTATCATGCCATCTAGAGTGTTGTTGTTGGATTAAATCTTTATGATGTACTACAGCTGTGCGCTTCTCATCTAACTCATTGAGTTGATTCAGTCGATTCCTCTATGCCTCTGATAAGTCCAGGTTTGCTTCCACAACTGTTTTCAAGGTTCTGATTTCAAATTCAATTGGAAAAACAACGCTCTTGCAATATACTAGCTCATATGGGGGAAAACTAGTGGTGTTACCCCACGTAGTATGATAGGCCCACAGTGCCTCTTGAATCCTTTTAGCCCAATCTTTACGATGGCTCTTCACTGTTTTTGTCAGAATGGCCTCAATAACCTTGTTTGTGCTCTCCACTTAACAATTGGCCTGTGGATGATATGGTGAGGTTATTCTGTGTTGAATATGAAATTTCTGTAATAGAGCTTCCAGCTTGTGAGACACAAACTGTGGTCCACCATCTGTAATGATCTCCTTAGGTACTCTAACCGAGTAAAAATCTCTTCATACAGGAAATCAATCACAGCCTGATCATTGGCCTTGACTAAGGCTACAGCTTCTACCCATTTAGTCATGTAATCTATGCAAACCAAGATATGAACTTTCTGCTTTGAGGGAGGGTTGATAGGCCCTACAAAATCTAGAGCCCACCTATTAAATGGTTCAACCACAAGCTGTGGTTGTAAAGGCATCTCATCTAATCTGTTGGGTTGGCCCATCCTTTGGCAGCTATCACATGCCTGAACATACTTCTTCGCATCTCTGAACAATGTAGGGTAGAAATAGACCATTCTCAAAACCTTATGACCTGTCCTCTTGTCAGCAAAATGCCCCCCACAGGGCTCATCATGGAAAGCTTTAAGAATGCTAAAGATTTCATCTTCTCTAACACATATTCTGATTTCTAAATCAAGCCCTATGGAGAAAAGATGTCCATCAATCCAACAGTACCTAGCACTCTGTTGTATGATCTTCCTTTTTTCTCTCTTTGACAGATGTGCTGGAAGCTTACCTACAGCCAAAAAGTTAGCAATATCTGCATACCATGGGGAATGAGCTAAGATTGCAAACAAATGTTCATCAGGGAAGAAATCTTCGACTGGTACATTGTCATCACTGTTAGTAAGTCGAGATAAAAAATCTGCAACAACATTTTCCTTTCCTGGTCTATCAATAATTGTGATATCAAATTCCTGTAATAGTAACAACCATCTAGTAACTCTAGAATTCATGATTGGTTTATTCATTAAATACTTGATAGCATAATGATCAGTGTGCACAAAAGTAGAATATCCAGTAATATAATGTCTAAATTTGTTGATGGCATAAACAATGGCAAGAAATTCTTTTTCTGTGACAGTATAATTTAGTTCAGCAGTAGACAAATTTTTACTAATATAGTAAATGGCATAAGGAGCACTACCTTCCTGCTGTCCCAAAACTGCTCCAATGGAAGTATCTGAAGCATCTGAAGAAATGTGAAAAGGAAGAGCCCAATTGGGCCCTCTTAAGATGGGTGTTGTAGACAGCCTTTTCTTTAGCTCAGTAAATGCTATTTGGCATGCATCATTCCAGACAAACTGTGCATCCTTCATCAACAGAGTGAACAAAGGAGAAGCTAGTTTGGAAAAAATTTCTATGAACCTTCTGTAATAGCTAGCATGCCCTAAGAAGCTACGTACATCCTTCTATGTCCTAGGAGTTGGTATATTTTCAATTACCTTGATTTTGGATGGATCTACCTAGATACCATCAGACGAGATGAAGTGCCCCAACACTATGCCTTCACTCATCATCATGTGGCACTTTTCAGTGCTTAAAGAGAGATGGCTTTGTTCACAGCGTTTCAATACATTTTCTAAGTTCTTCAATGCTTCTTCATAACTATCACCATATGGAGTAAAGTCATCCATAAAGATTTCCATGCAATCATTCACCATTTATGAAAAGATTCCAATCACTGCTCTCTGAAATGTAGCTGGTGCGTTGCACAACCCAAAAGGAAGTACTCGGTATGCAAAAGTCCCCCAGGGGCAAGTGAAAGTGGTTTTGTCTTGATCTTGTGGAGCAATCTGAATCTGGTTATAGCCACTAAAGCCATCCAGAAAGGAAAAATACTTTTTCCTAGACAAGCTATCAAGGACCTGATCAATGAAAGGTAAGGGGACATAGTCCTTCTGCGTTGCCTTGTTCAATTCTCTGTAATCCACGCAGACCCTCCATTTCCTGTTCTTCTTTGGTACAATCACAAGTGGGGAAACCCACTCACTATCTGAAATTGGATATATAAATCTTGCTTCCAGAAGTTTCTGAATTTCTTCTTTCACTATGTCTCTCAGGTTTGGGTTCATCCTTCATTGTGGTTGACATACAGGCCTGGAGTCGCTCTTAATATAAATGTGATGGGTGCACATATGAGAAGGAATTCCTTTCATGTCTGTGTACTCCCAAGCGAAGGCTCCCTTATGCTGCTTCAGCAGAGTGACTAGCTGTTCCAGCTCATTAGGTGCCAGATTGGGATTGATATTCAATGTTTTTCCTGGCCCAATTTCTACTCCAACACTCTTCGAATTCTTAAGTACTGGAATTATACTGTCATCACCGGTTAGAGTTTCTTCTGTAAGATTTTCTTGTTCTGATGTAGCTAGAGTAATGTCCAATATCTGATAGACACTTTGATTGACTGACGTGGGCTCACTGATGAAACTATTAATTGCATCATCCTCTATTTCATCTTTAAACATTAAGGCTCTCCCTATGGTTAGTAGTGGCTTCACACCCTCTTCCTCCTCCAAATCTGCCCATAATGGAGTCTCAACTTCTGTGCTTGGTCGAGCTGGAGAGTACAGGGTTAGGCTCTTGATCTTAGTTCCATCTGAAATGGTCATAGATCCTAACCGACAGCTGATATAGGCATCTGCTATGGCCAACCACGGTCTTCCCAGGATCAATGGGTGTCCCCCCAATTGGGATTTCGGCTATAACACCAAGAAATCCGCAGGGTATTCCCATGAGTCGACTGAGATCATGAGGTCATCCAGGATCCATTTAGGCTTGATCGTCGATGTATCAGCAAGTTCCAAAACTGTAGGGGTTGGCCGAAGATTAGTGAGTCCCAATTTGTTCACAGTTTCTATGGTCATAACATTAATAGCTATGCCTAAATCCACCAAGACATTTGGAATTTGTGTGTTCCCTATGTGAACTGTAACAGTCGGGTTCCCAGGGTCATCGTATTTTGCCATAGGAGCCTTCCCCATTATCAATTCTGAAAGCTTTCCCAACACGTGGACAGTGGGGGGATCCCTGGGCCTTCTTCCTGGTTTCTTAACACACAAATGTTTAAATGTCTTAGCATAAATGGGCACATCATGGAGGGCCTGTAACAGTGGAATTTTAACATACAAATTTTTCTACTCTCCCACGAGATCAAATCGGGGCTATTCCACAGTTTTGTACAGTTGCAATCGTTCAGGATATGGTGGTTCTCTATTCAACTGTGTAGGTTGTGAAACCTCGTGTGTTTCTTCTTGAGTTTCAGCTGCTGCTTCAGTAGGAGTATCAGCATCCTCAATAATGGGGCTTGCTGAATTAACCATGTTCTCATAGTGCTGATTTACTCTAGTTTCAATCGCTGGGGGTGACACATCCTCAGTGATAATAGGGTCCACTACCCTCCCTGATCGTAATTGTATATCATTGCAGGGAATCTGAGTAATGGAATATCCAAGCATGTTGGCAGTCTCAAATTGATGGACTGCTTTATTGTTTGGGTTTGGGTTAGGTTGTGTAGGTAGCTATGGTCGAAGTGGTGCATTCATAGGTGCGGCATTGCTTTGGAAAGGGAGTTATGGTTGCTGATACTGCTGATGCTGATACTATTGAGGAGGGTACTGTTGATACTGATTCTGGTGATAGGGAAAGTTATTTCCTTGGTAAGAGTTCCTCCAGTTGGAATTCCAAGGAGCTTGGTTCGATTGCTATGTCCATGGTGTCCATGAATTAGGATTTTGCATTGGATTCTGGGATGGATGCCACTGGTTGTTGGAATAATGTGAAGGGAAGTGTGTATTCATATTGTGCATATTGTTCATTCCATTCATATTATGCAGAAAAAATGTTGGATCTGCATTCATACCTTGGTTTATAGGCTGCCATGCTTTCTTATGTTCCATAAACTATGCTGGCTCTACATCTAGAATAGATGCCTACAGGACTTCTTTGACCTTAGGTAATGATGGACACTCCTTAGTACCATGCTCGAGTTCACATATCCTACATACCTCTGCTTTGTCCAACGGGCATTCCTTCAGTGGATGCTTCTTCCTACATTTAGGACAGAATACCCCAAGTGTAAGATCTTCTACCACTTGTTTCTGTTTTTCCCTCATGACATCCAACTCTGAGGAAATGGAGCTCATCATGTCTGTTTTAAAGTTCTCTAGTAAGTTGCCTATTTTTGCTCGAGTGGCCCCTCCACTAGCTGACTTCTGAGTCCTAGTGAAGACATCCTGGTCTCGGTCTTTGTCTCGTTTGCTGGTTCTGGAAGATCCCCTGGAATACCTTTGACATAATTAAACAATCTTTTCAAAAGGTTCCTTCAAGATATCCCCTTTTCCTAGCAGATTCAACATATCAAGGAAATCTTCTCTAATTCCTCTTAGTAAGATAATCTTGAGCACATCCTTTCCAATCTTAGCATGACTAGATCTTTGTAAATTGTACAACAATCTTTGCACAAAGTCTTCCAAACTCTCTTCATCCTTCTGAACTATCTTAAACAACTCTTCCTTTCTATCTCTAGTTCTGCAATATTCTCGATACTTAGAAAGAAAGGTGTTTTTCATTTGGTCCCAAGTACTAATGGTCTCATGACCCAGACTCATGAACCAGCGCAGAGCATTTCCCTTCAAGGTGGATGGGAATAACTTCAGCTTCTGAGCACTAGAGGTATAATCATAGCTACGACAGAGGATATCAAACTAAAAAAGAAACTCATAAGGATCCTCAGAGGACTTACCATGAAAATTCGGGAGAACTGATGGTGATATATTCTTCATAGGGGCTGCTCCAGGTGTCTGGAGGACAGGGAATTCTAATGTAGCCATAGTATTACCAGGCTGATTATTTTCTCCTTATTCCTCCCGGTGATCCTCATGTTCATTCTCACCCCCCTATTCTCTACCAGCCATGGTTCTGGTCCAGAAATTAATAGCTTCCTTTATATGTTCTTCCTCTCTTCTCCTCTCTTCTCCTCGCCTTCTTTCTTCCTCTGTTATTCTGCGAGTCTCCAACCACACTTCCTTAGTAACTCTGGTTCCATCTATATGATAGATCTCCTCTCTATATGGTCCACCTATAGCGCTTCCCTTATCTTCAGGAGGTTTACTTTCTGCAATAGGAGTTGAAGGTCCCATTGTATTATCCACTGTGGATGCTGAGTATTCAAGATTGGGAGGAATAGAATTTTCCCTACCTGTAGAGTTCCGCAGTGGTCTAGTGGAAGAATCAGCCCTAGCAATTATATCATTAATGTATGTGTGTCTTCCCTGACCTGCATTACGACCTCAACCTCTTGCACCTGCAATGTTAGTATTCAAAGGGGGTTCCCAATTTGTTTTTCTTGTATTCATGCATGTTGTAAGTAATTGAACTAAAATCAAATCAAATGAAACCAAATACTAACTCTGTCTATCTATGACCATCCCTGACAATAGCGCCAAAATGTTGGTCACCCTATATGTCAGTTAATTAAAGCTAACACACAGGATGGTCAATATAAATTGTCAAACCCAGGAAGGTCTTTCATTTCAAAGGCAATAAGCACAGTCTATGCATAAACAGATCAAGCAGTTGATTTACTGAATGTAGATAATGACCCTACCTATATGCTCAACCAACTCATTCCATAGGAAAGCTAATCTAATTCATACATCTAAGAATCCAAAGTGAAACAACCTTCCTACATAAATCAACCCAGCAAGTTAATGATCTAATAATGAAATGGAACTAGATTACTTTTGAAAGAAGTTAAATCCTATAATTATCAAAATACAACATTCAATCTTTACCAAAATGATCTATCCAGTGGCTACTGTAAATCTACCATTATCTGTCTAATTTATGAATGCAATTGAAGATACAACAGTGACCAAAATTAAAATACAAGGTTGAAATCTAACTGATAATTATTGGAAATCCTAGAAAGCATAAACAACTAAAAGATAATTGGAATTGAGCTTGGTTGTCACAGTTGATTAGAACACACATGCAATTAAATAAATTATCCTACACAGTCGACTGTCACACCACTGTGTTACAGCTATTCAAGATGCAATTATAAACTACCAGAAAGGAAAGCTAATCTCTGTTACAGCTACCAATAATATCTGCAATCATTCAGCACCACACAACATAAGTAAAACTAAACTACTCTACCTACTTAAATCGGCTATCTCTGTGAGAAGGCGGGCCCTGGCCTTCTATCAGAGACACCGAGAGTCACAGCAAATTAAAATGCAGAAATGCAGAACTCTGCTCTCATATTAATGATAGAAGATCATGAGTCTCAATGCTCTGTTACAGCTTACACAAAGTGGTAATTGTCCAACCCTAGGCTACCAGAGCCTTCTGGAATTTATACAAGGAAAATACAGTTCAGATCCACTATATTCGTGCAGCAATGAAGATCTATGATCTTCATGCTGCGAAGTTATAGCTAATTGATACAGCCGTATTAAACAAGGCTGTTAATCATGAAGGATGTTGTTGCTCTGATAATTAATGGATCAATTGACTCAGCAACTGGAATGCAATCTATCGGTTGCAACTAGGCTGTGTTTCAGTGGAATATGTTACAGTGAGGATCTGTTATAGCTTGCGTGGAGAGTGCACTGTCCCTTGTAGTATGAGTAGTTGGTTCTTTGAAGAGTAGCAGCTGACGCCACTTGGCTGATGCACCTACGCTTTAGACCTTGGATAAATGAAATCACATAGATCAGCATAAACTAAGGGCTAAGATCCATAATCTTTAACAATCTTAGGCATAAAACAAATAAAGCAATAACAAATTATACCTGTCAATATTATCGATTGGTCTAGAAAAAGACATGGATATAGCTTATAAAAGTAGGATGAAATCAAGGCAAAATGATGTAATAAGGATGGCCAAAAAGGGATATTTCCTAGACCCAACAATCATCATCATCATCATCATCTTCATCATCATCATCTTCGTCATCATCATCATTATCAATGATGATGATGATGAAGATGATGATGATGATGAAGATGATGAAGAAGATGATGGATGATGATGATGTCGATGATGATGATGTTGATGATGAGGATGATGTTGAAGATGATGACCAAAATGATGATGAGGAGGAGGAGGAGGATGAGGATGATGATGAGGAAGTGGGTGATAACGATGATGATGATGATGGAGATGATGATGATGATGAGGACAATGATGATGATGAGGATGATGATGATGAGGATGATGATGATGATGCTGATGATGACGAAGATGATTAGGAGGAGGAGGAGGAGGAGGAGGAGGCTCCTTTTAGAGGGATAGTGTCATATATTCTATGTGTTATTGATGACGTGCGAGGTCTAGAATTTTCAATTAAGGCCCAGGTGGAATTCAATTGAGCTCAATATGCTTCAATAAGATCTCGAGGAACCTGTTTTCATTCTTCGATGATGTTCAATTCTTTTCAACATATCCATAGTCTTGCATGGTAGGCTGAGGATCCATTCATGGCATTTGATCTTTACAAAATATGTGTTTTGTCAAAATGAAATTCAAATTGCCTCTTTGATGAATCCTCCTCTACAAGACTTCATTTATTGCATGAATGTCACAGACTCATGGAAACTCTAAACAACACTCAATGGCATGAAACTATAACCACAAACCAAGTAGAGGTTGATTTTATGCATTGATATAGAGAGGTGGAAGTAGGCACACAATATGGAGAAACAATGAGTTAGAAAAAACATTTGGACCAAAGTACCACAATGCTTATTAATAAAATTTTAAAAAAAACTTCTAGCTCAGGAATCGTGGTTTATCACCACGTTTCTCTTCAACACTCGCCATCAAAATATGTATAAAAATAACATGTCTTTACATCCTCTTCCATTTAAATCATCATCGCATAGTCATATATAAGGATTATTATGCATGCACATCCTCACCTTACAATGTCAATTGGGTCAAGGTGCATAGACAACCACAAATTATCAAATGTGTCAAAGAGTATGCCCTTCCAATAAATATTAAGACCCACCCTTCAAACTTCATCACCGAGTCCAATTTATGCAAATATTTTCGAAGTGGGGGAAGGTTTGGCATTAAATGGTGTAAACGTTGGGGAATAAATGGTGTAAACGTTATAAAGGGGCACGTGCGCGGGTTTGGGCGCATGCACATTCCTGATGTGTACACGTGAAAAACATGCGTGCGCATGTTCTAGCATGCGTGCATGGCCCTGTTATTAGTTAAAAAAAACAGAGTTCTCTGTTTCTCGTGAATTCTACCAAAAAAACAGGTTTCACTTCTTTCGTGGGTTTTAAGCTCTCACAAGTTTCTTATTGGCTCACACTCATTGATATTTTGGATACTCTTTGATCTATTGGACACAAAATCACCCTTGGAATCTATCAAACATCTTCAGTGGTCTTGGAATCTAGTGGATTCATTTAAGCTACCAGTTTCCATTGCAAGTGGAGATCATTTCTATAGAGGTATGGTGAATTGTAAATAAGTCTTTTCATTCACAAGATTTGAGATGAGCCCATGCCTTTTTGTTTTTATCATATGCCCACAACAATATCCATGCATAGACAACAATGAATTTGACAAGAAGATTTCCCAAGTTCACATCTAAAAAAAATCATATGAACACTAGACAAGATGAAGTATGCAACCTCCTCATTGTGTAATTAGTTCCCAAGTTAATTTTGTTCTTTTCACCTCATATTATGCTAGGAAACAAAACCACACACTCACTAAACATAACTAAAAATATCACTTCAACTCATCCACAAAACCTCAACTCTCTCATCACTTATTCAATACCATTGTATGGATTCAGGATATCTGTAAGTATATGCACCTTTCCTTTCTCTATGAATCCAAATATGATAATATTCATCCATATTTACCATCCTTACAATATCCCCTCACCTTTAATAATGATTTTTTTTTCAAAAACCAAGACTTTCCCACTTCATGCTCTATTTAATATGATGATTGTTGGTATAGTCCCTAGTTTCCCACTCTCCAACACCTCCCCATCCTAGATATTGCACATTGAAAGGTCAAATTATATTCTCCCTAATCACCCTTCCCAAGACCATGATCCTTGTTAGATACCTTTGCATCCTCCTTAAGGTTTTGCACGAAACAAGGTATACATTCATTCTATTGTGATGCATTGTTGAATTCAACCATGGGTATTGTAAACTCAAAATCACATTCTATCATCTCAAGGTTTATAGATCTAAGGAAATAGTTTGTTGTTGTTTCTTCAACTCCTTAATGTGTTATATAACCTAGTAATTTACGATGGTAAAGGACATTGCCTCAAATGGAAGGATATACCATTCCACTATGAAGACAAAGCAATCAAACTAGGTGCAAAATTTAGAATTGATAACATTAAGGGAGAAAACAAAACATGCAACTAATTAAGGTTACCTTATTTGATGTAGAAAAACTATCAAACTATTCCCAAGGAATCTCTAGCCATCTCTGTTGTAGGGTGTTACTACCATAATTTTTATGAATTCATGGCTAGGCAAGACACTAGTTTCTCCTCTCTATAGTTGACCAACCATCATCTATATTGATTGGAATTGTAAGGGATAATGATGTTTATTCGAACACAAATAAACGAACATAGTCCGTAGTTGTATATGTTAATTTGTAAAGTGGTAAGCTATGTTGGAATGTGTCAGGTTCATTGTATAATGGCACTAATATCTTATTTGTTGTTTCTTTTGCAGGGGTAGTCCTGATAGTTGTGTTAAAGAGATTTTTGGAGATGGTAAACTCATGAAACACAAAAAAAAAGTAGAGGGAATCTTCCCATTGAAAAGGATAATGACTTAAGAGAAAAGGCCCGGTTGGGAATGGAAAGATTGAGACATGGTCCTATCATTGCCCTGGATCATGCCACTAATCATAACACAGTTGTTGACATGACAACCTTTTGTTCAGAACCACGGGTAAAGCGGTCGTGTCCAACGGACCCAACTCAAATTCCAACATCAACACAATCTCCAACCAACAATCCATAAACGAGTCCTTCTGAATTTCCTCATGACACAAGAATTTTGGGAGATGCTGCATGTGTAGAGATGGACATACAAGCCTTGCTTAATTTGCAATCTCCCCAAGAAGACCACAACCCTGTCGACAACACTCCCATTATGGCCCAATCTATGAACGAAGCACCAAAACAAACAAGCTTGGGTATTCTTTTCTCATGTCCACCCTCCCTGCCTCAACTGTCCAATGCAAGAAGAAGAACTCCTAGACATATTCATGTGGATGAGAGTGCTATGTTAGGGCTTGAAGGCAAGTTGCCAAAACACACTATCGAATGGCAATGCAACAAAATTGTCAAAGAATATTTTGAATCTAAAGGTGATGCAGGTAAATGTCAATTATTGTTATGTTTGCTAAAGTCACATTCTTTAGCTGTTGTTAGGAGAATTTTGGGCATAAAGATGGTTAAAAGTTCAGAGGCCAACAGTCATATTGTTAGAAATCTCCAATCTGCATTTAATGCGATTGGGAAGACGTCTCGTACAAAAGATCTTTGTGTGGCTCATCGTGTTTTAGCGGAATTAGTTGTAAGCAAGTCCACAAGGAAACGTCGCCTGCTATCACACACTTCTCACATACTCAAATTAAATAGAAAAACTATTCAAAATTACTCTGTTATAAGAGAAAATATTGACACTCTGGGTGGAAATGATTGTTGGGATTTTGTTGGTAGGTTGCCTCATGTAGATAGGAAGCTAATTGATGTTGTTAAGGAGTTAGTACAAAATTTTTGGCATGATCATAGTAGACCTTCATCAAACCAAAGAGACGTGCTAAAACTGAGAAAAGGTTCTACTGAACATGAGCCCCATGTTAAACACTTCCTTGACACCACACAAACTGAACTCTATGAGAGATTCAGGAACGAGCACACACAATTGAACCTAGGCCAAAGGTCCTTTGAGAAATGCAAATCATGGTACGTTCGTATATGCATTGATCGGAACACTTGTTGTTGTAGATACCATGTAGAATATGAATATTATTATGACACATATAAACATATATTTTGTGATGTGCATACTAACATTGTGCAGGGATGCAATGAATCCATACTACCACCGAATGCATCAAGAGACTTTATCCACAACATCATGTGTCCAAGGCCCAAAGGACAAAAGCATTATGAAAAATTGTGTCTATATGGGACATGTTCTATGTGCAGTGGGTTTTCTCTTTTGAACCATTGCAATCATGAAATCAAGGACATAGAATTTGGCATGATGGGTGTGGAGATGCAGAGCTTCAAGTACGTGACCTATCAATTAGACAGTGTCAGAGAAAGTAAAAATATTGCATTGGTAAAGTCATAGGTACAAATGAATATTGCATATTTTTCATATTACACGTTTAATTTATGGCATATACATTTTTCCAAAGGCCACATTGTAATATTGCCCTTGTTTCCATGGTAACAGGTACCGGTATGTGACTTCTTGACAAAATTCTACGAGAAAACTGAGCTGTATGTTCAACATGTGCATGTAGTGCGATGGCAAGATGAGTAATACAGAAAATGCAGGGACACATTTCCCGTTGGAACCATAGTGTCAATTGTGGATTTTGCAGAAAATTACACCCTTCAGCCACAAAATGAAATCCAGAGTCAATACTACCATTCAGACCAAGACAACATCATGGTACATATTATTTATAGGCATGGGCTAGAGAGCAACAATGAAAAGAGGATAATATTGAAGGAGACAAACTTTTACATAAGTGATGATAGAACCCATGATCTGCATTATGTACAACATTGTTTTTGAATTTTCTATGATCAGTTGAAGGAGAGAGATATACAGATCGATCAACATTGGATATGGTCGGATGGTTGTGAGGGCTAGTTCAAAAATGCCCGAGTATTCCAATGGATGAGTACTTTGCATAAGACTTATAATGTGCCTCATATCTGGAACTATTTTGAGACCGAGCACGACAAAGGTGAGCATGATGGGGCCGGTGCATGCATCAAGACTGTACTACGAAGGGAAGAGATGAGGTTTGACAAGGAACCTCATATCCGAGATGCACGGTCCACAATTCAATGGTGCTCTGCAACAATGTCAGAACAAGCAAGAGATCAACAAACATCATCAGTGGCAGGACGTGTGGCGAGAAATTTTTGGCTAGTGGTTGACATAGATCGATCGTGTTCCTATAGTTGTGGCACAGTACAAGGAACATGTGGATTTCATTCAATTCGAATCTCAAACAACCACTTATTTGAAATATGGACACGAAAAATTGCATTCTTTTGCAGCCCTTGCAGCAGTGGCGAATGGGATGAATGCGAATGCATGGACTGGGTTGATGAATGCGATCATGTGTCACTTGCAGTAGACCAACGTGCAGTTGTTGAAACAACCCAGTTAGAGGAGGGCTAGTCAGGGATTTCGATAGACTATGACCATAGCTCAGATCTTATACAACCAGGACACATATACACAGTTGTTGCACCGAAAGACAATGAATGGGGTATGTATTATTGGTTGGCACGGTGTATCCAAGGTAAGCAAACCCTCTACGGATCATTAATCGATGATGAAGGAATTGAATTTCCTACTGACTCGATGGAGGTTAAGGGGGAATATCTTACACTAGATGGGAAGTCAACAAAGACTAGTGGGCATGTATTCATGGATTATAGACCAGATTCAGTGGTGTATCACTTCACAAACTTGATCGTTGGCACAAACACCCATCTTCAGAAAATGTCAAGCAAGAGCTCAACCAAGGTATGCTACTACCTGCATCATTCAGAGCACAAGAGATTGATGGAGACAATTAGAAATAGAGAGGATCCAGATGGATTTATTGAATGAGGCTAGTCAACTTTACATAAGAGAAAGAATTGCATCAAAGAATGTTATTTTCTACATCGAGGTATGTGTAGTTTTATGTGATTTCATTGGTACAGGCATTTTTTGTTGATACATACATACATACATGCATTTGCCTATGTTTTTTATTTTTCCTATATGTATTAAACTGTTCCATTCTTCTCTTTTATGTTGAATAAAATGGTGATGTGACTTGGATCAAATTTGAGTAATTTGAGTTAGTATTTTCTTAAATATATCTATTTATGTTTGTAGCATTTGAAGATAGCTATTTTGATAGGTTCTTAAGATTAGAATTACCTAGGTTTTAGGAAATTTTTTGAAGTACATAATCTATTACAATGGTCTTGAAAATTTAACTTGGTAGATGAAACCTTCTAGGAATCGATGTATGGATAGAAGGGTCTTCCACTTGCGGTAGGGAGTTATCATAAAGTTTCAAGGGTGGTATTTTTGAGATCTATACTTGAGAAAAGCATTGGGGAACTATGAAATTCCTTATCGATCAAATATCTCTTTAGTTTCCCTCTCTTTAGTTTTGTGTCCACCCAAACCTTTTTCATGCCTTGGGTACCTTGAGGTATATCCCCAACCCCAAAAAATCTTATATTATGATGATTATGTTGGTTTAGGGTTTTGGTTTCCCATGCTCTTATATCCCAAAAAACTCTTATATCCCCAACATTTTTCATAGATTTGGTTCCCCATGCTCAATGCTCACCCAAATCTAGCTAGATTTTGGGTTTTTGCCCTTATCCAATCATCGTGTCATCAACATAGGGTTTCCACTAATATATTTTAAAACATGCTCATTTATGGTTGGATATTGATGCTTTATTCCTATAGATAACCACTTAGAGGGACTTGTCATCATCATCACCAACATCATCTCTAGGTTCCTCATCAGCATCTCCATCACCATCATGTTCTTCATCATCACCATCACCACCATCGTCAACGTCTTCATCATCGCCACCATCTTCATCATCATCATTAACTCTAACTCTAACCCTAATTCAATTTCCTTCTATAACTCTAGCCCCAAGCCTCACCCAAACACTATCATGAAGCCATCTTCTTCATCATCGCCATCACCATCATCATCACCATCACTATCACCATCATCATCATGTCTTCATTATCATCACCATCTTCATCATCATGATTAACTCTAACTCTAACCCTAATTCAATTTTCTTCTATAACTCTAGCACCAACCCTCACCCAAACCCTAGCACTAAGCCATCTTCTTCATCATTGCCATCACCATCACCATCACCATCACCATCACCATCAACATCTTCATCATCACCACCATCTTCATCATCATCATTAACTCTAACTCTAACCCTAATTCAATTTCCTTCTATAACTCTATCTCGAACCCTCACCCAAACCCTAGCACTAAACCATCTTCTTCATCCTCACCATCACCATCACCATCAACATCAACATCTTCATCATCACCACCATCTTCATCATCATCATGATTAACTCTAACTCTAACCCTAATTCCATTTCCTTCTATAACTCTAGCCCTAACCCTCACCGAAACCCTAGCACTAATCCATCTTCTTCATCCTCATCCTCACCATCACCATCACCATCAACATCACCGTCATCATCATGTATTCATCATCAACACCATCTTCATCATCATTGTTAACTATAACTCTAACCCTAATTCAATTTTCTTCTATAACTCTAGCCCTAACCCTCACCCAAACCCTAGCACTAAACCATCTTCTTCATCCTCACCATCACCATCACCATCACCATCAACATCTTCATCATCACCACCATCTTCATCATTATCATTAACTCTAACTCTAACCCTAATTCAATTTACTTCTATAACTCTAGCCCTAACCCTCACCCTGTTAGGAACCCATGTCAACCCTTCTATTTACTTTGTTAGTATATTATTGTTGAACGCATATGCTTTGTAAGTCGTCCCATCGTATTTGTTGATCCATAGTTTGTATTATTGTTGTTGGACGCATATGCTTTGTAAGTCATCCTGTAGTAATTTTTGATCCATATTTTGTATTGGCCCATGGTTTGTATTGACACATGGTATTGACCCATGGTATTGGCGCCTAGACTTAGTATATAAGTTTGTGTTGAGACCAATGAAGGTACCGTGAAGTTATTTGTATTGAGCTTGCTCAAAGGAGGTTGCCCCCTCGAAGTGGCCTGTGATCAATATAAAAGTGATTTTGAGTTCTGTTATTTCTGCTATCTTGTCTGTTTTCATTAATTAATTATTGCAGGTTCATCACATCTGGTATCAGAGCACTTTCTTGGGCTCGTTGGGTGGAATTTCTGCCAAATTTTTTTTTTTTGCATCTATTGCAAGTTCGGGTCTGGGAATAATTCCTATCCACTTAACTGTGGGAAGTACTTGGGAAGAAGCCCTAAAACTCATTATGAGGAGTACCACAGGAACCCCAAATTAGCTGGCCCATTAAGAGGACCTACAAGTGAAAAGGGCAATGACCCCTACCTGATTGACTAGTTCCCACCCATGAGGTAAACCAAGAGCTGTCGTTTGTGGCAAAGCAGTTATCAATTTTACCTGAGCTGTGGAGTGAGGGGTACTGCCCCAATATGCAAGTCGTCAGACAGCATTGGTGGCCGAGTGAAACCCCTAAACTATTAGGAAGCCGAACATACCTGGGTTCCATATCTATTTTCAGCTGAATTGTTTCCGATCACTTCCACGTCGTTTCAGATCCATTCCAAGCCGTTCTAGATCCAGTGATTTCAGATCTATTCTGAATGTCGTTTCAGATCCACCCGTTTCATATCTCTGCTAAAAGCTGTTTCAAATCCATCCTTTTTCAATCCCTTCCATGCCATTTCAGATCCAATTGTTCTGATCCCTTCCATGGCATTGTAGATCCATTTCTGGAAAAAAAGAAGAAGAAGAAGAAGAAGAAGTTTTTTTGCCATATCTTTCTTCTTTTAACACCGTTTCCCTTGAAACTTTCCGAACTCCCCTGCAATCCCATTCTGCATATTTCATTCCTAAGTACCCTATCCCAAATTCTAATTCCCAAATCCAGAAATCTCACATTTGTCTATTTTTAGGGTTTGCCATAAATTCTTCAATTTTCACCCACTCACCACCAAATTTTGCCACCATGTTCATTCCCTATTTCTGCTTCTTTGTCTTTCTTTGACAAATTTTCTCATTCTTTCACCTTGATTCTGAAATCCCCATTTTTTGCTTCCCTATCCATTAGAAAGTGTCCAGAACCTAGTCAAACCCCAATTAGCCATCCACATTTTTCCGAAATCCAAATTTCCCTTTACTAAATAAGATTTTGTTTGCGTTTTTTTATCCATTCCCAAATAAATAAATAAAAACTCCTGGTTATGGTTATCACCCACGCAGGAGCAAAAACCATGAAGGAAGCACTTGCAGCCATCCAAACCAAACTCCAAGATCTAGTTGAAAAATTTCTCAACCTCCATCTTCAACATTCAACCATGAACAATAACCGACAGCAAGAATCAAAATCTGTAGCCAATGGGATCTCTTCTTCCAGCAATTTCCATGGTCCAAAGCTTGAATTTTGTCGCTTCAATGGTATTGATCCAACTAGATGGATCTATCATGCAGAACAGTTTTTCAGTCGGCATAATACTTTTGATGTCCAAAAAGTTCCACTTGCATCCTTTCATTTGGAACAGGAAGCCCTTCAATGGTACTGTTGGTACATCAAGGCTCACGACGAGCCAAAATGGACAGATTTTTGACAACTCCTTTTGCAACGATTTGGTCCTAGTGCTTTTGATGACATCACCGGAGCACTCACTAAACTTCGTCAAATTAGCACTGTGAGAGAGTATCAGACAGAATTTGAGAAACTAGCCAATCACATAGAAGGATTGTCTGATGAATTCTACCGGAGTTGTTTTATCAGTGGTCCTAAGGACGAAATCCGGTCCGAGGTTAAAATGTTCTGTCCCAACATAATGATGGAAGTCCTAGGGTTGGATAAGTTGGTAGAAGACAATATTGCAGCCCAACAACGCTCCAAACCCACTTTTGTTCCCTTCCAAAATATGGGTTCTCAACGACCTTCCATCCCGCCAGCTCCTCAACCAACTTCTATCAAGCATTTGTCTGAAACAGAGATGCAGGCATGCAGAGAAAAAAGGCTTTGTTATAATTGTGATGATAAATTCACTCGGGGACATAGATGTGTTCAACAAAAGCTCTATCTGTTGGATATGGATTCTCTGCCTGCCTCTAAAATTGGTGAAGAAGCTCCAGATATAATGGATATCAGATCGACATTCAAGAGTCGCCTATTAACACCCCATCTCAGGATGAACAACCAGAAATATCTCTCCATGCTTTATCCGGCGTCACCACCCCCCCAAACAATGCAGGCCAGGGGTTACTTAAAGAAGCTTCCTCTTACAATACTCATTGATTCTGGTAGCACTCATAACTTCATCGACCCTCGGATCGCTAAACAGGCTGATTGTTTTATCCATCCTTGCTCCAACTTTGAAGTCATAGTTGCCAATGGGGGCACCTTACCTTGCAAGGGGAAGTGTCACAATGTGCGTATCTCTCTAGAATATTATAACCTGTGCTCTGACATGTTTTCCTTGTCCCTAGGCGGATGTGATGTGGTTTTGGGCATTCAATGGTTACACACACATGGCCCCATCTTATGGGATTTTGTTGAACTTTGGATGCAATTTTCAGTCAATGGAAAACAACACAAATTTAAGGGCTTACAACAAGGGTCTCTCCGCATCATTAGTTCACATCGCCTAGAAAAGATCCTTAAGAAGAATTCACATGGTGTCATCGCTCAACTCCATTCCATTCAGATGCACCCATCAACGGTCTCCCCTACTTCCTTGGATAGATATGCAGGTGTCTTTGTTGAACCAGTGGGCTTGTCGCCTTCAAGATACCTTTCCAGTAAGAATTTAGCTGCATTGACATCTCAGCAGGACATGATGGCTATTTTGCACGCAATACATAAGTGGTAGCCATCCATGCTAAGAAATTATTTCTGCATCAAGACTGATCTCCAGAGTCTGGAACATTTTCTGGAACAACGAGTCTCCTCACTAGCACACCGGAAATGGGTTATCCAACTCATGGGTTATGACTATGCGATCACTTACAAGAAGGGTAAGGATAATATGGTGGCAGATGCTCCTTCTCTCCAATTTGATGACCTAGTTTCTCTTATAGCTATTTCTCTGCTTGTTCCAAATTGGTTGCAATCTGTTCAATAGGGCTATCTCTTCTATGAACTCCATGCTTCTTCATCGGCAGGGCACTCTGGGTTCCTCAAAACCTATGACCGGAAAAAATGTAACTTCTTTTGGCAGGGACTGAAAATGAAAATTCACCAAATGGTGGTTGAGTGTGATACTTGCCAGGTCGACAAGGGTGAAACGACACTCCTTTCGGGACTGCTCGAACCCTTGCCCATCCTTACACAGATGTGGACAGCTATTTCTATGGATTTCCTAGAAGCGCTCCAGTGGTATAATACCACATCTAAAAGGACACCATATGAATAATTTTATGGATAGGCACCACCAGTTCTTCTTCCATACATGCTCAACAGCTCCCCAGTTCAGGAAATTGACTCAATTCTTCGAAACCGCGACCAGATTCTTCTCATTCTGCAGGACAATATTCACATGGAAAGAATTCGACTGAAAAAACAAGCCGACCAACATCATTATGAGCGCACTTTTCACGCAGCTGATATGGTCCTTCTTCGTCTACAACCTTCCAAGCAATCCTCCCTGAAACTGAAAAGGCGTTAGTGGGCCAGAATGCAACCTGAGGATGCTACAGGGGATTCACTCCTTTAGATTCTGCATCAATTTCCACATCTAAAGCTTCGAGGACAAACCTTTTTCTAAGGGAAAGGGGATGTTAGGAGCCCATGTCAACCCTTCTATTTACTTTGTTAGTATATTATTGTTGGACGCATATGCTTTGTAAGTCGTCCCATAGTATTTATTGATCCATAGTTTGTATTATTGTTGTTGGACGCATATGCTTTGTAAGTCGTCCTGTAGTAATTGTTGATCCATATTTTGTATTGGCCCATGGTTTGTATTGACACATGGTATTGACCCATGGTATTGGTGCTTAGAATTAGTATATAAGTTTGTGTTGTGACCAATGAAGGTATCGTGAAGTTATTTGTATTGAGCTTGCTCAAAGGAGGCTGCCCCCTCGAAGTGGCGTGCGATCAATATAAAAGTGATTCTGAGATCTGTTATTTCTGCCATCTCGTGTCTTTTCATTAATTAATTATTGTCGATTCATCACACACCCAAACCCTAGCACTAAGCCATCTTCTTCATCCTCACCATCACCATCACAATCATCGTCACCATCACCATGACCATCATCATCAACATCTTCATCTTCACCACCATATCCATCATCATTATTAACTCTAACTCTAACCCTAATTCTAACTCTAACTCTAACTCTAACTCTAGGTTCCTCATCAACATCTCCATCATCATCATCTTCTCCATCATCATCATCTTCATCACCATCACCATCACCATCACAATCATCATCAACGTCTTCATCATCATCACCACCATCATCATCATCATACGTTCCCAGCAGACGATTTTGTAGAGTTCACCCCTCTGTGCAAAAATTGCACACTCCCTCATTGAGCAAAAACTTAGTTTCCAAGATGGACGTACAAGATGGAACTGGGGCCACAGGACCAGAGGAGAGGGGCACCCCTGGCACTATCCCAACATCTTGAATCAAACAGAGTCTACGGTTCATCAATCGGAGCCACGGTCGTCATTCTATGGCTTGTTTCGTCTCGCATCCAAAAGGTCTTCAGGGACACCTGTTGAATACCTGCCCAGGGCATAGAAGTCCAACCGTGCAGCAAAACCGAGTTTCGGGGAGTCCTGCAGGTGTCTCTAGGTAGGTTCCAGATGGGAATACTAGCCGTAAGTGCTCGACGGACAATTTTACAGAGTTGACCCCCGTGTGCAAAAATTGCACACTCCCTCACTAAGCATAACCCTAGTTTCCAAGATGGACGTACAAGATGGCACTAGGGCCACAAAATTGAATGAGAGGGGCACCCCTGGCACTATCCCGGCGTCTTGAATCCAACGGAGTCAACGGTTCGTTGATCAGAGCCACGGTCGTCATTCTATGGCTCATTCCGTCTCGCATCCAAAAGGCCTTCAGGGACACCTACTGAATACCTACCGAGGGCATAAAAGTCCAACCATACAGCAAAACTGGGTTCCTGGGAGTCCTGCAGGTGTGTCTAGGAAGGTTCCAACTGGGAACGCTAGCCGTACTTGCCCAGTCTATGATTTTTTCCAATCTTTTCATTTTGTTGAATTATTTTCATAATTTTTTTTTGTTTAGGTTTTTGACTTATTTTGTTTTAAATTTTTTATTTATTTTTATAAGTTTGATCTAGCTCCTATAGTTGAAGTTTCATTTCAAATTATGAGTGATTGAGTTTGCTTCTGAAATGACTGATGCGATGCTTTAAGGAATAATACAAGCTGGTAGTAGGTGTAATTTTCTGTATATGCACATGCGCTGCAAGATTGTCCAATCATATTTGTGCAGGTTTCAGAACAAATCATAGAAGGAAATCCAATGGCATAGCATGAATTTTGTTGGACACCGCTTGGTTCAAAGCAGTTACAGAGGACCAGAGGCCACGGGGAAAATCCTCCAAGTGTCCCTGAACGGCCCCAGGGTGCCCGACTAGAATGCCCGTCGGTTCCAGTGGGCCCGAGATGCAGGGTTTCAGCTAGGGGACCCCCCACAACGTCCTCTGAAGACCTGGAAGTGGTGCCAACAAACCATCTCCGGAGCTAGGGTTTTGCTTAGTGAGGGCCATTCCAAATTCACTAAAGGGGTGCATTTCTTGTCTGGAGGCCCCTGGGCGTGCGTGGCCACCATGGACATGTCCAAAATGGCCACATAAGTGCCCGACGGATGATTTTGCAGAGTTGACCCCCGTGTGCAAAAATTGCACACTCCGATGGGCGAGCGGCTTATAGAAGGAAATATGGCAGTTGTAGGTATCTATTCTTTTCTTCCAACAAAAATTGTAACAGGATTTCGATTTATAATACAGGTATTTTCTTATTGGTTTCGTCAAGAGAAAGTATCATTTTCAATAACAAGTGGAACCAGGGAATCCTTCATTGTGTTCCATTAGCCCTTTGTTCAGCATTTCGTGCTCTGGTAAGTGCTAATTCACCTCTATCATCGAAAACTTGGGTCTATAAGTACCTTCCCTTTCATATTCCTCGTAATGCACACATAGTCCATCCTTATCTTGATAAAAAAGAGTTTTATAATAGCTTGAATTTTTTGGGCGTGGTTATCTCCCTGTATTCGGTTGTCTGATTGGTTGACGAGCTTGCCTGAAAATCTGTTCGTTGAACTTCTTTGTTTTATTGCTGAAAATTGGAAGGGATTTTCAAGTCACCTGCAAAATGCTCCTTTGTTGAAATATGTAAGTTCTTGAAACAACATTGATTTGGCTAGTGTATCAAATGCTACCATCCACACCAAAATTTATCTTTCATCAAAGGAGTCGCACATATTGTGGCTGACCAAATGGTCTAGGGAGCTTGGAAGTGCCACCAAATATTATTCCATGCCTGAATCTACCCATAAGGCAATTATAAATTTAGATCCTTGAGAAGGTGAGAAACTGTATGAGTGGTTGAATCAGTATCCTGAAATTATAGAGCTTTCTATCTCAAAGTTTCTTGAGCGACTCCTAGATGTAGTATTAGACTCAATAGACAATAAACTTGTTATCACCACTGCACATTTTTTGCACTATTCATCTGCAAATAACTACGTCTGGCCCGAAGAGCTTACCAGTCCTTGCAAGAATATTCCCCTAGTAGATGAAGGTGGAAACATCATTAGGGTATGGGGCTCTCTGAAGTTTCTCCAGCCTGCATCCATGAGTAATTGGGCCAAGTCAATGGGCCAAGTTAATTGGGCCAAGGGGTCCCTGAATGGACCTGGGGTGCCCGACTAGAATGCCCGTAGCAACCGAACTGTGGCTCGGTTCATGAATCCGTCAATTTCAGTGGGTCCGGGATGGCGGGTTTCAGCTAGGGGACCCCCACAGCATCCCCCGAAGACACGGAAGCGGTGCCAATGGGCCATCTCTGGAGCTAGGGTTTTGCTCAGTGATGGCCATTCCAAATTCGCTCAAGGGGTGCATTTCTCGTCCGGAGGGCTCCGGGCATGCGTGGCCACCGTGGACAGGTCCATAATGGCCACATGGACCTATGGGAGGTGACAGAATCCAAATCCTCTCATCGGTTTGGGTTTCGTGGGACCGGGGAAATTCCTCCAAGTGTCCCTAAACGGCCCCAGGTGCCTGACTAGAATGCCCGTAGCACCCGAACTATGGCTTGGTTCACAAATCCATAAATTCTAGTGGGTCCGGGATGGCAGGCTTCAGTTAGGGGACCCTCCACAGCATCCCCCGAAGACCCGGAAGCGGTGCCAATGGACCACCTCCGGAGCTAGGTTTTGCTCAGTGATGGCCATTCCAAATTCGCTCAAGGGATGCATTTCTCATCCGGAGGCCCTTGGGTGTGCATTGCCAACATGGAAAGGTCCACAATGGCCATGTGGACCTATGGGAGGCGACGAAATCCAATTACTCTCATCGGTTTGGGTTCCGTGGCCCCGAGGCAATTCCTCCAAGTGTCCCTGAATGGCCCCGGGGTGCCGGACTAGAATTCCCGTAGCACCCGAATCATGGCTCGATTCGCGAATCCGTCAATTTCGGTGGGCCTGGGATGGTGGGTTTCAGCTAGGGGACCCCCCACAGGGTCTCCCGAAGACCCAAAAGTGGTGCCAATGGGCCATCTCTGGAGCTAGGGTTTTGCTCAGTGATGGCCATTCCAAATTCGCTCAATGGGTGCATTTCTTGTCCGGAGGCCCCTAGGCATGCGTGGCCACCATGGATAGGTCCATAATGGCCACGTGGACCTGTGGGAGGCGATGGAATCCAAGTCCTCTCGTTGGTTTGGGTTCTGTGGCCCCAGGGCAATTCCTCCAAGTGTCCCTGAACAGAGCTAGGGTGCCCGACTAGAATACGCATAGCACCCGAACCGTGGATTGGTTCATGAATCCGTCAATTTCGGTGCATCCGAGATAGCGGGTTTCAGCTAGGGGACCCCCCACAACATCCCCCGAAGACCTGGAAGCGGTGCCAATGGGCCATCTCTGGACCTAGGGTTTTGCTTAGTGATGGCCATTCCAAATTCGCTCAAGGGGTGCATTTCTCATCCGAAGGCCCCTGGGTGTGCATGTCCACCATGGACAGGTCCACAATGGCCACATGGACCTATGGGAGGTGACGAAATCCAATCCTCTTGTCGGTTTGGGTTCCGTGGCCCTGGGGCAATTCCTCCAAGTGTCCTTGAACGACCCCGGGGTGCCCGAATAGAATGCCCATAGCACCTGAACCGTGGCTCGGTTTGCAAATCCGTCAATTCCGGTGGGTCTGTGGCGGTGGGTTTTAGCTAGGAGACCACCCACAACATCCCTTGAAGACCCGAAAGTCATGCCAATGGGCCATCTCCGGAGCTAGGGTTTTGCTCAGTGATGTCCATTCCAAATTCACTCAAGGGATGCATTTCTCATCCAGAGGCCCCTGAACATGCATGGCCACCATGGACAGGTCCACAATGGCCACATGGACCTGTGGGAGGCGATGGAATCCAAGTCCTCTCACTGGTTTGGGTTTCGTGGCCCCAGGGCAATTCGTCGAAGTGTCCCTAAACGACCCGGGGGTGCCAGACTAGAATGACCGTAGCACCCAAACTGTAGCTCAATTCACGAATCCATCGATTCCAGTGGGTCCAAGATGGCAGGTTTTAGCTAGGGGACCCCCCACAGTGTCCCCTGAAGACCCGGAAGTGGTGCCAATGGGCGATCTCTGGAGCTAGGGTTTTGCTCAGTGATGGCCATTCCAAATTCGCTCAAGGGGTGCATTTCTCATTTAGAGGCCCCTAAGCATGCATGGACACCATGTAAAGGTCCACAATGGCCATGTGGACCTGTGGGAGGCGATGGAATGCAAGTCCTCTCACCAATTTGGGTTCAGTGGCCCCGGGGCAATTCCTCCAAGGTGTCCCTGAACGACCCCGGGGTGCTCTACTAAAATGTTCGTCGCACCCGAACGATGGCTCGGTTCGTGAATTCGTCAATTCTCGTGGGTCTAGGACCACAGGTTTAAGCTAGGGGAGTCCCCACAGCATCCCCCGAAGACCCGGAAGCTGTGACAATGAGCCATCTCCGGAGCTAGGGTTTTGCTCAGTGATGGTCATTCAGGGACACTTTGGGGATTTGCTCCAGGGAAACAAAACCCAAACCGAAGAGTGGACTTGGATTCTGTCAGCTCCCACAGGTTTGCGCGGCCATTGTGGACCTATCCACGGTGGCCATGCATGCCCAGGGCCTCCAGGCGAGAAATGCACCCCTTGAGTGAATTTGGAATGGCCATCACTGAGCAAAACCCTAGCTCCGGAGATGGCCTATTGGCACCGCTTTCGAGTCTTTGAGGGATGTTTTGGGGGGTCCCATAGCTGAAAATCGATGTCTCGGACCCACCGAAATCAATGGATTCACAAACCGAGCCACGGTTCGGGTCCTAAGGGCATTCTAGTCGGGCACCTCGGGGCCATTCAGGGACACTTAGAGGAATTGCCCCGAGCCCACGGAAGCCAAACCGGGGAGAGGACTTGGATTTCGTCGCCTCCCATAGGTCCACATGGCCATTGTGGACCTGTCCACAGTGGCCACGCATGCCTAGGGGCCTCTGGATGAGAAATGCACCCCTTGAGCGAATTCGAATGGCCATCATTTAGCAAAACCCTAACTCCAGAGATGGCCCATTGGCACCACTTCTGGGTCTTCGAGGGACGATGTGGGGGGTCCCCTAGCTGAAGCCCGCCATCCCGGACCCACAAGAATCGACAGATTCATGAATCGAGACATGGTTCGAGTGCTACGGGAATTCTAGTTGGGCACCCCGGGGCCGTTCAGGGACACCTTGGCCCAATTAACTTGGCCCATTGACTTGGCCCAATTACTTGTGGATGCAAGCTGGAGAAACTTCAAAGAGCCTCTTACCCTAATGATGTTTCCACCGTCATCTACTAGGGGAATATTTTTGCAAAGAGTGGTAAGCTCTTTGGGCCAGACGTAGTTATTTGCAGATGAATAGTGCAAAAAATGTGCAGTGGTGATAACAAGTTTACTGTCTGTTGAGTCTAATGCTACATCTAGGAGCCGCTCAGCAAACTTTGAGATAGAAAGCTCTGTAATTTTAGGATACTGATTCAACCACTCATACATTTTCTCACCTTCTCGAGGATCTAAATTTATAATTGCCTTCTAGGTAGATTCAAGCATTCTCGAGGATCTAAATTTATAATTTCCCTTTGGGTAGATTCAGGAATGGAATAATATTTGGCGGCACTTCCAAGCTCCCCAGACCATTTGGTCTGCCACAATATGTGCGACTCCTTTGATGAAAGATAAATTATGGTGTGGATGGCAGCATTTGATACACTAGCCAAATCAATGTTGTTGGAAGAACTTACATATTTCAACAAAGGAGTGTTTTGCAGGTGACTTGAAAATCCCTTCCAATTTTCAGCAATAAAACAAAGAAGTTCAACGTACAAATTTTTAGGGAAGCTCGTCAACCAATCAGACAACCGAATACAGGGAGATAACCATGCCCAAAAAATTCAAGCTATTATAAAACTCTTTTTTATCAAGATAAGGAAGGACTATGTGTGCATTACGAGGAATATGAAAGGGAGGGTACCTATAGACCCAAGTTTTCGATGATAGAGGTGAATTACCAGTTATCAGAGCACAAAATGCTGAACAAAGGTCTAATGGAACACAACGAAGGATTCCCTAATTCCACTTGTTATTGAAAATAATACTTTCTCTTGACGAAAGCAGTAAAAAATATGCCTGTATCATAAATGGAAATCCTGTTATAATTTTCGTCAGAAGAAAAGCATAGATACCTACAACCGCCATATTTCCTTCTGTAAGCTGCTCGCCCATCAGAGTGTGCAATATTTGCACATGGAGGTCAACTTTGCAAAATCATCCATCAGGCAATTATGTGGCCATTGTGGACTTGTCCACGGTGGGCACGCACGCCCAGGGGCCTCTACACAAGAAATGCGCCCCTTTAGTGAATTTGGAATGGCCCTCACTGAGCAAAACCCTAGCTCCGGAGATGGCTCGTTGGAACCACTTCTGTGTCTTTGGGGGACACTGTGGGGGGTCCCCTAGTTGAAACTCGACGTCCCGGATCCACCGGAACTGACGGATTCGCAAACTGAGCCACGGTTCGGGTGCTATGGATATTCTAGTCGGGCACCCTGGGGCCATTCAAGGACACTTGGAGGATTTGCCCCGGGGCCACGGAACCCAACCCAATAAGAGGACTTGGATTCTGTCACCTCCCATAGGTCCACGTGGCCATTTTGGACTTGTACACAGTGGCCACGCATGCCCGAGGGTCTCTGGATGAGAAATTCCCCCCTTGAGCAAATTTGGAATGGCCCTCACTGAGCAAAACCCTGGCTCTGGAGATGGCTCATTGGCACCACTTCCGAGTCTTCGGGGGATGCTGTGGGGGGTCCCCTAGCTAAAACCCGGTGTCCCGGACCCACTGGAATCAACAGATTCATGAATTGAGCCACGGTTCGGGTGCTACGGGCATTCTAGTAAGGAACCCCGGTGTCGTTTAGGGACACTTGGAGGAATTGCCCCGGGGCCACGAAACCTAAACCGGTGAGAGGACTTGGATTCCATCACCTCCCACAGGTCCATTTGGCCATTTTGGACCTATCCAAGGTGGCCACAGACGCTCGGGGGCCTCCAGATGAGAAATGGCCCCCTTGAGCAAATTTGGATGGCCCTCACATTGGGGTCAACTTTGGAAAATCGTCCACCTGGCACTTATGGCCATCGTTCCCAACCGGAGCCTACCTAGACACACCTGTAGGACTCCCTGGAACCAGGTTTTGCTGCACGGTTTGACTTCTATGCCCCCAGTACGTATCCAACAGGTGTCCCTAAAGGCCTTTTGGATGCGAGACAGAACGAGCCATAGAATGACGACTGTGGCTTGGATCGACAAACCGTCGACTCCATTGGATTCAGGACACCGAGATAGTGCCAGGGTTTCCCCTCTCCTCCGGTCCCGTGGCCCCGATGCCATCTTGTATGTCCATCTTAGAAACTAGCGTTTTGCTTAGTGAGGGAGTGCGCAATTTTTGCACATGGGGGTCAACTTTGTAAAATCGTCTGCCGGGAACTTATGGCTAGCATTCCCAGCTGGAACCTTCCTAGACACACTGCAGGACTCCCCGAAACCTGGTTTGCTGCATGGTTGGACTTCTATGCCCCTGGCAGGTATTTGGCAGGTGTCCCTGAAGGCCTTTTGGATGCAAGACCGAACGAGCCATAGAATGATGACCGTGGCTCTGATAGATAAATCGTCGACTCCGTTGGATTCAGGATGCTAGGATAGTGCTAGGGATGCCCCTCGCTTCTGATCCCGTGGCCCCAGTGCCATCTTGTACGTCCATCTTGTAGACTAGGGTTTTGCTCATTGAGGGAGTGTGCAATTTTTGCACACGGGGGTCAACTCTGTAAAATCATCCACTAGGAACTTACGGCTAGCATTCCCAATCGGAACCTACCTGGACACACCTGCAAGACTCCCTAGACCTCGACTTTGCTGCACGGTTGGACTTCTATGCCCCCGGCAGGTATTGAGCATGTAACCACTTATACTATGAAACGAGAACTCGACACAGTTCTCGTTTTTCTCTCTCCTAATTTTAGTAGGTATTTTTAGCTCCGTTTCAAAAAGGGGTGATGCCAGTATCACACATTTTCATTTCGAGGCATTTTTTGGGACCTTTGAATTATCTTTATCGTAAAAAAAAATTAGTTTCCATTTTCAGGTACATTTTTAGAAATTTAGCAAAATAGCATACATTTTTAAGCAATTTATAATGAAAAACATATACATTTTGCAATTTTTTCTATAAAATAAGACATTTTTATGGACAAAATAAGACACTTTTATTGACAACATTGTAAAAAATTCCAGACAATATAGACATTTAAAACCATTTTCAATCAATTTTCAGATATGTTTTGTGTAAAAATGATACTATTTCATATTATTTTCCGAAAAGTGTTGATTCACATAAATTCAAGAAAAACTATACAAATTATTTGTAAAAAACATATTTCAAACATTATATATAGAAATTTTATTTCTAAAATTAAGTCTGAAAGTCAAAACATTACTAATATATCTTATCAAAATATTATCAAACTTAGCATTTTTTTCAAAACATGAAACTAATCAACAATATCATGGAGGCCAAATTCATGTCCTCTTCTGCTGCATGTTTCCCCCCTCTAACATTATAATAAAATAAATTAAAAAACAAATTAAACTAACCCCTAACAACATTATAATAAAAAATTCCTAACAACATTATAATAAAAAACTTAAAGAAAAATTAAAAACAAATCAAACTAACCCCGTCGATGCCCGGCATCGAGGGGGCCGTGAGGGCCGCCCTTTGGCGCCCAAGCAAGTGACCTCCCTTGCTTGGGCACCAAAGGGTGGCCCTCACGGCCCCCTCGATGCCGGGCATCGACGGGGGCCCTGAGGGCCGCCCTTTGGTGCCCAAGCGAGCGACCTTTAAACAAAATTTAAAAATACATTAAAAAAAAATACTAAGTATCTATATACTAACCAAATTTACATTATAAATTTTTTTAAAAAAACTATACAAAAACTTAAAAAACAATTAAAACAAAAATTTAAAAACAATAAAAAAATCAAACCATACAAAATTTTAAAATAAATTAAAAAACAAAATAATTAAAAAAAAAATTAAACTATAAAAAATTAAATAAAATTTAAACAAAATTTATAAAAAATTAAACAAACTTTAAAAAAAAATTAAACAAAATTTAAAAAAACATAAACTATACAAAAATTCAACAAAATTAAAAAAAAATAAAACAAAATTTAAAAAATAAAACAAAATTAAAAAAAAACTATACAAAAATTAAACAAAATTAAAAAAAAAAAAACAAAATTTAAAAAATTAAAAAAAACTATACAAAAATTAAACAGAATTTAAAAAAAAATAAACAAAATTTAAAAAAACTCAAAACAATGCAATGGCCGGCCTCAAGGGCCGCCCGTTGGCGCCCGAGCGGGTGGACGTCCGCCGCTCGGGCGCCAACGGGCGGCCCTCGAGGCCGGCCCTCGATGCCGGGCATCGACGGCCGGCCTTGAGGGCCGCCCGTTGGCGCCCTAGCGGCGGACGTCCGCCCGCTCGGGCGCCAACGGGCGGCCCTCGAGGCCGGCCGTCGATGCCCGGCATCGAGGGCCGCCCGTTGGCGCCCGAGCGGGCGGACGTCCGCCCGCTCGGGCGCCAACGGGCGGCCCTCGAGGCCGGCCGTCGATGCCCGGCATCAAGGGCCGGCCTCGAGGGCCGCCCATTGGCGCCCGAGCGGGCTTTAATTTTGTTTTATTTTTTAAATTTTGGTTTTTTTTTTTAAATTTTGTTTAATTTTTTATAGTTTTTTTTAATTTTTGTATAGTTTATGTTTTTTATAAATTTTATTTTGTCTAATTTTTTATAAATTTTGTTTAAAGTTTGTTTAATTTTGTATAGTTTATTTTTTTTTTAATTATTTTGTTTTTTAATTTATTTTAAAATTTTGCATAGTTTGATTTTTTATTGTTTTTAAATTTTTGTTTTAATTGCTTTTAAGATTTTGTATAGTTTTTTTTTAAATTTTTTATAATGTTAGTTTGGTTAGTATATAGATACATAGTATTTTTTCTTAATGTATTTTTAAATTTTTAATTATAATGTTATCTTAGTTTAGTATAGATATATAGTATTTTTTTTTAATGTATTTTTAAAATTTTAATTATAATGTTATTTTAGTTTAGTTTGTTTTTATTTTTTTTCTAATTTTTAATTATAACATTAGTTTAAATGTTAGTTTAATTTGTTTTTAATTTTTTTTTTAAAACTCAAAGCTAATATTCGTGGAATAGGGAGCATTCGTGCAAGATGGGAGTGTATTAAACCAAGTCGTAGACCCCGAAGGAATATGACATCTGAAATAATGGGTATAGATGTAGACTCAGATTGTGCGCCCATTGATAATAGAGAAGAGTATGGGTCATCTACATCTTCATCAAGTCCTTCATCTACAGAAAATGTAGATTCTGATGGGGTGTCAGAATCCATGGATGAATTTGAAGAAACAATGTAGATGCTTTTTATTAGTATGATTTTTGTAATTGAAACTCTAGAGGAGTTTTTGATGATGGGGTGTAAGAATCCATGGATTAATTTGAAGAAGCAGTTTAGATGCTTTTTACTAGTATGATTTTTGTAATTGAAACTCTAGAGGAGTTTTTGAATATTTATATGAACCATTTGTTCTTGTATGGTCTAATATATTATCTCATTATGAATCGCATCATAATTCCTTTGTTTTTATATGGTTATAATGGTGAAATTATTAGAGAAATTTGTTTTTTTGTTTAATATGCAATTTTCCTGAAAGTTGTAATTTATCTCTTCAAGAAAAAAAAAAATTCCAATTTAAGGTTGATTTTAAAGTTTTGTTAAATAACAATATGGGATGTTTAGGCCATGGCTCTATTTTTTACCCTAAAAAAAAATACGTGTATACTGGCATCAACACTTTTCTATTTGGGGGGTGTTTTTGGTGTTTTTTTTGCAAAAATCATCGTTTTTATGAGTAGAGTTCTCGTTCATAGTATATAGTTCTCGTTTCATAGTATAAGTGGTTATGTGTCCCTGAGGCCTTTTGAATGTGAGATGGAATGAACCATAGAATGACGACCGTGGATCCGATCGACGAACCGTCAACTCTGTTGGATTCAGCACACCAGGATAGTGCTAGGGGTGCCCTATCCTATGGTCCCGTGGCCCAGGTGCCATCTTGTACGTCCATCTTGGAAACTAGGGTGTTGCTCAGTGACGGAGTGTGCAATTTTTGCACATAGGGTTCAACTCTACAAAATTGTCCACCGGGCACTTACGGCTAGCGTTCCCAGCTAGAACCTGCCTAGACACACATATAGGACTCCCCGGAACCCTGTTTTGTTGCACGGTTGGACTTCTATGCCCTCGGCAGGTGTCCCTGAAGGCCTTTTGGATGCGAGACAGAACGAGCCATAGAATGACGACCGTGGATCCGATAGACGAACCGTCGAATCCATTAGATTCAAGACACCAAGATAGTGCCAGGGGTGCCCCTCTCCTATAGTCCCGTGGCCCGGGTACTATCTTGTACGTCCATCTTGGAAACTAGGTTTTTGCTCAGTGAGGGAGTGTGCAATTTTTGCACATGGGGGTCAACTCTGCAAAATCGCTTGTCGGGCACTTACGGATAGCTTTCCCAGCCAGAACCTACCTAGACACACCTCCAGGACTCCCCGGAACTCGGTTTTGCTGCACAGTTGGACTTCTATGCCCCTGGAAGGTATCCAGCAGGTGTCCCTGAAGGCCTTTTCGATGCAAAACGGAATGAGCCATAGAATGATGACCGTGGCTCCGATCGACGAGCCATCGACTCCATTAGATTCAGGACACCGAGATAGTGCCAGGGGTGCCCCTCTCATCCGGTCCCATGGCCCCAGTGCCATCTTGTATGTCCATCTTGGAAACTAGGGTTTTGCTTAGTGAGGGAGTGTGCAATTTTTGCACACGGGGGTCAACTCTGCAAAATCGTCCATCGGGCACGTATGATGATGATGATGGTGATGATGATGAAGATGTTGATGATGATTGTGATGGTGATGGTGATGGTGATGAAGATGATGATGATGGAGAAGATTATGATGATGGATATTTTGATGAGGAACCTAGAATTAGAGTTAGAGTTAGAGTTAGAATTAGGGTTAGGGTTAGAGTGAATGATGATGATGGATATGGTGGTGATGATGAAGACGTTGATGATAATGGTTATTTTGATGGTGACGGTGATGCTGATGGTGATAGTGATGGTTAGGATGAAGAAGATGGCTTAGTGCTAGGGTTTGGGTGAGGGTTAGGGCTACAGTTATAGAAGGAAATTGTATTAGGGTTAGAGTTAGAGTTAATGATGATGATGAAGATGGTGGTGATGATGAAGACGTTCATGGTGATGATGATGGTGATGATGAAGAAGATGGCTTAGTGCTAGGGTTTGGGTGAGGGTTAGAGCTAGAGTTATAGAAGGAAATTGAATTAGGGTTAGAGTTATAGTTAACAATGATGATGAAGATGGTGTTGATGATGAAGACATGATGATGATGGTGACGTTGATGGTGATGGTGATGGTGATGGTGATGGTGAGGATGAAGAAGATGTATTAGTTTTAGGGTTTGGGTGAGGGTTAGGGCTAGAGTTATACAATGAAATTGAATTAGGGTTAGAGTTAGAGTTAATGATGATGATGAAGATGGTGGTGATGATGAAGACGTTCATGGTGATGGTGATGGTGAGGATGAAGAAGATGGCTTAGTGCTAGGGTTTGGGTGAGGGTTAGGGATAGAGTTATAGAAGGAAATTGAATTAGGGTTAGAGTTAGAGGTAATGATGATGATGAAGATGTTCATGGTGATGGTGATGGTGATGGTGATGATGAAGAAGATGGTTTAGTGTTAGGGTTTGGGTGAGGGTTAGGGCTAGAGTTATAGAAGGAAATTGAATTAGGGTTAGAGTTATAGTTAACAATGATGATGAAGATGGTGATGATGATGAAGACATGATGATGATGGTGATGGTGACGGTGATGGTGATGGTGATGGTGATGGTGATGGTGAGGATGAAGAGGATGGTTTAGTGCTAGGGTTTGGGTGTGGATTAGGGCTAGATTTATAGAAGGAAATTGAATTAGGGTTAGAGTTAGAGATGAAGATGGTGGTGACGATGAAGACGTTGATGGTGATGGTGATGGTGATGGTGAGGATGAAGAAGATGGTTTAGTGCTAGGTTTTGGGTATCATAAGAGTGTAAGAATCTAACTCTAGAGAGCCTTGTCTGCATGGATAAATGGGCCAACTAAGTGCACCTATACTGGGATTATCTGAGGCATTCAAGCATGTATCCTCCTAGAGATCTGCCCCCCTTAACTTAGACTGTAATCCTCACGTATGAGTGTCTAGGGAACTGCACTCTCTCACTTTGCATGCAAAACTAAATAAAACAAAAATGCAGAATTAGACCTAAACGACTAATTTAGGAAAAACATTTAAACTGGAAATTAATGGAGGATGGCGCATGCATGCGCTCCCTATCTCCCTCATCCATAAATTCTAGTGCATCCTATTACATCTTGTTTTCACACCCAAGTGGCAAAGTCCTAATCCTCTAATGCTACAAGTGCGACTTCCAAAGATGATTGCCACTGTCACCTCAACAAATATTTTACCAAGTTTTAGGCCTACTTTAAAGGCCAAGGCAGGCTTCTAGATCAAGGTTGGAGAAAAGGTCTTAGGATTTCAAACTTGTTTGAAGATTAAGATGTGTTTTCCATTAAGTTAAAGTCCCATGTGAGTGCTCAATTCAGAAAGTTGCAACTGAATTAATCAAATAGACACCTTTCAGAAATAAATATTTGCTCATGTGTAAAATGAAAGATCATTCATGGATAAATAAAGATATTTACAAACTTAAATCAACAATGAACCATAATTTTGTAGAATCAAAATTCACATTAAAACATGTTGGCTTATTTCCCAAAATCATCCACAAATAATATTATCTAATAATGCCAAGGTTATAGTTATTAGTTTACGAGTGATTATTGAATGAGACCCTCTTGGAGAGAGTAAAATCTTTGCAAAAGGGTGTCACCCAATCTATTAAGGGTCCAACTAGGTTGTAGTGATTTGAATCACTTCAATAAAGATGGCTGAAATTTTATCTTCACAAACTTAATTAATTAAATGTTTTGCCATATGATCCATGAGCATATAAATATAAAAAGATGTGCTGGAAATAAAATTAGTAAACCACTTGCGTAGGTTTGCTAACTTCTAGAATGTAAATGATTAGATGATTGTAAACATTCATTCAATAAACCATAAACATTTAAGATATGTTGTGTGTAATTGCTTAAGACAAATTTGTGAAATAATAACCATTCAAATAACATGCAATTAACACTATGATCCATAGATGAGAGTTGTGAATCGTGATAGACTAGTCATTATATATGTGGCGAGGGTCCTATTTCAAATGGATTAATTTAGGATAATCAAATTATTTTAGGTGTTGTATATGAAGAGGTTATGGACCTAGTAAGTCCAAGGGTGAATCCTATAGATCTCGAGGATGGAAGGGTTGTTTTGGAAAAGGATGTTAGTTGGTTGAAGGTTAGAGATGGAGGAGACAATTCTTTAAAGCCTGTTAATAATGATAAAGGTGAAGCCAACAAAGGGATGCAGGTAAATGATGTTGTTAGTGTCAAAATGAAGAGAAAGAAGTGTGTAAAACATAAAATCTCTCTTATGAGGCTAGTCCTAGGAAAGGATATCAAAATGCATGGGGTGGTGGGAATGGATTCCCATGCTCTTGTTGGAAGATTTCATGGTAAAAAGGTGGGGGAGTTGTCTCTAAGGCTGTAGTTATAGGAAAGATGGGCTCTTAGGCTTGGGTACATTCCTAATTTATTTATATCAACTACAAGTTACCTAGGGTTTCTTTTCATATATCAAGAGGATTTTTAGGAATATTTTGGCCCGTGATTGGAAGTGGGAGATGATTTTGCTTATGCTATATATTTTTTTGTAGCCCTAAAGTCACAACACTATGTGATGTAAATATCACTCCTTAGTTTGCTTGGTTATGTATGTTGTTGCTGAAAGGAAAAGATGCAAGACCCATTCAAATACAAGGGACTCATATTGAGGTCACTTGGTGTCTAGAAATAAAATCTATATGTATGTGAGAAATTTTCCATAACATTCTTATTGAAGAAAAATCATGTATGCAAAAATGTAATCAAAGACAAACTCATATACACAAGTGAAGATCCATCTATTAATATGTAAAAATGATCCAATCATGTACACTTTTTGGAAAAATGGAACATCGTTCCCAGCGTCTATATAATGGCAACTCATGCCCCGTACAAACAAAGGCAACTCATGCCCTATAAAAAATATGGCCCATGGTGCCCTATACAAAATACAGAAACTCGTCCCGAAAATGCCACATCATGGCTAGTGTACATAGGAGGGTCTCTCAATCCTCCTGCCCACCCTCAGAGATCCCAGGTGCATCTTCAAAATCAATCTTCCTCTTCTTCATGCTAGAGGAAGCTGGGTCCTTCCAGCATCTTTGAGCATGTCCCCCTAAGCCCTGAAATGACAACAATAATATGTCAACTTTTCCTGGCAATTATACAAGTATAAAACATAATTTCAAAATAAAAATAGTTTTCAAATCTTGGATAACTCACTGCCTGCGAGACTGTAAGTCGTGAGGGAGTCTCCCTCCTCCATGATCCAAGTCTCTTGGCAATGCCACCCTACAACATTTAGAACAATAAAATCAATGCTGAAACTAGATCCATATAGTAATTTCTGTTAAAATTGAACGAGATTTTGATAAACTAGTCAATCTCACCATGAACAAAATCGGTTGGTCTTCGGTGCTGGCGGATGGAGCAGTCGGGTGGACAGCCTGCTCCGATGCTAGGGTGGATGATAAAGTAGAGGATGTAGCCACATCAATGGTGGCTACACCACTGGGGGGAACAGTGGAAGAAGGGGGGGTGGCAGGAGGAGGCATGGACTGGGGTGGGCGAAGTGGAGATGGACATCTAGGGATATAAACCCCAACTGGTTGTAGTATGGATTGGGGCACCCTGGAAGGGGAAGCGAGTGTGGTGGGGGAATGTGGGGGGGGGGGGAGAGGTCTGTGTTGCGGTGGAGGGATGGGGGATTGTGGATGTGTGGTGTTCCATGGTCGGATGGGGGAGGGTGGGAACATGGGAAACTGATACGGAGGTGGAGCTGGATATGATACGTAAGGGGGAGCTGGATGGAACTGTGGTGCTATATAGGAGGGGGGGGATAGATGGAAGGGTTTGGGGAATGGGGCATGTATGCCAAGGGATACAACTGGAATATAGGGTGGCCAAAAGGTTGGGGAGGGAGGAATAACGACACTGGTAGGACGAGGTGCTTGCACCTGCATACACATTTATAACCTCATAGTTTAATATATAAAAATATAAATATACACGGACAGGTCATCGTATTTGAAATTAAATTTATGCTTTAATACACAGGATACCTGCGCATGGGGAGAACTGCTTGTCCCCGGTGGTAGTGGCTGGTCGCTAGAGCCCGCGGACACCTGTGCGAACACTACAATTTTTAGACTGAATTTATAAAAACAATATTAACAATATTAAACACAATGCAAATGAGAATGACAACGATGGTACTTAAAAAACATGACTGCAATTAATTTATATTCAAGCTAGATGATATTCAATATTCTGAAAGGATAGAAGTGGCATGGCATGAAATTAAAATTAAATAAGGTGAGAGGGCATAGAAGGTGACATGGTGAGCTTTTCCTTTTCTAGAGTCATCCCCATGAGTAGGTGAGCTTTTCCCTTGGCCCTAGAGAGATGTGCAGTGCCTCATAAGCGAATGGAATTCATGTCCATTTACAAATTTGAATTGGAAACCTATGTAATGTGTTTGGGATATTGATGAAGAGTTCCCAGGTTTTGATGTCTTCTTATAGATTTGTAGTTTGCTACAAGCTTGATTCACCCAGTGGAAAAGTATTTGCATCCTTAAAGTGAGGATCTTGAGTCCCTTTATTTCCATAACATTTACATCATCAAATAAAATGGCATCTCATTGTTTAAATTTGCAAAGAGGTACTAAATTGCAGTTAAGTTAGTGGGCATGTTATTTAATACACTTTAGAGTGTTGATCGTTAGAAAAAGGAAGAAAGAGAAATCTTTTTCATGATTAACTTACTTACAAGCTTGAATGTGCCATGTTCTTTTGCATTGAATGAGTAATTATGTGTTCTTGATTGAATAACTATGTTGTCAGAATGATATCACTTGATTGAAATCAAAGAAATCTTGAGTGAAATGAGTTAAATGAGTATTCTTGATGCCAAATGTTTTACCAAGTTGTATTTGAATCAAGATAACAGCAAGGCCCCATATACCATATTTGTAAGATTATCGCTCTTCCTTATGGGCCTTACATCATTTTCAAAAACTTTAGTGACAATACATGTGATAAGTTGTTTCACGTTGTTTATATGTCTTTCCTAATAGCATGTTCTAGGAGTAGTAGTATGATTACTTTCAGTCTCAAGTATTAGAATAAATTAAAAATCCCGTGATAATAAACTAGGGTAATAAGGACATGAGAAACATCAGGTTCTTGAATTTCTAGAATCTTGGCCACTATGATTCTCTTTTTCTCGAGAGTTTTGCACAATGCAGTGAAAATTCATAGCAATAAATAGTTTTCCTATTGGTCTCGGTGGATGTGAAAGTGACAAGTACAACATCTCAGTGAACTCAATTGATGCAACAAAGTTAGCATAAGCATAGAAGTGATTTGACCACCTTTACCATTAAAAGAACCTATTAGTAGAATACGGGGGAAAGTGATAATTACCATGGTAATATATTCTCAAAGTTTAAGCTTGAAGAACACATGGCATAAGGGCACGACAGCAAAGGTTGATTTGGTGGACAAAGTGACGGGCATTGGAGCAATTGGCACACCTATTGAGCCAAGAGTCAAATGACCCATACTGTGGTCATTTGAAGATGATTTGGACAAGGAGAGTACATGGCAAAGATAACTTGGATGACATGGTGAAAAATGGCAAAGCAACAATAACACACATGGCATTGGTCAAGCACAGGAAGAGCAAGCAAGCATTGGATGGTAGTCTAAGGATGAAGGACACTGCGGGCATCACCAAAACCCCAACTGCGGGCTCATCATTGGTCAAGTAAGAATGACAGATTTTGGAAATTTCTCTCCCATTTGTATTGTCATCAGAGGTCTAGGATGCCTAAAGTGAACATGGACAAATGTTTATAGTTTTCTTAGGTTTTCATGTTTTATAAGGTTTCATTTTTTTTGGTGGGATTATACGAATTTATAGCTCTCAAATAAATTAGACAATATTATAAACACAACTGTAAAATATGATGATAATATGGTAATTACTCAGTGCTAATTAATTTGTAATTACTGAACACAAATTACTCATAATTGGATCTAATTATTCAAAGTAAAGAAGTTACCTGTGTGTATGGTGTCGCAATCTCCATTGCTGCTGCCATGGCTCCATCGAGGTCAAAGGAACCGACGTCCTCCCACCTGGGGGATGGAGACCTGGCCCTGAATAACTGAACATTAAAACAAATAAAGTCAACAATGTGTAATTCAAAGTTAAATATATTAAACAATATGATATCAAATAAAATACAACAAATACTTGAACATTAAATAAAACAATAGCAAACCTGATCCATGAAGCTCCCTGTGGCATGCTACTGTGTATCACCATCGCAAGAATGACCATAGTCAGAACAACGATGTGCCATTGTTCTAGCAGAACTCGAAGGCCCTGCCTGGGTTCCACTTGTACCCGGCATGTCCCGGCCACCACCCATAGACTATGTAGCTATTTGTGTCTCATCGATGTCCTCCCGGATCTAGGAAGACATGGCCATAAATTTGGTATGTCTAAGCAAGTCATGTGTGGCACGTCTGACGGAGTCATGAATATCATCTAGGCTGCTACCAAACCCGGGTGGCTAAGGGGGGGGGTTTGGCTCTCTCCTGGGTGCAGGAGGTCCTCTAAGTGGGTTGCGGTGCGCCCGAGGTTGATCTTGGGAAGATCCAAGACTGACACCCTGAAACTTAGTGATGTCAAAATAGTTGACATGGTACCCTAGCTCAAACTTAGCCCACAATTTCCGAAGGAAATACTATGGGACCTCCAAATTGTTACACGGGGGCCTGTCAAACACCATGAACCACCTCTTTCTCCAGTTATCTCTCCATGGATGGTAAATGCACTAGTCCATGCAAACTCGAGCCCTCGTCACAGCTGTAGGCTGTCCCGTCGAGGGAACTATGAACTTGCTATACAGATGAGCTTTGGTGATGTTGAGGTCTTTTATCTTCTCTTTGGACAACCCAGTGGAGTAGTGTTCCCTCATTCAAGCCCTGTATTGGCTCAAGTTTGTTATCTCACTGTGTGCAATATTGATTGACTCAATAATGCTTTGAAGTGATGAAGCCAAGGAAACCTGAGAGGGTTCCTTGGTACTGTTCAATTCATTACTTAGTGCCCTCAATTGATTTTGAGTCTTCGTGTAATTGATCTTCGGGGTTTTCATTCGGTTCATTGTCAGTTCCCATATTGTCTTCTGGAGGTCGGGTTTCATTGGTTTCATCAGATGGTTCAGGTGTGTCTAACATCTTGTTAGGTGTAGATGGCGTGCAATTAAATTTCCTTGGTTTTTTAATGGATTGTAAATTTTTTTGAAAATTCAAAATTCAAATGGAAAACAAAAATAAACACAAATTTGTGCTTTGAGGAGCACCTACCTGAAGAAATGGATGGCACCGTGGTGTAGGGGCGATTTCTTGGTGTTGAGTACGATTTGGTTGCTTGAAGAGACGTTCGCGAGGTTGCATAGTGCGCTCACGGGTTGGATAATGGGCTCACGGGTCTGTCGAAAATGACAAACCTATGAGCTCTGTTTTTTTTATATAAAAAAATAGAGGCGCGTACGCGCCACTGAAGCGTGCATGCCATTTTGTGCGTACGTGTCAAAGGCTCATGCGTGCCCCTTTTGTCCACGTGAGCTAAACCAAGTGGATGTTCGGCATTGCCGAAGCAGCGACGCGTGCATGCCGTTTTGTTTTTCCTGCTCATGCACTGTTGTTGTGGTTATTTTGGGTACTAGCTTCGTGCAGGTACCTACAATGCCCTTGCCTCTATGTCCGACACAACACTTGCTGAGTATAATCATCACTTTTCATGTCCACTGCTCTACACAAATACCACCTCCTTCGACTGATTGCCTCGTAAATTTTCACAACATCTCTTGTACCAACTTCATTACTACCTTAATTAACGATGACATCATGCTCACCCAACCCTTGGTCTGTCTTGGAAAAAGCTAAGCATCGAGCTGCCCAGCATTAAATGTGGCGGCTCAATGCTTAGGGTCCGTTGGATCTGGAGAATCTCCAGATCCAATGAACCCTAAGCATTGAGCCACCGCATTTAATGTTGGGCAGCTCGATGCTTAGCTTTCACCTGAAAAGCATAGAGCCGCCACATTAAATGTTGGGCAGGTCGACGCTTAGCTTTCGACGTTTGTCTCAGGCTCATCATGTGTCGGCTCCAGTTTACCATGAGTTGCGATCATCTACTCCAAGAACATTCATATGAACACCCAAATCTGGGAAAACCTTATTTCAAATATTATTACACAACTTTATACTAAATAATTGAATTATGAATATGTAACTTGCAAGTTGTTACATATACCTGAGTTTCCTGATCCTATTTTTTTGGTTAAAAAAACTCCTTACAATATTTTTTCAACCAAGAAAATCATTTTCATTGTTTGTATTTTCCAACCATGTTTTTTCCTTTATCTTCATCTACCAGTTTTTTGGAATCCCAAAAATGAATGAACTTTGAAAGCATGATCCCGAGAACGATTATTTAAAGGCGTATGAGAAATTGCCCCCCCCATTATGGACGGGAATCCATGTGGCTCACTATAATTAATACTTTTTGATACATCAATTTAATTACGTTGTAGTCTAAAATTTCTACGATTTCAAATGGAAAATTTTGATTTTTCCTATACGATTTTGAAAAAATCCAACAATTTAGTTTTTTAAAAATTTTGGAACTACAACTTTGAAAGTGAAATTTTGGGTACCTAAGGGGTTTTTTATGGTTTTGAATCCATTTCTACCATCAAAATCGTCATTAAAACATAGTTAAATTCAAAATTTGCAAAATGTGGTTAGTAAACGCCTATAGGTCACAAGTTAAGTGCCACACATAATTAATAAGTTATTTGTTACTTGTTCTCCATGCTTCATCTATATGTTATCACTTTCCTTACTACTTGTGAAGCCTCTTATCAATGTATTAGCTAAGAGTTATCCATGCATTAGCTATAACTTATATATGCATCAACTACCAGATGTTTTTTATATTCTTTTTTCCTTTATAATTGTTTATTTCAGATTTGAAATGGTTGCTATAAAATCAATAAAGACAATACAATTGTCTCATCCTCATACAATTTAAGAAAAACATAAGTACTAATCCCTTAAATTATAGGATATAAACACCTAACACTATAATTATTAAAATACTTTATTTTATTTTTTAATTTAAATTATTATAATGTATTATATTTAACTTTTTAAAGTTGTATATACGATGAGGATATATTGTATATTCAATTGAGTAAAAATATGCCATTTTTTCATAGTTCTAAATGGGAATCTTAACTATGTCTATGTAATTGTGTAAAAACCTGGAATGAAAGGAATCGTAATTGAGCCTTTGAAATTGTGTAAAAGTTGTATCTTAATGTATACATATTTTAAATAACTTAATTGTAATAAATGTCTAGTAATTGAAGAAAATAAGTTAATAAACAATATTATACCAAGAGGATACTCAACGTAGAAATTTATAGGATGTGAGGTTACAATGTTAAAATTATCTCATCTTTAGAATAACTATTTTAAACCAATCAACAATTAAAACATAATAAATTGTGTCACATGTCTAACCCTGAATTGATTGTTTGAAGAAATATTTTCAGTTGAACTTGTCTCTTTGAAACTTAGTCAAAAAAGTACTCACGATATACATTTTAATTTATTTTATTAAAAATAATAAGAAGACAGAGGTAGTTGAAAGCTTTGGGGAATCACATTGCATGTGGAAATCATCGTTCAAAATTTATTAAACTGATAGTTTTTTTTTTCCATGTAAAAATCTATAATATATATATATATATATATATATATATATATATATATATTTTGATTGCATCAAAAGGTATATTCTACATTAGGGGGATGTGTAATTCCTTCCATGCTTATAATGGACTCAAATTAAAATAAAAAAAATTGAACAAGGAGAAAAATATGTCGGCTTAGTAATCAAATTAATTTCTAAGTCTATATATATAAAAATAAGCCAAACATTTATCAAATTAATTGAAGAAATCTTTAAAAAAGAGTACCAAAGAGCTTTGAAATAGCAAAAAATATCACCTCAATACATCTTTGTGGCTTGTTGGTACAACTCAATAAGAGGCCAATACCATTACAATGTGCTACATAGTCACCACAACAACAACCCAGTAGGGGGGATGTGTAATTCCTTCCGTGCTTATAACCGACTCTCATAATCAGCTCAAATAAAAATAAAAATAAAAATTGAATAAGCGGAAAAATATGTCGGCTTAATAATCAAAACAAAATAAAAATAAAATAAATATCCAAACATAATAAAAAGTTGTTGGATTAATAATCAAATTAATTTCTAAGTCTATATATAAAAAAAATAAACCAAACGTTTATCAAATTAATTAAAGAACTCTTTCAAATAAAGTCCGAAGGAGCATTGGAATATCAGGAAATATCACCTCAATGCATCTTTGTGGGTTGTTGGTACAACTCAATAAGAGGCCAATAACCTTACAATGTGCTACATAGTCACCACAACAACAATTTGCTAATAAGGATTGTCATCATGAACTATGTTCTTGCGCTGATAGGCACATTCTACAACCCGGTAGGGGAGGGTGTGTAACTCCTTTCGTGCTTATAATTGGCTCAAATTAAAAAAAATGAATAAGAAGAAAAATATGTCGGCTTAGTAATCAAAACAAAATAAAAATAAAATAAATATCAAAACATAATAAAAAGTTGTCGACTTAATAATCAAATTATTTCTAAGTCTATATATAAAAAAATAAACCAAACATTTATCAAATTAATTGAAGAACTCTTTCAAAAAAAGTCTGAATAAGCATTGGAATAGCAGGAAATCTCACCTCAATGCATCTTTGTGGGTTGTTGGTACAAGTCAATAAGAGGCCAATAACCTTACAATGTGCTACATAGTCACCACAACAACAATTTGCTAATAAGGATTGTCATCATGAACTATGTTATTATTCTACAACCCATTGGGGGGGGGTGTAACTCCTTTCATGCTTATAATTGGCGCAAAATCGGCTCAAATTAGAATATAGAGAAAAATAAAAACTTGTTGACTTAATAATCAAAACATAATAAAAACTTGTCAGCTTAATAATCAAATTAATTTATCAAAGTGTATATATAAAAATAAACGAAATGGGGGGAGATGTGTAACTCCTTCCTTGCTCATCCTGGAGTTGACATGCGTCCTTTTTAAAAAGAAAAGAAAATATTATAAAACATGAAATGTCGGCTCAAATTAAATTTAAAATACACACACACACACACACATAACTAGTAATTACACAAATTAAATAAATTAAAACCATAAACATTACATTACACACTTGATCTGAAGAACAAGGACATCGAAGAAGAACATCAACAAAAGTGCAAAGCTCCAAACCTCCTAGCCATAAACGTGCAAGCCACAGACATGCAAGCCATAGACATTTTCTTAGATCCACTAAAATATAATTCAGAGATTTAAATGTATATCTACATTATCTGTTAGCTAAAACTATATGAATGGGTCTAGAAGGTAGTACAAAAAGGAAAGATTGCATAATCTTTACCGTTCACTTAGAAGGAGAAAAAATTCCTAAATTCAAGCAATACGAGTCCATATCTTACTAAGCTTTTATGGGTTTCTTCTTCCAAAACTTCCAATCCTCTTGGAGGCTCACTATCCTTTCTTAGAATTATCAGAGGAAGGGAACCCTGCGAAGATTGTAGTGCACTTACATTTATTTCCTTCTAAATTTCTTGGGAGAGCAAATAATACCCTTTATCAATGTTACAACGATTATTAGAATTCCACTTAATTTACATTTATCATTGTCTAAGCATTTTACTGATTGCACAAATGGAATCCTTCTTCAATTTAAATCCAGTATATCTTGCTATTGTAAATCCCATTCCTAGTTTACGTGTGGAGAAGATGTATGTTACCATGATCCTAACTAGATTAAAAATTAATTTTTTTGAAGCTTGGAGAGCCACATGAATAGTAGGAATAGAAAAAATATATGCTGGGAATAGACACATGAAAATATGGAACAAATAATGCCCACCTTTATTAGGGTCTTTCATATTCATTAAAAAATACAATCCCAATAACTATTGCATGTATGCTTCTATTAAAATCACATTCACAAGAACTCTTTTATATAGTTTTGTTCTTAAAAGAGAGGCTTTTGCAAACATTTACAACTATATATTCATATGCAAACATCAAGACTACTATACATTTTTACAGGACATAAGAACTTTACTATTAATTTACTATATTGAAAAGCTTTGAATGAATGAAATTAAAGGAATTGAAAGATTTGTGTATATGTTTGACACAAAAACATTTTTGGTTTCGGGGTTATGAGATGTTTGATTTCGTGTAATCAAAATAAACACAATTAATTTACAGCAAGCATTGCATTGATTTTAGTGCATTTCTATAAGATATATCACTTCCCATGCCTCCATCTATACTTATAAAATTATGTCATGCGACCTTCTCACTCTGCGCACCAATACTCATTGTATTGATTTCTGCAAACTTATCTTAGTCATCAATGTTGCATTGATTTCTATGTAACTCTATAAGAGATGGCCTCTTCTCAACAGTCCTATGGCCATCTTACTGCACTCGCCAATACTTGCTACATTGATTTTAACAAATGTATATGCCATCAATTTCAGTTGCATTTATTTCAGTATAAATTTGTAAGAGATGGTCTCTCCTCTACAGTCTTGCAGCCCTCTCACTCCACCCACGAATACTCACCGCATTGATTTCAGCAAACGTATATGATGAATCAATTTATATTGCATTGATTTAAGTGTAAGTTGGTAAGAGATGGCCTCTCCACTATAATCCTATGGCCCTTGCACTCCACCAAGTAATACTTAATGAATTAATATCAATGAACTTATCTTAGTCACCAAGATCTATTGCATTGAAATATGTGGAACTCTGTAAGAGATAGATAATTTGTAAGAACTTACATAAGTTGGTTGATGGAGTTAATTGAATATCCTCTTACAAGAAAACATTCTTAATATGCATTAACTTAGTGATATTTTGTATATTCTTATGATACATCATTCATAATAGCATCAATTTAAGCATCATGTTCTTAATTACCTTCACATGGTGCATGGATTTTAGTGCTTCCTACTCCCCCATGTTCCCCCATGTCCACAACTGGAACCAGCATAGATCCATCTTAAAAGTGGCTCTACCAAGCACCGAGAGGGATCAAATATCTCGAGGTGCAAACCCTTCATCTCCATTTGTACTCTAAAAAGGGTTTGCACCTCGAGAGATTTGACCCCTCTCAACGATTGGTATGAGCCACTTTTAAGGTGGATCTATGCTGGTTATTCTGCAACCCATTGGGGGGGATGTGTAACTCCTTCTGTGCTTATAATCGGCTCAAAATCGACTCAAATTAGAATAAAAAAATTTGAATCTAGAGAAAAAGAAAAACTTGTCGGCTTAATAATCAAAACCTAATAAAAACTTGTCAGCTTAATAATCAAATTAATTTATCAAAGTATATATATATATAAACCAAATGGGGGGAGATGTGTAACTCCTTCCTTGCTCATCCTAGAGCTGACACCCGTCCTTTTTAAAAAGAAAATAAAATATTATGAAACATAAAATGTTGGCTCAAATTAAATTAAAAATATATACAACCGCATATCTATATCTTTGTCAGAACCCGATATTTCTGAAAAATTTAAAATTTTTATTTTAACAATAAATGTTAATTAATTGCATTCCTGGTCCTGTTTAATTTCAGTAACTAATCATAATCTTGTTTAAAAGATTCTGTCTTAATACAAATGTGATTTTTTTGTGATTTTTAAATGTTGACTGTTTTCGTTTCTAACTTCAAAGGGAGAGCTAGCCATAGCTGACTAGCTTACTTAGCTTACGAGCTAATGCATAATTTGTCTTTTGTTCGCAGGTACACCGGTGTAATATGGATCACTGTAAATTAATTTTTGTAAGCATCAACTCCTTTCCCTGCACTATAAAAAAAAAACTTAAAGAAGATCTATTTACTATTACTGGTTGTCGTGTAAGACAGTAAGGTTCTTTTCATGGAATTTACGCTTGAAATAAGATTGATAGTCTGCCTCGACATGATATCTCTTATCCTAGATAGTATCATCAGGTTTTGCGATGAATTACAATGTTTCCGTCATATCCATTGCGTTACGAACATGACTCTAAGTTAATGCTGTAAACTATCACTGGAACAATTGTTTGTATTATGTTCATCGTATGCATAACATGACGTTAGCATAATGTAACCTACTGTCAACTATTAGCTGCAATTACTGGTTAATAGTATGAGTTGGAAAAGTGACGCCTCTGGCGAGGTTCCATTATATTCATCTATAATTCAAAGTCCAATGACTATGTAGTATTATTGTTTAACTTATGTCATCTAACTATGCCTTGTTTTTAAACTACGTTCATGGTATGGACCTGTAGATGAGTTTATATTTAAATATCATAATAATAATGATTGTTATTTTCATTGTTGATTAATTTAACAATAGTATCAAGAGAAATATGACGATAGGGCTTATTTAAATCATGGTGTATCCAATCATATGTTCATGGTAATATTTCAATGTTTTATATGATGGGGAGTTCTCATTTGAAAGTTGACTACATCATTGTTTAAATGATTGTAGGTAAAATATATTGGGCTCTTGACATTATCGATGGCTTGGTTTTCAATATATATATAATACAATGATTATCAATCATAGTGTTTATCCATACGTTGAACAAGGTTTATATCCATGCAAATGATTTGGAATCGATGAACAATTAATCGAGCTGCAACTGAACTATAGAATTCGACCCATGTGAAAATGATAAATCTAATGGCTACGTGGTTGACTCTCCTCCTTGCGTTGGTTGATATATAAGTCAGAGTTGAAACCCTACCTGGTCATTATCTCTGCCTTCGGGCTCGGGTTCTAAGGGAGAAACCCTCCATGTCTGAACTCGAAGTTGGGCACTGTAAATGCTATTTGCTTGGGTTCTGGTCACGTTGTTTATTTCACTGGTAGTTTAAAAGTCTTGGGCTCTGCTATTGGCGTCTGAAAAACAGTTTCATTTGTATCTTGGTCTCATTGTCATTACCAATTTTGAGTCACCTGCTACTTACAGCCCTCCACTGTCGCTGGTGTGAGTATGAGGCAGGGTTTCGCTGTTGTTTTTATCCATGAGGTGGTTGTGTATTGGGTTTTGAAGTGTGCTCCCCGACTGGTTCATTCACAGCTTAAGGGTTTTGTCTAAAATGTTGACTGTCGTGGCTGTCAATCGAGAGGTACTGGAAGTCTCTCTTACTCATCCAACTGACGAATGTGATGGGGTTTCACTACCTGGCTCAAATTGTGGCTACCTGGTTGTCCGCGGGGTTGCTTTCTCCATTGGCTCAGGTAAGATAATATCAATATTTTCACAGTTTTGGTTTTGCAAAAGATTGTTTAGTTTTACATTAGTATTAACAACTCTCAGCACTTGGTAATGTGCAGGTCACGCTGTTCTGAAGGTGCACAGGGCTTCATCTCCAGCGCTGGCTCCTCCGGGTAAGCCTGGTTATCCACGGCTGTCTCTCCCTTTGTTGGTTTTGTTGTGCTAGGGTTAAGTCTGGAAGGAACCTCCTGTATAATGGGGTTGTTATCGTTCTTGTGACATGGAATAGAGTCACCTATATAAATTGTTTTGTTTATAATAGAAAGGGTTTGATACCCCGGCATGTCTATGAAGAACCATCTACGGCTCAGACTGTATGAGGCCAGGGGTTGTTATCGTCATTGTATTTTCTATGTGTAGGGTTTTACCCACGCTGTATAAGTTAATAGTTACGGTAATATTGGGCCTGTCATGTGGCCGTGTATCATTCTGTGTTTTTGTTAAATGAATAGAGTGTTTAAATTATAAGGATGTTTTTAGATCTTAGGTACTTGCAAGGAATGATAACTCTGCTGTAGGTGAATCCATGTATTTATCTCTCTGCTTTTTCTTTGATTTTGAGTGTTTAATAAAAAGAATATTGATGGTTTACTACCATTACTGTAATGATTAATTAAAATAGGGTTAACCCTGGCGAGTTGGGAATTTTGGTGTTTTTGTTTAAATATTAACTGTAACTGTGGATACCTGGACTATGTATGCAATCTCCTGTTGGTTCGATCTGTTATATGAGGCATTTCCTTTCTCTTGTTTTCAACCTGTCGACTTAATGTGATAAGGCTACGGCCGTGTTAGGTTTGCTATCCACTTCCAAGGAGAAATACTGATAATGAAATAAGTCTTATTACAATAAATAACTATGAGGGTTTGTAACAGCCAACAATGGCTAAGTGCGTTGATGGCTTCTCTGCGTGTTAAGATGTTTGACTATAGATAGGACAACCTATGACAGAACTGTGTATTTCATGTAATACAAGCTCGAAAATGAACAGTAATTCTATGCTTATGATTTGGATAATGAAACAATGAAGTCTCTAAGTATTAAGACTTGGCTTCGGGCCAGTCAAGGTGTTTGTCTTGTTTTCAAATAACGCTGTTAATCTGTGTTGTGACAACATGGCTATAAATACTGTAGTATTTGGTTTAAAAGGCAAAAACCATTTACAGTTTATGTGTTTGCATTTGACTACGGTTTTTATACAATGAAACATTATTGCAACCACATCTTTTGGATAATCGATAACAGTCCAATATATTCTGAGTATAGATAAATGAAATGATATAAGTTTTGTTCTCCTTTAGCTCGATACCGAGACTAACCTGTATCTATAGTTGACAGAAATATGAAGCAGAGATAGACTGATACATTACTCTTATAGAAATTATTCCTGTACATTTCTCTATTGGGAAATATTTCACATTAATTCTCAGATTTATCTAGGTGTCTGTTCTTATGATTGTTTTAATAAGTATATTTCTGGAATGACTACTGTTTAAAATTCTATGTCTATTATTTAACTATTAATAGAAAATCTAGAATAAATCACCATGATATTTGATTACTGTAATAATAACAAATATATTCTGCATAAAATAATTACTCCATTTAAGTGATAATAAGAGAAATTCTAAGACATATGAGTTCTGCAAATTCTACCAAAAGACAATACAGAAAGACTGAGCTACTGAAAATAAATACTGTTCAAAACACAGTTGAGATAGCCCATTCTACATTTAATTTATTAAATACACAGCAGGAAGAGTGGCAGAACCTGTATCTCTGGTAGACAATAACAGCAATGGGAGGCTGTTCCTCCCTACCAATTCCTGGAGAGTGCCCAGACAGCACTTCTCAGGACCCCCGAGCTTGCTCTGGTCTAACTGGCTGGAACTAGGTACAGCCAACAATTCCCTCAGCCAGAGCAGCTATACTGGAACCAAGTTACTGCAACTTCCTGACTCAAAACACTTCCTTACTGTTCCCACTTCCTCAATGGGACTCCTGAATAACATTCACCTGAATGTATTCTCCCTCTAGAACAAATGCTGAACCCCCAGCTCAGTTCATTGAGTAGTATTTAAAAGATTGCCTAGGTCTTCGTTGGGTTAACTGTCATTAATGAGCCACCTGCTCAGATTCCACTTTCTTGGGGAATCATGACCCCAAAATATAGGGAAGTTTCCACCTGCAACTCAGGAAGTGTTTGAGGATGCTGCCACTTGTCTTTTGTCTTTCCACCTAGTTCCATCCACCAGTTAGACCAGTAACCTCTTTTAACAGCTCTCCCATGCTGTTGTCTCCATAATTTATTTATTAATAATAATTATTCAGAATTTACATTCCATTTCTGGAGACTCTACTGAGTCATCCATTCCTACTTAGCATTAAATTTAACATAATGTCTCAGGAATATTAATAAAATAATTACATTATTTTAATAAAATTGGGGTATGTGACAATCTTTATCTATATCAGTAGTAACTACACAAATTAAATAAATTTAAACCATAAACATTACATTACACACTTGATCTGAAGAACAACGATACGAAGAAGAACATCAACAAAAGTGCAAAGCTGTGAACCTCCCAGCCATAAATGTGAAAGCCACAAACCTACAAGCCATAGACATTTTCTTAGATCCACTAAAATATAATTCAGAGATTTAAATGTATATCTACATCATCTCTCAACTAAAACTGCATGAATGGGTCTAGAAGGCAGTACAAAAAGGAAAGATTGCATAATATTTACAGTTCACTTACAAGAAGAAAAAATTCCTAAATTCAAGCAATATGAGTCCATATATTACTAAGCTATTGTTGGGTTGCTTCTTCAAAAACTTCCAATCATCTTGAGGATCACTATCCTTTCTTCGAACTATCAGAGGAAGGGAACTCCGCAAAGACTGCAGTGGACTTACATTTATTTGCTTCTGAATTTCTTCGGATAGCAAATAATACCCTCCATCAATGCTACAATGATGATTAGAATTCCACCTAATTTACATTTATCATTGTCTAAGAATTTTTACTGATTGCACAAATGTAATCCTTCTTCAATTTAAATCCATCATATCCTGCTATTTTAAATCTCATTCTTAGTTTATGTGTGGAGAAGATGTATGTTATCACGATTCTAACTAGATTAAAAATTAATTTTTTTGAACCATGGAGAGCCACATGAATATTAGGAATAGACAAAATATATGCCCATAATAAGCACATGAAAATATGGAACAAATAATGCCCATCTTTATTAGGGTCTTTCATATTCATTAAAAAATATAATCACAAGAATTGTTCCATATATGCTTCTATTAAAATCCCATTCACAAAAACTCTTTTATATAATTTTGTTCTTAAAAAAGAGGCTTTTGCAAACATTTACAACTATATATTCATATGGAAACATCAAGACAACTATACATTTTTATAGGATAGAAGAACTTTACTATTAATTTACTATATCGAAAAGTTTTGAATGCATGAAATTAAAAGAATTGAAAGGTTTTTGTATACGTTTGACACAAAAACATTTTTGGTTTCGGGGTTTTGAGATGTTTGATTTCGTGTAATCAAAATAAACACAGTTAATTTATGGCAAGCATTGTATTGATTCTAGCGCATCTCTATAAGAGATATTGCTTCCCACGCCTCTGTCTATACTTATAAAATTATGTCATGCGACCTTCTCACTCTATGCACGAATACTCATTGCATTGATTTCTGCAAACTTATCTCAGTCATCAACGTTGCATTGATTTCTATGTAACTCTATAAGAGATGGCCTCTCCTCAATAGTCCTATGGCCCTCTTACTACACTCGCCAATACTTGCTACATTAATTTTAACAAACATATATGCCATCAATCTCAGTTGCATTTATTTCAGTATAACTTTGCAAGAGATGGTCTCTCCTCTGCAGTCCTGCATCCCTCTCACTCCACCCACGAATACTCACCGCATTGATTTCAGCAAATGTATATGAATAATCAATTTATATTGCATTGATTTCAATGCAAGTTGGTAAGAGATGGCCTCTCCACTGCAATCCTATGGCCCTTGCACTCCACCAAGTAATACTTGATGAATTAATATCAATGAACGTATCTTAGTCTCCAGGATCTGTTGCATTGAAATATGTGGAACTCTGTAAGAGATAGATAATTTGTAAGAACTTACATAAGTTAGTTGATGGAGTTAATTGAATATCCTCTTACAATACAACATTCTTAATATGCATTAACTTTGTGATATTTCGTATATTCTTAGGATACATCATTCAGAATAGCATTAATCTAAGCATCATGTTCTTAATTACCTTCACATGGTGCATGGATTTTAGTGCTTCCTACTCCCCCATGTTCCCCGATGTCCACGACTTGAACCAGCATAGATCCATCTTAAAAGTGGCTCTACCAAGCGCCGAGAGAGATCAAATCTCTCAAGGTGCAAACCCTTCATCTGCATTTGTACTCTAAAAAGGGTTTGCACCTCAAAAGATTTGATCCCTCTCGGCAGTTGGTAGAGCCTCTTTTAAGATGGATCTATGCTGGTTACAAATATTTGAGGAAAAATTTATGTCAAAAGTGGAACTAGATTATTCCCGGTGCTAATGAAATCATTACGCTTTATATATATATAATCAAATGCGCTGGATTACAAATATCTGAGGAAAATTTCCCGTCAAAAATGGAAGTGGATTGTTCCCAAGGCTAATGAGAGGTGTACGTGTTCATCTAATCAGGGTACTGTGCAGAATAGATAATATCCTAGGATCTTTGAGGGAAAAAAATAGGAAACGTATCATTATGCTTTAGCCTTCTCTAGTTTTTTATATATCTCTTCACTTTTTTATTTTCTTTCAGAGGTTGAACTGATTTAGGATCTGGCTTAAGGTATTCTTCTAGTTTGTTGTAGAACACCTGGCTCATAGATTTCCCTACTTGTAATGGAATCCTTCAGTTTAGAAGGTGCTTATTTCTCACCAAGGATGTCTTGTGTATTTTTCAATTATCAGCTTAATTCTTTCGGGCTTCTCTATCTAAATTTGAATGTTCAATTTCAGTATTTTATGTATTGATCTAAGACAATGGAAACCCTTATATAGTATTTTACCTTTTTTTCACCATTGTTGAATTTGAATATTGATTTAAATTATTTATTAGGAATTGCACTGTATTAGGAATATTGATTCAAACTATCTTAAGAATAGAGAATATAATACAAATTCTGGTAAGCATAATGATAATAATATATGGATCGCCCACATCACGTATCGACTCCCATACACAACTTAATTTGCAAAATTCCAATAAGATATTCGTTGCCAGTTCAAACCTTCCATTACTACCCTTGGATTGGAAGTCAGAGACCGCATAAAGAGTTGTTTGAAGGCCATCGATGAGCTCGTCATTGCCGAGACTCCGGTCCTCTGCGATCACGAGTAGATTTTAGCTATAAGACTATTGTTTCACCATGCATTCCTTCTGGGAATGGGCAATTTCCATCCACTTCCCTTTCCCCTCTGCTAGCCATTGTCAATTTTTTGGGGGGAGATAAAAATCTTTAAACCAAAACCCGAACCTGCAATAAACCCCAAAGGTGACTTCTTTGCAAACTGAAATACAAGGCAACTTAAAGATCGTTTGATTGCATAAAACTACTTGCAGAGCACGCACATGAGAAAATCCTCAGTTCTTTTAGTTATCTAAATATATGAGAAAATTCTCAGTTCTTTTAGTTATCCACAGCGTGTCTACAGCCATGGCTTTTTTAACAGCGTCACCAAGTTGTTAAACGAAGACTAGAATATTTGAGGCATTAGAAATAGAGTATCCAAATTATTTCTCCTAAGCAACCTTAGGAAACCATTATAATTTACAACAGGCTTCTAAAAGAAAAGAATAAAGATTTAATATACACTAAAACCACATTACAAATTGTTGTAAATATACACTAGACATCATAATAAAACAAAAAATTACTTTAATCCTATTCGTATGTCAATTCTCATTTGCTCCTATTAGCTTCTGAATTGCCTCCTAACCTCCTTTAAATAGATTCTAAACTTAATACAAACCCTAACTAATATTTATTAGGCATTCTTCTAGTTAAACCGGCATTCTTCTAATTAAATTGGTTCAACTTCTAGTTATCTATGTCTAACTACATGTCATCACCCACCTTCTTCTCATTATCAAACATGACTTGTAATAGCTACTAATTAATTTTTTTATATTTCTTTTATTTATAATTCTATCCACCTTCTTCTCGTTATCAAACATTAATTGCAATAGTTACAGTTAATTTTTTATATTTGTTTTATTTATAATTGTTTAGCTAGAGTTATCCATGCTTAGCTACATGTTATCACCCAACTTCTTCCTGTTATCCATGCCTAGATACATGTTATCACTCACATTCTTCTCATTATATGTTATGATTTGCCCTAGTTATCCATACATCCATGCATCAACTATATATATATATATATATATATATATATATATATATATTTTCTTTTTATTTTTTCCGTGGAAAAAAATCTTTTTATTCATAAGAATAACATGGACTGTTCGATTGGACTTACATCATAGCTGCTTGAGCATGCTGCTCAAAATAGCAGTTCATTATCATTGTAGCTTAGATCTTACTGCTTAGGATACCTATTTTTACAAAATTTACATATACAAGAGCATTAATCACTACCTTTGATCACCAGGATGAAAACTGCAATTTTTCAAGGATACACAAAAATTTGATCTGCTTTCTGCTGTCATCGCTTTGAGTTTGAGTAATGTCTTAAAGAGATATAGTGAAGACATTAACTTGGTCATTAAATTTTTCTTCACCTTCAATGACCCCTGATTGGATTGCTAGAGTTAATTTTGATAGTGTGTCTGCTTCGGAGTTAAGCTCTCAGTATATATGAGAGAAAGAGACCGATTCGAAGGCGAGCTTCAGTGCTTGTATTTCCTTCAGCAAATTGTGTAGATGTGGAGATCTGATGTTACATTCTCCATTTACCTAGTCAATCACTGTTTTGGAGTCACCATAGATATGTAATCTTGAAATGTGTTTGTCCTTGGCAATTTTCATGACTGTCCATAATGCTGATAACAAGGCTTTGGTGTTGGTGGTGTCCCAACGCATATTTGATCTCAACTTTTTTGTTATCAGAAAAGTAGGTAAAGCTACCTGCACCACTTAATGGCGAATCCCCCTGACTTGCGTCGTCGAAGAATGCCCATGGATGACTTCTATTGATTTTTATCGCATTTATCACTCGGCTTTTGTTTGGCTTGGGGACTTTTTTGAGTTCATGTTTTTTCTGAATCAACAATAGAGAGGTTATGTCAGCAGGGGTCCAAGTGTTTCCAAATATTCCTCTGTTTCGGGCATGGAAAGCATCGAAGCAACATACCCTTGGGTTTTGCCACCAGAGCTAAGCATGTTGTTCCACAGTGTTTTCACAGTTTAGGATCATCCTGTCTTGGGTGAAGGTTATTGCTGCAGTGGTCCAAATGCTTCCTGCATAAGGACATGAGTTGAAGAGATGAGCAGACTATTCTTCATTTGATTTGTACAAAATGCAAAACCTTGGGCCTTGAAAACCGCGTTTTCTTAGGTCTTCCCAGGTTAAAAGTTTATTGTTGAAAGCTAGCCAGAATGTTAAAATGGTTTTCAGGGGACTGGTGATTCCCCACAGCTTGCTCCACCACCATATTTTCTCTCTATTGGATTGCTTCAAAATGGCAACTTCATAACCCTTCTTGGCTGTGAAATCTCCATTTACCGCATTCTTAGTCCAAATCAGCTTGTCTGGTTCTTCATCATCCAAATGTATAAAGCTTGCTACGAGAGTGTTTATGTAGTTGTTCCATTCTGCTGCCACCTCCCCTCTCAAACTAAGAACCTGTGCATCTTTCCATCCTTCTCTTCCTCTTTGTTGATGGTGTTGGGCTTGGACATCGGCTAACTTATGTATTCTTTGCGCTCTCAACTGTGTAAGTAGAGGCCCTGAAAGCTTGTAATTCTAAACTGCCCCTGCCCAAATATATATATATATAATTTTTATAATTCTTTATTTGGATTGCCCTATTAAAAAAAATATGAAACTCTACCTTCAAACTCACTCTTTAATTTTATTATAAATAATAACTGAAATGAACTCATAACTCGCTCTCAAGGTTGAACTCACTATGTATTATTAAATAATTGGCATAAGTGACCATTTTAACCTTCAACTATTAAAAAAGAACTCGTGAACTCTACTTTTGTTAAACTCATTCTTTAATTTATTTTTATTTTATAATTGTTTATTTCGAATTTGGAACTACTGCCATAGAATCAATGTGGACACTACACTTGTCTCATCCTTGTGCAATCTAGGAAAAACATAGATAGTAGTCCACCCCAAATTTCTAAGATCTTAACTCCTATTAGCCTAATCACAATAGTTATCTAATACATATAACAATTCGTTAACGAAACAAAAACTCTATACATATATTAATCATAATAGTTTTCTAATACATATAACAATTAGTTAACTAATTAGAAGCTCCATTCATATATTATTCACAATAGTTTTCTAATACATATAACGAAGTTAGTGGTTCCAACTACCACACGATGCAGTTATCAAATGTAAATTGAGTTATAGTTATATCTTTATAATTGTCTATTTTGAATTTTGAATGACTACCCTAAAATCAATTTGGACAGTATACTTGTCTTATACTCGACTGCCATAAAAGCAATCTGGACAGTACACTTGTCTCATTCTTATCCATAGTCTATAAAAAAAAGCATAAATAATAGTCAACCCCAAAATTCATCCTTATCTCTATTCCATAAAAAAAAAGCATAAATAATAGTCAACCCCACAATTCCGTTAGCATAAATAATAGTCAACCCCAAGATTCCACGGGAGGTAGCCATTTTCTGCGTTTTTTAAGCAAATAATCATTGTAAAATGAGCTTTCATGTGAGGGAGGTGCAGATCATACGGTGAAGGTAGAAGAGGAAGAACGTTGTTAATTTTCACGAACAAATTTAGAAACGAAAATACTAAAATAACACTCAACGCGGTGGCTTGCGGGTCTTATTAGGTGAAGGTCCATCCTTTCCCTTGGATGTATGGTCTTCATCTGTAAGTCTTCGTAGCGCTTCTGCTCTTCTCCTATATAGACTTCTTTCAACTCCTCGGATTCGATCCGAGGATCAGAAGCGAGCGACGCCTTTCTAAAACACAATATCAAGATATGCCGAGGGGAACACTGGAGGTACTACTCGTTGACGCTCGGGGGCTGCACGATACCCATTTTCTCTGTATTATCCTCTGGCCATTTCTTACCTCGCTCCATTTTTCATGTTTTTTTGGATAAAATCATTATTCTGTGATCACTAATCCACTGGATCTACTCAACATCTCTTCAATTAAATCAGAATTATTGCGTATCCATCTGCATCTTTGATTTGGTTGATTAAGTCAAGATGCGTGCAGGGAAAATGGACCCTTACTGCATCATCAAATGCCGAACTCAGCAACAAAAGAGCAGCATCGCATCCAGTTAGTAATACCTTTCTGTTTTGCTATATATTTTAGATGTTAGACTAATGACGAAATCTCTGCTGATGAGAAATCGTTACAGGGCAAGGCACTCATCCAGAATGGAAAGAGAAATTTGTGTTCAATTTACCAGAAGGAGTTTCTGAGCTGAGCATCAGAATAATGGACAAGGATACTTTCACATCCGATGACTATATTGGAGAAGCAATGTAAGATTACTTCATATCCACCCATTTATTTATTTGAAAATGCAAGTGAGGTGCAGCAGAGTGTGATTACTTCCTAAATTAAAAATAGAATTACTTTAATTTCTTGGAAATAATATTTAAAAAAATAGGTGCATTTACTGTAGAAATTATCTGTTTAATCAGCTTAGTTTTTTTAGCTAACTAATATAAAAATGAAGTGGATTTTCATCTATGTCTTAGTATTATTGATACTACTGCTTATTGCTTCTTATACAGCAAGTAAATTGCCTTACAAACTGTCTTTCATATATATATCAAGTAAATTGCCTTACAAGTTATCTTGATAATAACAAATATTTACAGAAAAACATACCTTGAAATTTTTTTTTTTAATAAAAACTCCCCCATAGTAATGGGTTGTGATAGCTCCAACCTTGGAGAGCTGAGCTTCATCACTTATATTGAATTATTGTGTCTCTTGAAATTTTCCCCAACTGTCTCACTTGAAATTTTCCCCACTGTTTCACATTGATGAACATAGTGCAGCTAGATATTCCAGTTTCTTCATCATAACCTTCATTTTTTTCTTCCGAGTCATCCAATTTAAGATTATTGTTGCTCTATGTTATGTTTTTCTTTTGTTACATGAACTTCACAGTTTCTATGTGTGCTTCAACCTCTTCCAGCTAATGCAGCCAAATGCTCTTCCTCACTTCCCCTTTGACAATTTTTCCTCCATTTATCCAATTTGTGGACAAAAAGACCATAGCAATCTACAAGTTCCTCACTGTGCATTGAACAGTGTCAAACAGGCCTCGTAACTCTGAAACTTCACACATCTATTATAACTCTTTCCCCTATTTCTACGAAGTCTACACACAACCAGGTGAGATAACCAAAGTACAAGAGCTCCCTTGTTCCAAATAGTTCTCTCTCAATTTAAACATTTGTATTTACTTGGTCTTGAGCCTACTTCATCTTATTCTCTGCCCATTGAATCGCCATCCCATTGCAAGCTGGAGTCTGATCTGATTTCTCCTGCATGAGCCATAGCATCCCATCTCTAAGATTTTAAATGCCTCAGCCTGATGTTCCATGATGCAAAGGTGTATCTGGCCAGGGAGGGGAAGTACCTTATGGATTGTGTTATTGACTCTTTCACTTCTTATTCCTTCACTTTACCATCCAGATCCAGAAATCATGGGAAGTGACTTGATCACGGAATTTTATTTAGACCTAATTTGAAACAAATACTTAATGGATGGAAGTGACTTGATCATGGAATTTTATTCATGCGAATTTAGACCTAATTCAAACAACTTAATGGAGGGAACTGACTTGATCATGGAATTTTATTTATGTGAATTTAGACCTAATTCAAACAAATTGATAGACTTTTTTGCAATTTTTGCAAGTGAAGTATCCCACTAGAGGCAGTAATCGAGGCAGGGAATGTACCTCCTACTGCTTACAACGTGGTTCTTGCGGACAATACTTACTGTGGGCAGATCAAAGTGGGCCTCAACTTCATTCCCAAGGTCACACTCTCAGGCCATTCCTTATCTAAATCTTGCTTATTTATAGCTTCTTTCTTTCTGGTTGATGGCCTGTTCATAAAAAATTGACGAAAATCGGTGTTGTGAATGATAGATTGAAGAGGAGTATGGCCCTGGCCCTTCCTACGAAGAAGAGGAGAATGTGGGCGGCTGGAAAGAAGGATGGGTGTAATCAAAGTTAGTTGCACAAGCTCCTGTTTTAATGCAACCTGAAATAATTTGCTTCTCCAGATTTTCTGGAATCAAGGAGGTTGTTGACAGAAAATAAGTTTATATGCAAGGTCTTCTCACTTCTAAGAGTAAGACCGGAATGGTAGAGTTAAATGTTTAAGACAACCTAAAAGCTGTCTCTCTTTGTATTTGTAATAACGTGGTATTGTGTTGGTTGGATTGTGATATATAATATGATTATTTATTTGCAATAACGTGGTATTGTGTTTGTTGGATTGTGATATAGGTATAATATGATTATTTAAATTGGTTAGGTTGTGGTTACGAGTTTACAACACAGCTAAGTTATATTATTTCACATTATATCTTCTAAGAGCTTATATATTCTTTGTTTTTTTTTATATTTCAACATAATTTTTTAAATAGGAACACATGTGGTTAATTATTTATTTATAAGAACACATGTGGTTTATTGAAACAATTAAATAAGAGCAACCAGCACTAAAGTCACCAAAGTTTCTGTCTTTGAAAAAATATTAAAATCAAAATTTGGAAGAAAATTAAAAGCATAAAGAATTAATTAAAATCAAAGTGGGCCTCAACTTCATTCCCAAGGTCACACTCTCAGGCCATTCCTTATCTAAATCTTACTTATTTATAGCTTCTTTCTTTCTGGTTGATGGCCTGTTCATAAAAAATTGACGAAAATCGATGTTGTGAATGATAGACTGAAGAGGAGTATGGCCCTGGCCCTTATTACGAAGAAGAGGAGAATGTGGGCGGCTGGAAAGAAGGATGGGTGTAATCATAGTCAGTTGCACAAGCTCCTGTTTTAATGCAACCTGAAATAATTTGCTTCTCCAGATTTTCTGGAATCAAGGAGGTTGTTGACAGAAAATAAGTTTATATGCAAGGTCTTCTCACTTCTAAGAGTAAGACCGGAATGGTAGAGTTAAATGTTTAAGACAACCTAAAAGCTGTCTCTCTTTGTATTTGTAATAACGTGGTATTGTGTTGGTTGGATTGTGATATATAATATGATTATTTATTTGCAATAACGTGGTATTGTGTTTGTTGGATTGTGATATAGGTATAATATGATTATTTAAATTGGTTAGGTTGTGGTTACGAGTTTACAACACAGCTAAGTTATATTATTTCACATTATATCTTCTAAGAGCTTATATATTCTTTGTTTTTTTTTTTATTTCAACATAATTTTTTAAATAGGAACACATGTGGTTAATTATTTATTTATAAGAACACATGTGGTTTATTGAAACAATTAAATAAGAGCAACCAGCACTAAAGTCACCAAAGTTTCTGTCTTTGAAAAAATATTAAAATCAAAATTTGGAAGAAAATTAAAAGCATAAAGAATTAATTTTTAGGTACATGGAGCACAGCTAAGATTATCCAATAAACCAATGAAAACAAACAAATATAAAGTTCCAATAGAAATAAGCATCACAAGCCAACCTTGACCATGATGCACATCCTCGTAATAGTTTTCAATTAATTTTGCAAAAAAAGGATTCAAAGGATAATTATAAGCCCAAAGCTCTTTATGGGCTTCAAGTTTCCCAATACTCACCAAAGCTAGTTTTCTACTAATGTTCATCACCTTTTAGGGCTGCAACATGCCTAGAATTGTATTTTAATCATCAGATTCAACCAATATTTAAATATTAATCCTACTATTTCTTTCAAGGTTGTTTGATGGTGGAGAAGTGCACAAGGGTACCCAACATGCTAAATTAGGGTTGTTTCTTTCCCTTTTTGACTATTGTATAGGGTTCTTTGTGCCCATATTTAGAAACTAAGGTTGTCCATGCCCAAAGGACTACCAAGCATTGCCTATTGAAGTCTAAATTTGACCCAGAAATGTCCTAAAATAGCCCTACCTATTAAGATACCTTAGGGAATCACCAAATTGCGATCTTGAAGTAAACTATGGTTTATCTCAAACCAAACCAAATTCTAGGATGTGAGACATCACACATGTTTTTTCTTGAAGAAGTAAACAAAGAAATTCTATATGATTAGAAGCCATTCTTTTGTAAAACAAGCCTTGAGATATCCATTAGAGGGGTAGGGCTCCTATTGAACACCAAATTTGCTTGTGATTTCTCTTCTTATCATAACATACTTTCTCTTCTTATTGTAAGGGACTAATAGTTCATTTTCCAAATGCAAACCTACATGAAACTACTTGAATCTAAACACAAATTCCTCAACATGTAGTGATAAGGCCACTATTTTTATTCTCAATATCATTCTTGATAATTCATTCATATAACTTGTAATTTGCAACCATGGATATTGGTGAGGAAATGGAAGCATAGTATTCTACTTGAATTGGGAAGTTGTGTTATCATGGATTATTTTAACTTTCTGTAGTCTAATCACCTCTTGTAACAAGTCTACAATGCCCTTTATTTCATGGTTTTTGAATCCACAACTTCCAAAAAATTCTAGAATATTCTCCCTAGGCCCATTGTAGACAATCTAAGTCTTTGATAATATAATTATCTCATCAAAAGGATTGAATATTTTCGGTGTTGTTTGTAATAGAGACCTGAGAATTATTGCATCCATGGGGTGGGTGAAATGCTACATGCATTTCACTATCTATTAAGTGGTAGAACTAACCACACTAACTATCCCTGTTGGTAACTCATGAATCCATGAAGAGTCCTTATAGTTATAATCGCCATCCCACCCCACCTCGAAAAAGGCACTTGATGAATTATTTTAAAACTATAATGATTTTGTCATTGAAATGAAATCCATATTTAATTACATAGTTATGGTTTGTTTTGATGAATTTTTTATATGATTGTGAGGCATTCCTGTTGTAACATACTTCTTTTTCCAACTAGAGATTCCTCTTTGCATGTCACTACCAAGTATTTTATATCTGCAAACATCTAATCCCATAATCTATTTAGATGCATGGATTCTAAAGCATTTAATTCCAACATCTAGTATGGTACATATATGCATTTATTTAAAAATTTGAATTATGGTTAGAATGGCATCAATATGCATTTACCTTTGTTACATAGCTAGTCTGAAAGCTACTCTTCACAATTTCCATGTATATTGCTTGCAAAAAGAAAGAAACAATACAATGAAAGAACCAAATCAACATCCATAATATGATGCATGGGTGACACATTATAATCTATCCATATTTTCTCTAAGCAAGTAAGTGGCCCATAAACATCTAAGCTCACTTTCATGTATAGATCAACATGTGGCTTTGGGAAAATCCTAGCTTGTGTTTCCCTCCTAGCTAGCTCTGTAAGAGGCTCTTAATCAAGAATATGCCAATGAAATACCATTCAGTATAAAATTTAAATACTTCTTTAGAATATGATCCAAGACGCTAATTAACTAGCTAAAATGTAAATCTGATGGATTGAAAATTGGTGACATTGCCCACTAAATCTATCACCAATGCGTTGAAATTTAGAAGAGAAATCTATTGTTTCTTTAACAATCACTTCTCCAACATGTAAGCCATGTTGGTTTATGTAAGCACATGTTTTTTTGGGAACAAATTAGTCCATTCTATACCTATTTTAAGTAATCTCTCCCATCACCTGATGATCAATGAATGGATAACTAAATACCTTGTTTTATTGATGAAACATTGTATAGAATACAAAAATGCTAAGGATAACAAAAGGTTTTAACCTTCAATATGTTAAGAATTGTAATCTCACCAGTCCACTATCCGTTATTGGTGCATTAATTAGTTAAGTCATTAGTTAGTTAAGTATGATTAGGACACCTTGTTGTCCCATAGTATTTACTGTCGCATGGTATTTACCCGTGGTTTTTGGTATGATGTAATGCTATATATACTTGTGGTTAATATTGAGAAGGAAAGCCATTGCCCATTGTGTTTCTCCTCTTCTTACTCTTTTTATTATGTTCCATATTTTAACATGGTATCAGAGCATATGGCCTGATCCATACTTGTTGTTGTTGGGTAATCCTTTTCACATAGTGGAAAGCACACAGGTGTAGATCAAGATGGAGAACATCGACATGGAGGAGTAGCTTCACAGCTTTGGGGCCACATCAAATATTCTTTTTATTATTTTTGCTTTGGAAGCATGAAGATCGAATCTTGAAGATGGTGCTAGAAGAGCTACCAGAAGAAATCGAAGAGGTAAGAAATCTATTAACTTCAATAGGTTCATGGAAAACCTTTGATGGAGACAATTATGAAGTATGGTCTTTCAAAATAAGGAATTTGTTAATGTCACAAGAATTGTGGCATTTTGTAGCTGAAGTGGACCCTAGTGATCTAGAAGCATTTGAAAATTTGATAGAGTACCAAAAGGAAAGAAGGCAAGTTGTTGCCTTAAGTATCAAACAAAATGGTATAGATTATTCCATCTTTCATTACATTTCAGAAGCTTATACTCCCAAAGAAGCATGGGATATATTGAAAGCATATTTTAGTGAAGAGGAATTTGATGTAGAAGAAGATGAAACAACAGAAGAGGAAGATGAGGAAGATGAAGAACACAAAGATGAGGAATATGAAGAACACGAAGATGAGGAACACGAAGAAGTGATTGATCTCCAAGAAGAGTTGAAAATCATTGAAACAAGAGAAGAGGAAGATGTGAATGCCCTCCAAGAAGACCTGAAATATATTCATCTTTTTTCTGACAAAATTTTTGAGTGTGTAGGTAAAATGTACAGCAACATACAATATGTTGAAATAGAAGAAGAAGCAGACTTGCACTATGTTCCAGGACCAATGAAAAGCAATAACACTTTTTATTGTGCAGAAGACAAACAAGATGTTGAAGAACACCCACTTAGCATCAAGTTCAAGAAGACAAAGAAGATGCAGTCCAAGTACACATCAAGGAAGAAAGTAAAGCTTAAGTTTATTTGAATGAAATGTATGCCTAGCTAAGACATAGACCAGCATGCACAATGCCTAAGTGTTAAGGCATTGATAGTGTTGAATATTGTCTGGGTTGAGATTAAGGGGGTATGTCAAGAATTGTAATCTCACCGGTCCACTATCCTTTATTCGTGCATTAATTAGTTAAGTCATTAGCTAGTTTAGTATGACTAGGACACCTTGTTGTCCCATAGTATTTACTGTCCCATGGTATTTACCCGTGGTTTTTAGTATGATGTAATGCTATATATACTTGTGGTTAGTATTGAGAAGGAAAACCATTGCCCATTGTGTTTCTCCTCTTCTTACTCTTTTTACTGTGTTCCATATTTTAACACAATATAGGGTTCACTTTCCCACCCTAAGTTAGTATCAATGTTGTCTTTCGAGACCCAAGGGAGTCCAATAACAAAGTCATCCTACTAGATCAATGCAAGGATATGGCATAAGCATTTATTAATGCTTTAGATAAGACCAATTAGGAGAAATTATTTTAACTCGGGAAAGTAACACCTTTGAGGATCTAATAAATTAGTTAGAGCATAAGAGAAATTTTGTTATAATTTATGTATATGGGTGCAATTTAACTATAAATGAATTGTTCCATATGACCAACCAATTAACAAGATGAATTGAGAATTTCGCTTGGCTTTTTTAGAATTGTGAGATTTGTTTTCTTGGTTAGTGACAATCCAACCATGTACAACATGTATTTGACCATGTTTCTTGTAGTATTGCATAATGTAGGAAGAACATTGATACCCACTTAACAATCCACATTGATTATTAATTATTGGAATAGCACTTCTATAGTTGTAAGTTGAATACCAACCCTATAAACAATCTAAAAATAGTATTTGTGTGAGTTATGCATTTCAAAAGAGCCAATATTTTATATACTTGAAGCAAAGGCTTTCATTATTAGATAAATCAATAAATGGTTCTAAATCACAATAATATTTTCTTTTAGTGCAGCGGTCAAAATGTAGAAGAAAATCAGTGCAAAGACCATATAAACTATTGCTACGTAAAGAATTCAAATTGGAAACTCATAATTTTGGGGGGTGTCATACTTTCACCTTTCGAAACAATTCTTGATATTCGTAAATAACAACTTGTTATCTTCATCTACGATCTTAATGAGGTAGTCAATGAAGGTCTTCCCTTCCATGAAACTAAGCTTTTGAACATCTAGTTTTTGTAGTTGACCTCCATCTTAGTATGATTGTCCTCAATTGTTTTCATGATGATAGTGGGATATGTGAGTACCAAAATTTATTTTAATAAGTAACCAAAGATAAATGGCCCTTATATTGCAACCATCAAAAAATGATCATTCACAAAAAAGGTCAGCATTACAAATCAACAAACAAGATGTTTTTCCATCCATATCACTTACACACAAACAAAAACAGTTTTTTGGACCACTTAGTTCAAGAAGATATAAAAAGATTTCATAGAAAATACTGTAATTAGAAAATCATCTTCTCTATATATTAATAAAACCAACTCTCTGTATTTTGAAATAGTCACCAAAGGAATCTTCCTACAACATCTTTCAAGAGATCTACAAACATATTTTGAGTGCCAATGTGAAGGTATGTGAGTTGTGCAGTATTTGAACCAACGGGGCATGAGATGAGGTCAATATGAAACTCAATCAGACATCTATATCAATAATTTTCTAAATTCAATTAGATGAAAAAATATTCATACATAAGACTAAAAAATTAAGGTTTATATTGATGAAAAATGACTTAAATTAAAAAAATTACTCTGTAAAAATGTCAATATTAGATAAATTTGCTTCAAGAAAACTCCCCAACCCATGTCTCTCTCTAAACAACTTCCACCAAATACTTCTTTCTCTTCCTATTTTCTTCTATGTGTGCTCTAGAATACCAAGTACACCATCACATAGAAATGCATGGAAATCCATGTATTTATTGCTCCAATTTTTCAAAGGAATCCAACACGATGTTTCTTTAGTGGCTACATTTTAAAGCAAAATGTAATGCATCTCTACCTAATATGACTTTACTAATTTACTTTAACAAAATAGGGGTTTACTTGGTGATTACAATAAAAGAATATGAATTTACTAATTTACTTTAACAAAACAAGGGTTTACATGGTGATTACAAGAAAAGAATAGGTCATCTTTCAATTTTGTTCATCCTCAAGTTTAGAGAACCATGTTTCTTTGGTGGGTTCCACTCCTGACCCTATGTTTTTTGCCTCGAGAATTACAAGGTGCTTTACTTCAACAACCCAGACATGATAAAGTATCTGTAGGAGGTAGTTCCATTGTATTGAAACCATTCAATGACCCAGACATCATAAAGTGTTTTCTTGATAGCTTCGATAGCCCAAACACAATAAATTATTTACAAGGGCTAGTTTCTTTGCATTCAAACGCTTTGAAAACCAATACATAGTAAAGTATTTTCTTGACAGCTTCCATGAACCAGACACGGTAAAGTATGTATAGGGCTACCACCTACTGCTTCACCCCCTTAAAACTATGCCCAAGGAGCAGGTCCATGCCCAAGCATCAAATCCATGCCCCATAACAACAAATTGCACTTGAAGTTTCTATCACCCCCCATTTCATATCTCGTGTATTTGCATTAATTAATTATTGCAGATTCTTCACATCTGGTATCAGAGCACTTTCTTGGGCTCACTGGGTGAAATTTCTGTCAAATTTTTTTCTGCATCTGTCGCAGCTTCGGATCTGGGAATAATCCCTATCCGCTTAACTGTGGGAAGTACTTGGGCATAAGCCCTAAAATTCATTGTGAGGAGTACCACAGGAACCCCAAAGTAGCTGGCCCATTGAGAGGACCTACCAGCGAAAATGGCAACGACCCCTACCTGATTGACTAGTTCCCACCCGTGAGGTAAACCAAGAGTTGTCATTTGTGGCAAAGCGGTTATCAGTTTTACCTGAGCCATGGAGTGAGGGGTACTGCTCCAATACACAAGCCGTTAGACAGCATTGGTGGCCGAGTGAAACACCTGAACTGTTAGGAAGCTGAACATACCTGGGGTCCATATCTATTTTCAGCTGAACTGTTTCCGATCAGTTCCGTGCTGTTTCAGATCCATTCCGAGCCGTTCCAAATCTATTCTAATAGCCATTCCAGATCCACTTGTTTTCGGTCCATTCGGTGTCGTTTAAGATCCATCTGTTTCTGATCCGTGCCGTTGCAGATCCATTTCTGAAATATATATATATATATATATATATAATTTTCTATCTTTTCTCCATATCTCTCTTGTTTTAACTCCGTTTCCCTTGAAACTTCTCTGACACCCCTGCAATCCCATTCTACATATTTCATTCCTGAGGACCCTATCCCAAATTCCACTTCCCAACACCTGAAATCTCACATTTGTCTATTTTTAGGGTTTGCCATAACTTCTTCGATTTTCACCCAATCGCCTTCAAATTTTACCCCATAGTTCCTTTTCTAATTCTGCTTCTTTGTCCCTATCTGCCAAATTTTCTCATTCTATCACCCCGCTTCTGAAATCCCCCTTTTCTACTTTCCTGTCCTTTTGACAGTGTCCAAAATCTAGCCAAACCCCAATTACCCATCAGATTGTTTCCCCAATCCAAATTTCCCTTTACTAAATCAGCTTCTGTTTGTGTTTTTCTACCCATTCCAAAAAAAAAAAAACCTGGTTATGGTTGTCACCCGTGCAGGAGCACACACCATGGAGGAAGCACTTGCAGCCATCCAAACCAAACTTCAAGATCTGGATGAAAAATTTCTCAGCCTCCATCTTCAGCATTCAGCCATGAATAATAACCGACAGCCAGAATCTTTTGCAGCCACAGGGTTCTCTTCTTGCAGCAATTTTTGTGGGCCAAAGCTTGATTATCCTCACTTCAATGGTACTAATCCGACTGGATGGATATACCGAGCAGAACAATATTTCAGTTTGCATAATACTTTTGACGCCCAGAAAGTTCCACTTGCATCCTTTCATTTGGAACAGGAAGCCCTTCAATGGTACCATTGGTACATCAAAGCTCATCTCGAGCCAAACTGGACAGATTTTTGCCAACTCCCTTTGCCATGATTTGGTCCTAGTGCTTTTGATGACTTCACGAGAGTACTCACTAAACTTCACCAAATTGGCATCATGAGAGAGTATCAAACAGAATTTGAGAAACTGGCCAATCACATAGAAGGATTGTCTGATGAATTCTACAGGAGTTGTTTTATCAGTGGTCTCAAGGATGAAATCCACTCAGAGGTCAAAATGTTCTATCCCAACACAATGATGGAAGTCCTAGGGTCGGCTAAGTTGGTAGAGGACAAGATCGCAGCTCAAAAATGCTCCAAACCCACCTTTGTTCCTTTAGAAATATGGGTTCCCAATGACCTCCCATCATGCCTGCTCCTCGACCAACTCCTATCAAGCATTTGTCTGAAACAAAGATGCAGGCACGCCGAGAAAAAGGGCTTTGTTATAATTTTGATGAGAAATTCACTCGAGGACATAGATGTGTTCAACAAAATCTCTATCTCTTGGATGTGGATTCTCTGCCTACCTATGAACTTGGTGAAGAAGTGCCAGATACAGTCAATGATCAGGTCGACATTCAACACCCGCCTGTTGAAACTCCATCTCAGGACGACCCACCTGAGATCTCTCTCCATGCTGTAACAGGCGTCACCACCCCACAAACAATGCGGGTTAGGGGATACTTCAAGCAGATCCCTCTTACCATACTCATTGATTCTAGTAGCACTCATAACTTCATTGACCCTCGGATTGCCAAACAGGCTGATTGTTTTGTCCATCCTTGCTCCACCTTTGAAGTCATGGTTGCCAATGGGGGCACCTTACCTTGCAAGGGGAAGTGTCACAATGTGCGTATCTCTATGGAATATTATAACCTGCACTCTGACATTTTTTCCTTGTCCTTAGGCCGATGTGATGTGGTTTTGGGCGTTCAATGGTTACGCACACTTGGCCCCATCTTATGGGATTTTGCTGAACTTTGGATGCAGTTTTCATTCAATGGGACACAACACAAATTTATGGGCTTACAACCAGGGTCTCTCCACATCATCAATTCACATTGCTTGGAAAAGATCCTTAAGAAAAATTCACATGGTGTCATTTCTCAGCTTCATTCCCTTCAGATGCACCCACCAACGGTCTCCACTACTTCCTTGGATAGATATGCAGGTGCCTTTGTTGCACCAATGGACTTGCTTCCTTCACGAGACCTTTCTGGGAAGCATTTAGCTACATCTACATCTCAGACAGACATGATGGTTATTTTTCATGCAGTACAGAAGTGGTAGCCATCCCTATTGGGGAATTATTTATGCATCAAGACTGATCTCCAGAGTCTGGAAAATTTCCTGGAACAACGGGTCTCCTCCCCAGCACACCTGAAATGGGTTATCCAACTCATGGGTTATGACTATGCGACCACTTACCAGAAGGGTAAGGACAATAGGGTGGCAGATGCTCCTTCTTGCACATTTGATGACCCAATTTCTCTTACAGCTATTTCTATGCTTGTTCCAAATTGGTTGCAATCTGTTCAATGGGGCTATCTCCTCTATGAACTCCATGCTTCTTCATCAGCAGGGCACTCTGGGTTCCTCAAAACGTATGACCAGGAACAATGTAACTTCTTTTGGCAGGGACTAAAAATGACAATTCAATGGATGGTGGTTGACTGTGATACTTTCCAAGTCAACAAGGGTGAAACGACACTCCTTTCAGTATTGCTCAAACCCTTTCCCATCCGTACACAGATTTGGATAACTATTTCTATAGATTTCCTAGAAGCGCTCCAGTGGTATAGTACCACATCTAAAAGGACACCATATGAAGCAGTCTTTGGATAGGCACTGCTAGTTCTTCGTCCATACACTGTCAGTAGCTCCCCAGTTCAGGCAATTGACTCAATTCTTCAAAACCGCGATCAACTTCTTCTCATTCTGTAGGACAATCTTCACATGGCAAGAATTCGACTGAAACAACAAGTCGATCAGCACCATTCTGCGCCCACTTTTCATGTCGTTGATATGGTTCTTCTTTGTCTACAACCTTCCACACAATCCTCCCTGAAACTCAAAAGGCGCCAGTGGCGTGGAATGCAACCCAAGGATGCTATAGGGGACCCACTCCTTCAGATTCTGCATCAATTTCCACATCTAAAGCTTTGAGGACAAAGCTTTTTCTAAGGGAGAGGGGATGTTAGGAACGCATGTCTTTACTTTGTTTGTATGTTGTTGTTGGATGCATATGCTTTGTAAGTCATCCCGTAGTATTTGTTGATCCATAGTTTGTGTTATTGTTGTTGGCGCATATGCTTTGTAAGTCACCCATAGTTTTGTTGATCCATAATTTGTATTGGCCCATGGTTTTGACTCATAGTATTGGCACCTAGACTTAGTATATAAGTGTGTGTTGAGGCCTATGAAGGCACTGTGAAGTTAATTGTTTTGAGCTTGCTCAAAGGAGGTTTCCCCCTCAAAGTGGCCTGTGATCAATATAAAAGTGATTATGAGTTATGTTATTTCTGATATCTCGTGTATTTGCATTAATTAATTATTGCAAGTTCTTCAGATCAATTCCTATATGTATATGCATGTTATAGGAGTACAGAGTTTGTTTCCAAGATTAATGATGGATACTTGTGCATTCCTAGATAAATTCTTGCTAAGGGAAATGATGCAATACTTGCAAACCTGAAACATTCTAAACCTTCTGAAATAGGAATCAATCCTATTCAGAGTAATGAGACATATCTTTGGAGTGAAATCTGAGGTTCACATTTCAACAGACTATCATGGTATGAATTTGATGCTTGTTGCCTCATATGATTTACTCAAAGAGCCCTATGATTTTCATATTTTTATATGGTGATGTGGATATGGTAAAGGAAATCCCTAGTAATCACTAATGGGTGAACAATGACATGGTGTATTTGAGCAAAAGAACTCCTCATCTAACCTTGTTTGGATGTCACTGCTACATTTTGCATGCCTTTGGTAGTTCAACATTCATCTTTGTCAACCATTTGAGCACATTCAAGTTCAGATCCAACCCTACAGAAATCTTGGCCACACTTCATCATTAATATACAACATCTTCCATCTTTTGAGTCACTATGGAAGAGGCCACAACTTGTAGGCAAGGAACAACATCAGACCTTTTCTCCTAAACATGTTTTCCTTTTCAAGTTTTCAAGTAAATGTAAAGTGAAATTCTAGATAGAATCCAAGGTTTCTGTATCCAAATACAAACTTCATCAAATTATAAAAGATTTCCTGCCAGTCCCTCTTTTAACAAAAGGAATAGCACAACAGTGAAGCACAGTATCTTCTCGAGATGAAAGTCGCCTAAAAGGTAGAAAGGGTGATATTAATTTACAAATAATCTTGTAGCATACCATTCGTTCACCCTCAGTGAACAGTGAATCATAGCGAAGGTCGTAAAGTTATACAAAAAGTAGGAATGAACAAGAGAGTTCAAATAATATATCTATGTCTATCTTGCAAAGAGTGCCCCCTCGGCAATCGTGACAAAGTATGGCCATTTGGAACTGGAGAAAGTATGTGTGCAGTTCCATTTTGCATAAACTTTCTCTCAAAATTTACAGTTGCAGCCATGCCTGTGGATTGACAATGTTCTTGTAGGCGTCAATGGTGGTTCTCTTAGGGGGCGATAATACTCTGAGGTTGTATTTGTATGAAAAACAATGAGTTTTGGAAGATCCTTTGTGATAAAGTTTGCAATACACCGAACATAAAGAGCAGAAACACAAAGAGAATATTGATTGCATTCTCATTATTAAGCACACATATATATAGTTTCTCATAAGACCAAAACCACTGGATAATACTATGGACCAGTGTAAACCATGGGTCGACTAATGACCTAGTAAACAACTAACTCAACTAACTTAGGACCATTGACTCATCTAACTAACCAACTTGACACATGAGATTACAACTCTTAACACACCCCCTTAATCTCAAGTGGGATGGTGTGGTCAGCACTATCAATTCCTAAGTGCTTCCTCTGAAACTCAAATGTGGATGTTCCCAAGGGTTTGGTAAACATATCAGCAAGCTGCTCCTTAGAGCCACACAATAGCAAACTGATCTCTCCAAGGGTTTGGTAAACATATCAGCAAGCTGCTCCTTAGAGCCACACAATAGCAAACTGATCTCTCCATTATTGACTAACTCACGTATGAAGTGATAGCGAGTGTCAATGTGTTTACTCTTCCTATGAAATACATTATGGTTAGACAACTATATAACAAAACTGTTGTCACAATAGATGGTTGGTGGTTCTGTTTCTATATGTCCCATGTCTTTCAAGAGTCTTCTAAGCCAAACTGCATAGCATGCTGCTTTAGTTGCTGCAATATATCCTACTTCTGCTAAATACATGTTCACAATGGGTTGTTTCTGAGAATCCCAATAAATAAGACTGGTACCAAGATGGAAAGCATAACCAGATGTGTTTTTCCTATCATCAATACTACCTACAAAATCACTGTCTATGTACCCTATGAGAGTACAGTCCCGTGAATGAGTGTACCAAATTCCATAATCAATTGTACCTGCAACATATCTCAGTATTCTTTTTCCATCTTTCCAATGAGAGTCTTTGGGAGATTCCATGAATCTAGAAATAAGACTGACATCATACATCAAATCAGGTCTAGTAGTAGTCAAATACATTAAACTTCCTACTAATCTTTTGTAAAGTGTAGAATTTACTGCTAGTTCATCATCAGTTTTGCTTAACTTGGTTCCTGTAGCAATGGGAGTTTCTACTGGTTTACATTTATCCATTTTAAATCTTTGCGGAATGTTAGTAGCATACTTATGCTGACAAATGAAGATCCCATTTTCATTTTGATCAACTTCTAGACCAAGGAAAAACTTCATAAGACCAAGATCAGTCATCTCAAAACTCCTTTTTCATGACTCTCTTAAAATCTTCAAGCACCAATTTCCAGTATAGATCATATCACCAACATAAAGACAAATAAGTAGAATGTTACCTTCCTGATTTGTTTTGACATACAGAGTTTGTTAATTGCTGCTTCTGTTGAATCCATTTTTGATGAGGTAATAATCAATTCTGTTGTACCAAGCTCGTGGAGCTTGTTTGAGACCATACAAGGCCTTTTTTAGGTTACATAACTTATGTTCTTGACCTTTGACAGCATAACCAGGTGGCTGGTCTACATAGCCTTCTTCCTCAAGTATGTCATTGCGAAAGGCAGATTTTATATTCATTTGATAAACAGGCCACTGGTTTGAGCTTCTATTGCAAGTACAGCTCTGATGGTGTCCATCCTTGCTACTCGAGAAAAGGTTTCTTCAGAGTCTACACCATATTGTTGTGCAAAACCTCTTGCAACAAGCCTACTTTGTACTTTTCTATCTCTGATTTTTCATTCAACTTGGTCTTATAGACCCATTTTACACCAATGCAGCTTTTATCTGATGGGAGATCAACTAGATCCCAAGTATGATTCCTCTCAATAGAATCAATCTCTTCATTCATTGCTTGGATCCACTGTGGATCTTTTGCTGCTTCTTCAAAACATGTTGGCTGACATGAAAATAGAGCATACTGTAAATGCTCATCAATGACAGGAGTCTGATCATATAACTCCCTTAAGCTTCTGGTTCTCTGGTTCTGTTGTGGAATGCCTGTTGGTGTCCCTTCTTGCTGTTGTTGTTGTTGTACTTCAAGTCTAGGCATTCTAAGTGGTTCTGGTGCTTCTGGACTGTCTGGCAGCTAAATGTATGCTATATCAGTCTAGCATTTATCTTCTATAAATTTGACATCTCTGCTCACCACTACTTTCTTGGTGACAATATTATACAGCTTATAGGCTTTTTGTTGTTCACTATAGCCTGTGAAAATACACCTTTCACTCTTCTTGTGCAACTTCTTTCTTAACTCATCAGGTATATGTGCGAAAGCAACACATCCAAAGATCCTGAGATGTGAGACACCAATCTGAGTGCCACTCCATGCTTCTTCAGGTATCTTGTCTTTGACAGTTACTGTGGGAGACCTGTTCAGTAGATATACTGAACATGCAACTGCTTCTGCCCAATAATCATCGCATAACTTCTTGTATGACAACATACTTTGGGCCATGTTCATGATGGTACGATTGTTCTGTTCTACAACTCCATTCTGCTATGGAGTGTATCTACTGCTGTACTGATGTTGGATTCCATGTTGCTTACAGAACTCTGCAAAATCATGAGATACATACTCACATCCACCATCTGATCTGAGTATTCTGAGTGGTTTACCTAATTGCTTTCCAGTCAATGCTTTGAACGCTTTGAATCTGGAGAAGGCTTCTGACTTATGTCTGAGAAAGTAAATCCATACTTTCCTACTATAGTCATCAATAAATGTTAGGAAATACATACTACCTCCTATAGACTGGGCTTGCATGGGTCCATATAGGTCTATGTGAACAAGTTCAAGGTGTTATTTGGATTTGTTTATAGAAGTGGGAAAGCTATCCCTTTGGTGTTTCCCTAAAATACAGTCTTCACAAGAACTTGATTGTTCATTCATGACTGGTAATCCTTTGACCATAGATTGTTTTTGCAAATGAGAGAGACTCTGTAATGGTATATGACCATACCTACAATGCCACAACCAGGTTTCATCTTGACTGGAGACAATATGAGTACATGACTATGACAGGATAGCACTTCTCAGGTTGAGTGGCAAAATTTTATTCTTGGTCATTTCTACTTTAGCTAGGAGTCTTCTACTTGGATCTTTATCATAGACAGTACAATAGGAATCAATGAACCTAACATCATACTTATTCTGAATCAATTGACCTACACTGATCAGATTGACCTTAAGATTTGGAACATATAATACATCATTTATGTACTTCTTCTCATTCTGTCTGGTAAGTATAGTTACTCTACCTTTCCCTTGAGTTGGAAGGAGATAATGATCGTCCAGTTTGATCTTTGAATTAACATATGGATCCATATTAGAAAATAATGATTTGTTACCTGTCATATGATTGCTTCATCTATTGTCTAGCAACCATACATCTGACTGATGTTCTGCTTCAGTAGCTTGGTATGACAGAAACATAACTTTTGACGAATCTTCTTCAACATTGGAGACATTTTCTCTACCACTATTCTGATCTGCTTGCTTCTTTCTGTAGTCACATTCATAGTGGCCATATTTCTTGTAGTAGTTACACTGAACATTGGACCTATTAGTCCATCTCTTGCGTCCTCTTCCTCTCTGGTTCTGAAGGTTATGACTGTGCTCATAGTGATTTGTGTGTTCATGGTGTTCATGGGCAGTTCTATCCTCTGTGGAATTAGAACTCCTTCCTTTTCTACCTCATCCTATGCCTCCTCGACCTCGACCTATGTTGAAAGAAGTTTGAGTGCTAAATGCATGAGACAGAGACTTGTCTTCCTGACTGAGTCTAGCTTCATGAGACAAAATAGACCCTGTTAACTCTTCTAGAGTAAATGTTGACATATCCTTAGATTCTTCTATGGCTGTAACCACCATAGAGAATTTCAGAGTGAGGCATCTAAGTACCTTTTCAACAATACCCTTCTGCTCTAGGTCTTCGCTATAGGTTTGGAATTGCATGACAATCCTAGAAACCCTAGTCATAAACTGATCAAGAGTCTCTATGTATTTCATCTTAAGACTTTCAAATTGGAGTCTAAGGGTTTGGAGTATTACCGTTTTAACTCGATCTGTGCCTTTGTATGCAGATTGGATAAGATTCCATGCCTGATATGCGGTCGTAGCTCCAGCGATTCGTGCAAAATTGGACTCCTCAATGCAACTTTGGGTCAACCACTTTGTAGCGAGATCCTGATCTCTAATTTCATCGAGGGCCTTCTTATTTTCATTCGACATAGAAGTGACAGTAGCTTCCGCCAGTTTCATGAACTCCTTTCGACCATGTCCCAACACTTGTTGAGCTGGAGAAAGGCCTACATCTTGATAGACTAGAACTCATAATTCTTGTCATTCAACATTGGACCTGAGATCAGCTTCATGTTCATGATTTCCATGTATTATGACAACAGTTAAATTGACTGTTGCATTCTACGAACTAACACAGGGCAATGATGGGTTCCAAGGCTCTCCGTCGCAATTTTCCTTCTAACAAGCTTGCGATGGTCATCGTAGGTTGTCCTCAGCCAAGGTGCGACACTATCGTAGTCTGTCCTCAAGCAAGGTGTGACATCATCGCATTTTTCCTTCTGGAAGGGTGAGACATCACACTTTTCCTTCAGGCAGGGTGCGACAACCTCCCTTCAGGGGTTTTTCTGCTGAATATTTTATTTTTTTCCGAAAAAAAAAAATTCAAAAAAGAAATTTGTTGTGGCCCAAGTGTTACGTCTCTATCCCATGCTGCAACTTCCAGTCGTGTGTGTGTGCTCTCCAACTTCTGAAAAGGCTTACCCAAAAAAAAAGATCGAAGGATCAGGCCGTCAACTCTGATACCATGATCAGAGCTGATCTACACGTCTGTGCTTTGCACTATGTGAAAAGGCTTACCCAACAACAACAAGTATGGATCAGGCCATACACTTTGATACCATGATAAAGTTTGCAATACACAAAACATAAAGAGCAGAAACACAAAGGGCATATGGATTTCCTTCTCATTATTATGCACACATATATATAGTTTCTCATAAGACCAAAACCACTGGCTAATACTATGGGCTAGTGTAAACCATGGGTCGACTAATAACGTAGTCAACAACTAACTCAACTAACTTAGGACCATTGAATCATCTTACTAACCAACTTGACACATGAGATTACAACTCTTAACAGTTTGATGGCTCTTCGTGAAGTGTCCACCTTGGATGCTCAGGTGTTTTGAAGCGATATATGCATCCTAGCTAGTTTTTTCATGGACCAACAAGTGGTGGGTATCATGTTGAGGACTTAGAATTGTCTTCAAGTTGTAATATTCCCTCATTTTATATTCAAGGAGCGAAGTTATGCTACCCCAAATTATTCATGGATGGATGAGTTTAAGCATGGATAATTGTTGAGGGAATTTTTCCTTTGGGCTCATGGACATGTCATATAGTTTGGTCTCGTTAAGTTGTTTAGAACACATGTTCACATGGCTATTGTTTCACAAAGAATATCAAGGAGCTAAGCCAATACACAAGCGGGCTCATCTTTGAAATGAAAATAGATCAATTCCTTCAATTGGTATATTGACCAATCATTTTGGATTTATTTAATATGTTTTATCGTCATATTTGGTAGCTTTATGGAGTAATAACATCTCTGAAGTTGGGGGGTTTGTTACTTTGTGGACACTTCTTTATGGGAACCCTAGACTTAGAGTTTAAGCTAATTGCATTATGGACATGGCTAGTGAAGAATGTTTTTGAAGGGGCCTTTGGAGGCCATGTGACATCATCAACAACCACTTGATCCTTGCTTGATGGAGATTCCCAACTCATTAAGGGGGGCCATGTATCTTATCATTGTACAAGTGGCTTTAACCACCATTTTTTATTATATTTATCTAGGAGTTAGTTTTTGAGTGGGGATTTTGTTGTATTTTACCATACCCTAGGCTAAATCTAAGGAAACAATTGTTATTTTATTGTAAAGTAAGTTTTAGCCTCTCATACAAATGAATGTGGACTATAAATCCCTAATAAAGAAAGATAAACTAGTGTTAATTTGGCATCCTAGAGAAATATACTATTCAATGTAGAAGGATTTGATACATGGGAGTTAAGTTTATCTTTCTTGAAGCTTCTTCTTCTTTGTTCTATTATTGTGATTAAGGGTTAATGTTGGAATGTTCAAGTTTTCTACATTCCAAGAGTTAAACAACAATTTTCTATAGAAAACCATCTCTCACTTCCATTATGCTCCAACAAACAAATCCAAACCCAAAACTAGATTGGAAAGTGGCTATGATTATATCAATAATGTGGGAAAACCCACTCATTTGTATAATTAAACAAGTGCATGAAGTACAAACCTTTGACTGAATTTTTATAAGCAAAAAAAATATTATAGAGTTTTATATCAAGAAACAACCTCAACAAACTTGGATAGGGATGCTCAACAAAATCCTAAGAAATAGAAACTAAACTTAATAATAGATATAGATGGAGACACAACTTCAACTATACATCACAATATCAAAGAAAGTGCCATTTCTACAAAGCATATCAAGTTGTTTTGTTTCAATTAGGGTCACAGGGGACCTTGCAATTGCTGCATTGATAAAATGAGGAATACTTATAAGTAAAAAAACATGGAATGATTAAAATTATATATATAGAGAGAGAGAAAGAGATAGAATGATCAAAAGAATAGATAAGGAAAAAATGAGGGATAGGTTGTTGTATAACCTATAAAATATAAGGGTTAGATAATTTTACTAAGCCACACAAAAGAAGTTAAAAATCGAAAAAAAATCTAGTGGTGAGTGGACTCTAAACTCTGCTATATTAAGTCTTTTGTTGCAATGGATGAGAGAATCCATGACCATTCAGAAGAGTTCATGCAAGCAAAACATGAAATCTTTGCAAAATCTATGGAGATTCTAGATATGACTTTCTAACATTATTCTCATGGAAAACATTGTAGACAACTGTGATCCAAAGAAATATGAGGAAAATGTATGGATGTATAAATGAATGTGGACTATAAATCCCTAAGAAAGAAAGATAAACTAGTGTTAATTTGGCATCCTAGAAAAATATACTATTCAATGTAGAAGGATTTGATACATGGGAGTTAATTTGGAATCACCATGAAAAATTGTGTTCATTGTAGGAGGATTTAGACACTAAAGTTTAATGTAGAATCCAAATAATTAGGTTGAAAGATACAAGGCTATATTAGTAGGAAAGGTTTCCCACAATAGGGTATTTCACATAGTAGAACCTTCTCTCAATTAGCCAAGGTGCATACAAAGAAGATCGTGATTTCACTAGATCCAACATTCCATTCAAAAGTGCATTAAATGGATACATAAGGTACTTACTTGATGGAAACTTCTATGAGAGAAAATTAGAATTAGCTAGTTTTGATTAGATTGGTAAGAATTCTATAACAAGAATCCTCTACTTGTTTACATGGTGAGAATATCACTTTTACAAGTATAGGCAAGCCCTTTGAACTTGGTATGGGAAAATAGAAAGACATGTTTCATAACGTGAGATTATTTGCAATCAATAAAATAATAATGTGTACATTGAACATGTTGATAAAGACGTTTCTCTTATAATTTCATATGTGGGTGATTTTATTGACACATAGAATGAAGTACGAGATTCAACAGTCTTTTGCAATAGGCTTCTTAGATATGTTATTTAAAAATAGTATATCCTTATGACAATTTAAGTGTACTTTGGATCTCATTCATAGATTAAACAACATCTTATTTTATAGGGTGTCAAAGTTAGATGCAACAGTTACTAGGTGATGTCATTTACGTAATACGTAGTAGACCAATATCCTTTTCTCAATATACTTGACACCCTTAAACAATATCATTGAAGGCAACTTTGAACAACTATTGAGGTATATCAAGGATACATGCTAGCTTCAGGTTAATCATTGCAAAGACAAGTTTTTTTCAACTAGCTATATTGAATTACACTAGCTTGGAGATTCCGATTATAAGAAGTATGCAATAATCAATTATTTATTGCTTTTTCATCCATGGGTACAATATTGTCAAGTTGTTATTGCCACACATACAATGGAACCAAATTTGAAAAATTAGCACTACCACAACATCATCCTACAATTTGATACTACTATGATAATCAAAGTGCTATTTTCTTCAAATAAAAAGGAAAACCAAACCATTTCTTCATCTAAGGCCCAAACATATTGAAATCCACCATCAACATTATATAGGTTGTTAATTTTTTGTTAATCTATAGTATTGTCGACCAATTACCCAATAAATTCACGAAACCTGTGACAGAGGTTAAGTTTCTAAGAATTTGACATCTATCAGGGTTAAAAAGAGTTATGAGAAGGTGAAATTAAGGATCATGTAGAGTGGATAACTACCTAAGTAAGACTAATCTTGTCTTACGTAGAAATATTTCATTAGTTATTTTTTACAAAATATAGCTCTATATTTTAATAAATACTAGAACTTCTGTCCATATACAAACATAAATACTACATTGTTTAGGTATGTCTCTTCAAGCTATCAATCAAAATATTGAATCTTTTTTCCTTTCATAACAGTTTCTATATGTGTGTGAAATTAAAACTATATATGTTTCTTGAAGCTAACCAAAATATTGAATGTCTTCTATTTCTAGAAAAGTTTCTATATGAATATATTTAATTCCATAAATGGATATGGATTAATCCATTTACAAAGGTTCATTAATGAAGATCTCTCTCACCATACTGGTGACAGCCCATGGCTTCTCTAAGTGCTAATATTAGATCTTTAAAAATATGTAATTAACTTTTCAACTTCTATGTGCATATAATTCCCCATCCCCTCCTGAATTTAGAACACATATTATCCCAATCCCATCCCGAGTGTAGATAGTTATCATGGAAAAAAATGGGGAGAGTTTGTATCTCAACAACTATGATAATGTTAGACAACACTACTGGCTAGTGCTCAAAATGGTCGTCCTTCACTTGCATTTAAATTTTGTATTGACACCCACATAGACTTTGTCAAAGTAACCCACCTTTTATGTAACAACTCACTTCATTTGTGATGGATTTCCTCTATGATGATTAGTATTTGGGAGAATATCTTTTTCACTCATGGTTTAAATAATTATCCCATCTAGAAGACATTCCCAAGCTAGGGAAATGCGAATTAAATCAGTCATAGGTATATCATACAGTTGCATTCGGTAATTAAAATATAAAATATTTGTCACAATACCTATTCGAGGGATATTGGTTTGTAGATTTTTTCAAACACTTGATGTGCATCGTCCAAACATTGAATAGTGGCATACATGCTTGTGATTTTAATGATCAAATAAAGGGTGTGAGAATTTAAAATTATGGGGTGAGAAAGAATTTGTTTGATTATAATGATTTTAGTCGAAGAAAGAGTGACTGGTTTGAACTCTATGGATTCCATGGGGTTTCCATATGATTATTTTAGGACATATAGTTAGGTTGGCATATTACAACAAGAAAAAAGAGGTGAATGGGATAAGGTCGATGATACAGGGAATAATTTCATTTCCATCATACACACACCGCTCAAAGCCAATACCTTAATTAGACTAATTGCAGGCATACTAAATCAAGGCTCGAAACCCATGATTGCAGATTGTCCTACCTAAAATAATTAAAAGAAGTGTTGTTCCAAAGAAAAAATAAGAGATATGGAAAGGAACGAATAAAGAATGAAGACATGCCAACAAATACCTGAGAAATATAGATACATGTGAGGTTTTGGGTAGCCATGAGACATAAATGGATTTAAGAATGAGGACATCCCAAAAAAAACACTCTAGCTAAAAGGAAGAAGCCGATTTCATATGTTCCTTCCCCAGTGAAAGTTTGAATCTCCTCTCACCTAGAGAGGTTAGGAGATCTTGGGTCACAATCTACTATCAGGCCCAATGGCTACTCAAATGCACCCAATACATTACAAGGGATTAAACACTCTGGTTGGCAAGGAACTAGATCTAGAACAAAGAAATAAATGGGAGTCAGAAATGAGAAACACTTACCAAATGTGTTTACGATATAACTGAAAGCTCCCCCTGTAAAAAGGAATGGAGACGACAAACTCATGTAAAAAAGGGAATAAATAAGAGTGGAGATGCCAACTATGACCTAGAAAAGGATCATTCTTGTCCCTATGATAGAAAAGGATCATTCTTGTCCCTATGATTTTTCAAGTGGCATTTCCCATGGTGATGAAGATGCAAACCCCAACCCAAGGCTACCAGATCAAACTGCCAAAATATTCTTTTCATTTCTTCATCAGAATATACTTTCACATGCATTATGAATCAAGAAAAGGATATTTCTTGGCCCTGTGAGGGTTCGGGTGGCATTTCCCATGGATTCATGCAATCTATATTAGATTTCCCACAATATGGGGTTTTGAGGCTGCAATGTGTGTTGTTGATATGGCCTGGATTCTTTTTTAGGATTATGTTTCTCATAAGGAGAAGAACTCAGATCACTCTTTAAATGGTTCTCCTTACAAACATTATCTTGGCCTTGGTTGAAAGTGTGTTTCACTACAAAGTGATGGGCAGCGTAGGAGGATCCTTTGGTTATATTCATATATCATGTATTTATGCAATCACTAGGCTATTCATACATCATATATTTATGTAATCTCCACACTAGATAACCCTCGATTTCCAAGATTGAAAGTGTTGGGTGAATAAGAGACTCAATCTAGAAAAATGAAATAATAATCATAATTCACATTGTAAATTCCACAAAAATGTGAATTGAAGCATATACACATCAACAAAATTAATGAATTGAAAACACAACTCAACTCATCATGGCCCATTTCATATAAATACAAAAACAACTAGCTTTCATGTGAGGAAAATCAGAGACACCAAGGAATTACCTCTTCATTTAAGGAGAAACAGGGACAAACTCCATATGCCATCTCCTCTTTGTCGCCTTCATAGTGCTTTTTTTCACTGTCAACTCTTTTGTTGCAGCCATGGTAGTGTGGGATTTTGTAATTTGGAAGATGCCATTGCCATCTTACTTTCTCTGTAATCCATCGCCATTGGATGATCTCTTAGACACCACAATGTTAAAAATACCTATGATCGGATTCATATACAAATGGAAGAAAGAAACCCTAAATATATTTTATGTCAAATAAAGAAAATAGAGCATTCATGGGAACATTAAGTTAAATGGACCTGGTGATTGTTAGATTTGGTGTGTTCTCAGATCTTTTTGATGGCTTCTGTGCAGGGAATCTCAAATACGCCTAGGAACCTCTTCATTTCAGGAGAAATGGGAATAGACACCATAATCCCTCTCCCATTTTCCACCTTCATAGCACATTCTACCACCATCAACTCTTTTTCTATGGCCATGACGATGTGGCTCGGTTGTTGGCTTTGGAAGCCACCATTGCTAGCTTGCTATCTTTATAAGCAATCACCATGATTAGTTTGTGTGTTGATCAACTCAATCCACACACTATTAGCTCAAGAACATAACACATCCTGCCATTGTCGACTCTTTTTCTATGGCCATGACGATGCTATTAAGTTGCTAAGCTTTGGAAGCTGCCATTGCCAACCTACTTTCTCTACAAGCAATGGTTGAGATTAGTTTTCCATGTGATAATCTCAAACCCCAAAATGTTTTTCCACAAATGCAAACCAACAATATTTTCCCTTTTTCACTCAATGAAAACCATTTGTGTAGCCTCTTTCATTGCCCTCAAGACAAAATGTTAAAGAGTCCAATAAAAAACCAACATTGTAGGGTGAGTAACGACAAAAGAGAGATTTTGTCTTAAACAAACGTCTTAAAACACCCCAATGTGTAATCGTGGAAGATTGTCTGAAGATGAGGAGTAGAAGCAGCTAAAGTCTTGAAATTGGATAGAACTTGAACGACTAGCCAAAAATATAAATTCGGTGGTAGAATCAACCTCACAAAGAGAACAACGCCATATGAGCTAAATGGACACTTGTAAACTCTAGAAAAAATATAATAATAATAATAGTTAAAAACAAAGCATTACCCTATTTTATTATCTGCTTCAAATTTTGAAGATCAGGGGATTGTTTTCCTTCATCTTTCAAATACTAGACATGGGTTAAAATTTCATACACATATAAATTAAAAAGGGGAGTTGTTGTAACCCAAATTACCTAAATAAATAAAACCCTAATTTCACCTAAGTGGTCAATACTTTAGCCAAAAGTGATCATGTTTCGAAGGAGACCCTGGAATAGATGCTACTTACTTGGCTAGTGGGAAATCTAAAATCGTCACACTCTTCCTAGATATTCAACTGCAATTCAACGTCTGCATTCTCCTACTCCCATTCTTTTTCAATGTCTATAATGCGAGATTTATTCTCTATGTCTAGCTTCTCCTCTTCATCTCTTTCCCCTCTGCATTCAAACAAATCCACAAAGATTGAGATTCTTCAAGACTAAAACAATGAGCTTCGTGTATCAACAAATACAAGAAGGAACTTTAAATGAACTTGCTTTCTTCTGAATCGTCATCGCTTGGAAACTCCCCATCAATGAAATCGTCTCCCATCAGTTTAGCATCATTGTAGGAATCAAGCCAAAGCAATGGATTTCCTCTTCGCTCACCAAGGATGTTTAGTGTTGTTTTTCTTGGTCTTGGCCTTGGCCAAAGCAAAAAAAGAAAGAAAGCTCAAAATTTTCATTTTACATTTTGAATAATATATTAGAAATAAAAAATGGAATTAAATCTGAAAAATGGAACTTTCCCACATTACATTCATTGAAGTTGCCATGCTTTAGTGTTAGGAATTTTTTATATTTTTTTGCCATGCTTTAGTGTTAGGATTTTTATTTTTTTTTGGGGTCAATTTTTAAATATTTATTTTCATGATATGACACCAACAAAATTTGAAAGAAAATCATACATAATTAAAATTTAAAAAAAAAAAAAAAAAACATTTGGTGCAGATTATACATGGTGAGAAATTAAATGCACAACAAGGAATATTAATGAAAATATTGAAAACAATAGTCTCTGCCACGACAAGAACTAATAAATAAAAATTGCGATCAAGTTTATTTATCTAAAGAGAAACAAAGTAAATCCAAATACAATAGAAATACCCCTATTAACATAATTATAATCTCACCACATTTTTCTATTTCCACATCAATAATAGGAACGATTGGGAGGAGCTTTAATGTATTTTTTTAAATAAAATAAAATAAAAAAGAATTTTTGCATCGAGAGCAGACAGGTGCTTACAACCCAGTATGGGGGAGATGTGTAACATCATGTAACGATGCCATGTTATGTACTAAAAATAAAAAGTAATTAAAAAAATTTATGTTGGCTCATAAAATTAAAAATGAAAACCAAATAAAAATAATTAAAAAAAACCATATTCGCACATAAAATAAAAATTTAAAACCAAACAAAAAGTTATTAAAAAAATGACACCTCAAAAAATTAGATGCCTCTCAATACTTAATAGATCCGCATTTAGGATGGATATATGCCGATACATAATAATTGAAATCATGTATATAACTATCAATATAATTCTTAACATGTATTTCCATTGTTTTGCTTACATAAATGATAATGAGAAAATATTCCATACCAAGTTAAATTATTAAGTCTAGTAAGGGTCTCTTAATGATGTCTTTTTACTCATCACTCAATTGATGTATCAATGTGGATTGCATGTAGATAGTTTAATAATCTTATTGAATTATATATCTAGGTGTTGCCCATTATGTGAAAATAAATTTATGTGTGGTATGCAATTTTTTTTTTTACTTTTATTTTTAAAACAAATTTAGTTTTAAGTGTTATCTCATAAAGACTTGATGGGTAGAATTATGATAGAGTTAATATTATTATTATTTTTTAGAGGTGTATATGTCAATTCCTTTTAGCAAATAGTGTGGCTTTAATTTGAGTTCATCTAGTATCCAAGGAAAAGGTTCAAGGATTCTAAAATTGAAAGTGTAGCATATTTCATGATTGTAAATCCTCTAATTTAATAATATAAAGCATGTGTTTATTTGTATTGAAGGATAAGATTTAGATTATGCACTAGCAAAATTCATAGATCAAACATAATTATTTGATTTCCTATTGACCCAAGAGTATGTAGGTGTATTTAGACCCTAGGCAGATGTATTATCTCAATATCAAATTAGATTTAATAATTTTGGAATATTTTTAAAATGAAAAATAAAATAACTTAAATTTTTAAAAATCCTAAAAGCATAAAAATAAAATATAAAATAATCTATCATAATAATATATAAACTCTTATAAAGTTTAAAATTATAAAAATATATAATAAAATAAATAAAACTAAATACATATATAATAGCTCACTTTAACTTAAAAGTCTATACTAATGACTCAAACAAATTCTGTATCATCATAATATAGTTAGTTCAAAAATTACACACGATAACATTGATCCAATCAATTATTATTTTAACCAAATTAAAAACGCTAAATAATCATATGCTTTAAACCCTTTTGTATTTGAGAATTAGTGAATCTGAGTAGAATTTAAATCATAATTTAATATGATATCAAATTATTATTATTTTTAACCGAAACGTGAATAGGTATTATATTAAACAAAGGATCATTTACAAAATTTCCTTCCTTGAAGGGTTAACCATAGCCTGGGAATTGAGTCTTCCAGGATAGAAAAAATAAGTTGTTCAGAATTGGATATTGTTTCTTCTAACTATTCATAACTACTACCTTTTTACCGAGTAAATCCTAACAAACTGGTTACAAATATAAACACAGAAAAAATCTAACAAAACAAAAACAAGGAGACTATGCATCATCATTTCTGAAATTGAGCAGGAGGAATTCCTTCATGCAATAGCGAGTCATATTCCATCAGGGAGCTATCATCGCATTGATTTTTTTGCGTCCGCTGGCTCGGACTACTTCCCAATTTCTTCCTTCAGGTGACTCAACGCGTCTTCCAAATGAACTAGATGAGCCTCGATTTTGTCATTTCCGCTTTGCAAAGTATCCAATAATTTCCCTTTCAAAGTGAACAAGAACTGCTTAACACCTTCAAATTTTTCCTACTGGTAGTCCTTTATACCCTTGACATCTTTCTGCAATTCTTTAAGCTCACCGACATGGACGCAAACATTAGTTTCCACATCCTCCAATCTTGAATCCATCTGGTTTATGTCTAGACCAATTTGTCTTCTTTAATCCAGAGCATCTTTGGAGACTTCAAAGGCATTGTGGGTGTTCTTCTTGATGTCCTGATGGGCCACCTTAATCTCCCGGAGCTCCTTCATCATATTATCCATATTCATTCTCCTGTTAGTCAAGAGAGAATAGGAAGGAATTCGTAGGCTAGTTCTGGGATACCAACGCGTCGCAAGTGAAGGTTTTGATACTAAACAAAGCCATATGAAACACTGGACTTTCTCCCAAATAACAATCATGTGAGCGAGAGCCTCGAGGGGTCAATATAACTTTGCATGCTTTCATTTTCACGCCACAACTACCTCCATTAATGCGAGAGAGGGTCTAAGGTTGGGATTTAAATCTAGAACTACAATGGAATCCACTTGTACGGATTACAAGAGGGTGCCTATGCATGTTCTCCCCCAAAGAGTGGGTGGAAGGATTGATCAAAAGCAAGGGGACCATTTAATATGAGAGGGGTCTTTATTCAAAACAATGAAACCTTCTCTTATCCCAGCTCCTTGGTTTTCCATGGTGTCAGCCTCTGTGTTATTGTGCCTTAGGATGTGAAAGAATTGGATCCTGGAGATGTCGTGAACGATAGAAAAAATTCTTTTTTGAATTCTATTCAGATTCTTATCATGGCCTTTTTGAATGTTAATCATTTCCTGGATAAAAATCTTGGAGTCTCTGAAGATAGAATATTGTTCTACGTGAAGGGACAATATTGTTCTACGTGAAGGGACACCATTATTTCAACCCCTTGGAGAAGGGCTTCCCATTCAACTTCGTTGTTAGTTCTCCTTCCTAATCCCCAAACATACTGGAATAACTTGTTACCTCCAGGGTCATAAACGACCCCTCCCACACTTACCACCCTTGTATTTCCTTTCGACGCTCCATCGAAGAAGAGAACACACTGAGAATGCTTTTTATTCCAAAAAAGAAATTCATTTTGGGATAAATTTAAGGCCCAAAAGGGACTTGAGGATATTTTGGACTGAAGAGAGCTAAAAAATAATAAGTTTGAGACCCAAAAAGATTTGGAAGAATAAAGAGCTTCCTGCTTAGGATGCCAACCAAAAAAATCCATAAATTCTTTTAACTGAGAAGTGATGTTCCTTACCGTTTCTCCCACATCTAGTTGTTTCCCTTCGAAAATGTCCTTATTTCTCATTAGCCAAATTCGACAATTGATATACTTTGGTAAAGCATTCCAAATATTGGCTAAAAAACATTTATTGGCTATGATCCCTAGATAGCAATGTCCCCACCCTTTGAAGAAGTCGCTTATACGGTTGGGGAGAGTGATATAAATCCTTAGCTCCTTAACCATTTCTTCCTAGACTTGAAGCATGAAACTGCAGTTCAAAAATAGATGTGGCACTAATTCTTCTTAGCTTTTACAAAGAGCACATCTGCTTGGTCTTGCTATTCCCCTTTTTCTTAGTTTCTCCACGATTAAGATTTTCTTCTGAGAAAGGAGCCAAAAAAAGGCACAGAGTTTGGGGTGGAAATCACGTTTCCAGACTCTCTTCCATTTCCGATCTAGAGGGGGCCTTGGAGATTTGTCTACGAGAATATTATAACCATCCTTCACTCTGTAAAATCCTCTTTCCTATTGATGTATATGTAACTTCGGAATGTATTTCACCCATGTATTTCATCTATGTATATTTTACTCCTATAGAGATGTTATTATTCCTCTATACGAAAGTGTCGTCATTTGTATTGACAAGTGTCGCAAGTGTCGTAACTTTCCAATGGGTTATTAGACCACCATGTGTGGGGTCGGCCCTGATTAAGTTAATATTGGGTTATTGGACTAAGCTAGACAAGTCGGCCCCATAAGGTTATTGGGCAGTCAGGACAAGTATAAATAGAGATCTCCCAATCTCTATTTGGATCATTCAGAACTCACTCTTCCTTCACTCAGAAAGTGGCGCACATGTGAGGAGGAGGATTAGCTGCTAGGAGGAGTCTATCTCTGTGTACTTTGGTTGTACTATTGCTCTATCTATCTTTGAGGAAGTTGTGGGGTTTTTCACCTTAGGGTTTTCCCCACGAAACTCTGTGTGTCTATTGTCTCTTATGTTTTGCATCTTGTGATGATTGATATGCCTGCTATGATTGATATGCATTGATATACTGTACATATTAGTCTCTCAGTAAAGATCCTAGAGTATATTGAATTAATGCTAAAAAATTAACATTTCCCCCATCCCCTCAAATGTTTCTCACAAATATTTTGTGGGTCCCTCCCATTGATAGAAGACTGGAGCTCTTGCAGTTTTCCATGAAGACCTATGGGCGAATCAAGTGCCTTCCAACCCATCCATTGCCTCTTTTCGTCCAAGGATCAGAGATCATGAAGTTTTGTAATTTTTTTCTCCTGTAGCCACTACCTGAGGCCACTAAGGGACTCATTGTTTTTGAAAGGAGAGTAACCCATTATCCTTTCTTCCCAAATATTGATTATTTTCCCACTACCAGGGATCTAGAAAATATTCTTTCTACTTATAGAGACCGAAGCTTTGCAGAGATTCCGTATCTTTGTTCCAGCCCCTGTAAATTCTTTGTTGATACATTGAAGCCTTCTCTTTCTGATATATTTTTTGACTAAAATATCCTTCCACCATTCACTCTTACCTATTACAAGCCTCCAAAAACATTTTGCACCCATGGCTATATTTTTTAATCTGGGTTCCCTTATTTCCAAGCCCCCTCTTTTCCTCTCAGATCTGATAGTCTCCCACTTTACAAGATGGAATTTCTTCTCTCCATTAAGACTTCCTTTCCATAAGAACTTCCTAATTTCTTTACTTATCTCACTCATTATTCCCATGGGAGCAAGAGGAATGGAGCTAATGTAGTTGGGAATGGAGTTAAGCACTGACTTAATGAGAATTATCCTACCTGCAAGATTCAACCACTTGGCCCCCCAGGACTGGACCTTATTCTTGATTTTAGTTATTATCTCTCCCCAGCCTTCGGTTCTGCCCTTCAGTGTGATGGGTATACCAAATCACTTTGAATTCCAATGTCCTAGATATGATTGTGTTCATATTGTTGGTGCAATTCCAAGTGTAGATACAACATTTCCTTTTGTTGATTTCCTCCCCTAAGACAGCTAGAAAATTAAAGAGGGTTTTTGAGAAGAGCCTGGTGACTTCAATGTTGTCCTTTCCCAATAGGATGGAATCATCCGTGATTTGAGCATGATTGACTAGCCTTACTCCCCTTACAATGTTTAATCCAGGAAGCACAACAAAACCCACAAAGCTATTGATTTTTCTGCTGAAGGCTTCGACTACGATAATTTAAAGGAAGGGGAATAATGGACACCCCTTCCGAAGGCCTTTTGCCACCTTAAAAAAACCAGTAGGTATCCCATTGAAAAGAGTAGATAGCCATGGTCCTCCAATGCAGGTCCTGATCCAATTTATAAAGGTAGAAGAAAAACCAAAATCTTGTAAAAATTTAAAAAGAAAATTGTGTCTTACTCTATCAAAAGCATTAGCCAAGTCCAATTTGATAGCCATCCCTTTTTCTTTCCTATTGTAGCTTGAGTGGATAGCCTCTTGTACAACAATGATGTTGTTCGTACATCATCATTATCTGTATACCCGACACAAACCCTCCTTGATTTTCCGAAATAAGATTCAGGAGGATCCTTTTTAACCTTCCTGATATTATTTTGGTAGGAATTCTATAAGAAGCGTTACAAAGAGATATAGGTCGATACCTATCCATCGAGGTTGGATTCTTGTATTTGGGGATGAGCGCAATGAAGGATGAGTTGGTAGATCCTCCAATTTTATTCCTACCCATAAACCAATTCAACATTCTGCATAGGCATCCTTAAAGATAATGATGGAAATCTAAGAAAAATGAAAGGTATTATAAATTCCATTTTTATAAGTTAAATTTCAGCATTATTGTTCAAGAAGAGTTTCTCGAAGGTTTGTTGGTTGTATGCAGTTCATGTGTTGGATTCAACAGAAAGTAAGGGACCAAGTTTGAATACTATCCAATATTACAAGAATTCAAGAATCTGTTTCTGGTTGAGATACGTGGTCTACCTGTTAGGATAATTAACACTCCATCCTTGTTCTATCTGGCATTATTCCTTTTTCCTAGTAGTTGATTATGTCATTTCCCCCCTAGTGGTGTGCAGATGTCATATAGGATCCATCAGCCACCTAATTCACCCTACATGCATCATTTTAGGACCACTTGAGTTAGATCCCTTTATTTTAGGAGCCAACTCAATGTTCCAGTTCAGTCCACCTGACTTAGTTGACTCTTGTCGAGGGTTTATACTCTGATTGCCACTGATTGTGCCCTCATGCGCCCTTTTTGGAGTGATTTGCATGACAAACTCACTAATGCACCCTCCTTGGTCAGTTAACGGACCGTGTCTTCAGTTAACTGATTTTTGGTTCAGTTGAGTTAAGTTTGGGTCTTCTGGAGCACTCCAGTGGTGACAATTCCTATGCTAGACAGATTGAGACTCAAATTCTCCTAGGTGATCCGAATTCTCCTAGGTGAAGTGTTGAAGCTGAAACTATAAGTTTGTCGGCGGCACTATTCTGATCTCTAGGGATTTCTTCTATATTAAGGGCATCAAAGAATTCCATTGTGTCCCAGATTGCATTTCTATACTTTTTTAGCCTTTGACATTTACATGCAAACTGACCCTTAATTTGTTGGACAATTAGGTCAGAATACCCTTTAATACTTAGCAATTTAATTCCCATGTGCTTGGCTATCTCAATTCCTAGTAGAAGTTCCTCAGACTCTACCACATTGTTGGTTGCCTCAAACTCTAATCTGAAAGCAAAGTTGAAAAATTTTCCCTTTGGTGAAGGGATGACAACCCCAACCCCTTTTCCTGCTCGCGAATATGCCCCATCAAAGTTCATTTTCCACAACTCATTTAGTTTTTCATTCTTAATTTCTTCTTGGATGGGTTCCAACAAGGTGGAGTTGATTTGATAAATTCCTATTTCATCAGTGTTGCAAACATATTCATTTGATGGTCTGTGAGGGTTTTCAACATGGTACCTTCTTTGCTTTTCAGTGTGTAGTTTGACAAGGGAATCTTCTGATGCAGGAACAATTGCATAAGACCAATCTAATTGAATGGAGCCACCCAAAGTGGAACCCCATTTTCTTGAAAGTAACATCCCCCACTTATCTGGCACATCTATGACAAAGATTTCCATGGTAACATGGATGTCCGGATACTTAGCCAATCTAATAGGTTGGTTTTCAATCATCCCTTCCACTTTAACTGGTCTGGAATCCATGGCACATACATTCTGGTAGGGCCTAGTGGTTTTCAAGTTAAGCTATTGCATAACTTTCTTAGTCATTAAACTTGCACCAGATCCTGAATCCAACATACAATTGTGTAGAAGAAGGTCACCTATCATCAATGATATGTAAAAAGGAGGGTGAGCTTCTTTTCTTGAGTCCCTAGTATGAAGGATTACAGGAGGATCCTCATGAATATTGCGATAACTTGTTGAAGGTTGTTCAATTGTGTCAGAAAAAAACCATCTTCTTAGGAATAGAAGGTCTTGTAGATGGGGAAGGTTCCACTATGTTGGAAAAAGTCACTTTCTTGGGAGTAGAAGGCCTTGTAGGTGTGCAGGGTCTTTCAGGTGCTATGGGTTTTGAGATAGGGAGAGGAACATCATCTTCTTGAGTGTCTAGCATTTTTAGAAGCTTCTCTTTCTGACCAGGAATTTTACATAACTCTAGCACAGGAACAGGAACTTTAGAGTTGGCCAACCAACTACCTAAATCAAAACTAAAAGCAACAAATTCCTTTTCATTATTAATTTCTTGAGTAATGTTAAGAATTGTTACCTTCAACGCATTTTTAGTTGAGGGTGTCTCCTTCGGTCCTCTTTGATATGTCATGCCTTTGAAGTTCTGACTGTTATTAACATTAGATGCCATTTCCCCATAACACCGAGTTATGTGATCAACCCTTTGATGACCTTGGTCAGCTTGAGTCCAACCATCCCTAGGATTTCCATAGATGTCCCCTACATGGTGGATGAATTCAAGCTCGCTTGCAGACGAACTAGAACCACAACCCTTAGGATAACCATGCTCTTGAACATAACATGCATAGTATCAATGAAATTCCTTGTGGAAGTCTTTGCATGGCCTACAAAATGGTATGTATGACTCAACCATGTTAGAACCCTCTAGCTGATGAGGAGGCCTCTTCTCATGGTTGGGATTTTTTCTCTGCCATGTGGGCTTTGTCGCAAAGATTCTAGTAGGTGGTTGTGTCTGCGTTCTTTCCATAGTTACCACCCGGTTTTGTATCTCTTTTAGCTGAGCAAGGTGTTTAGCTTTAGCTTCTTCCATGTTTCTCTTCATTTCCTTTCTCATCTCTAACATTTTTTTTTCATGAGTGTCCTTCATAACAGATAAAGGATCTTTATCTTTCTGTTCATTAGTCTTCAAAGGTGTAGAGGATTTTGAGTAACCCTGAATGTTGGACTCACCAGATGATTGCATGTTTAAGTCAATTTTGAGAGCCATACTTTGGGCTTGAAGCAGAGTGGTGGGTTCCTTATCTCTTATTTGATATTGCATCTTTCCATTAAGTGCCTCAATGTAGTAAACCATAATGGAAGGTGCAGGTGGTGCATAGGTATCATGAATAGCATTTGATAACTCGGTGAACCTAGTGTTGAACTCGTCCATTGTTTTAGTGTCATTCTTTTTTATGTTGGTCAAAGCATTTAGTTGATGACTTGGTTCCTTTTTCTCACCAAAATTTTCGGTGAAGGCAGTTTTGAAGGTAGCCAAAGTGGCAAATGAGTTGTTAGGTAGGTTTCTATACCAATCACCAACTTTTCCATCCAAGGAAAGAGAAAACAACTTCATATAAACGTCGTCATGTTGGTTTGCAGGGTCACTGACATAAGCATTAATACATCTGGAGAAGCTCCTGAGATGAGCAGCGGAAGTAGTGGCATCAGTGCGAGTGTACATTGGTAATTTCTCTTCAGCTTTGTCTGGGAGACGATGGGGTTGACCTGCTATCTGAGAGAAATCAAGCTGAGTAAATTACTCGCCCATGATATCGGAAATATGAGTATTATTTTCAAAATTTTCTAAGTTTTATTGGAACAAAGAATGGATGTCTGAAATAGACTCAGATCCAAGTTCTTCAAGGATCCTACTAGGAGCTAGCTTGCTAAGTCTCTTCCTAAGAACCTTTTTAGGATCAGGGATGAAACTAACCAATCCTTCAAGGTTCCTTCTAGTTGAATACCTTGGTAAATTACTTGACAGTGGAGTCGCCAGGTGGATTCAAGTCTAATTTCAGAGAGTGATTGGACTAAAAATCTACCAAAAAAGGGAAAGAAGAAAGGCAATGGAGTCGCCAGACAGATATCAAATCTATCAAAAAAGGTAAAAAAAACTAGAAAAAACTAAGGTCGTCCAGGAACAAAAAGATTTGTCCCCGGCAACGGTGCCAAAGATGTTGTCCATCGAGATGCACACCAACAGCAGAAATCTTTCAAAAGTTGTTCCCTCACTACAAGTGTGGAAAGTGTGGCCTTGGGGGCAAGCAATGAGCCAGGTACTGTCACCTGAATCCCAGCTCCTCCGTTTAGGCTAACTCTTAAGGAAGCCAAGGTGGGTAGTCCCTACAAAGAGTTGTCTATGGCTCAATGTGTTTTAAATGTTTTTTGATGTTTGGTGATGCAGGTGAGTGTTGTTTAGGAGTTTTGAAGATGATAAGACCGCAACTTATGATAAATACAAAATAAAGCACAATCCACGTTGCGAAACAGTATATGAATTTAACAATATAAATAAAGACTTGTGAGAGATAAAGAATCCACTGATAAATCACTTAAAGAAAGGACAAATGGCCCCAAATGATAATTAAAGGTATAAATAAACCAGTTCCTTATGGAGTCAAACAAGTGTGTAGTGTTGGGGGATGCTAAAGATACAAGTCTTAGTTACTATTCGTGAGATCGTTTTGCAAATTATCTTGGTAAATTGAAAGTTTTAATGGTCTTGATTATTAGGATAAGAACAACAAGGTAAGCAATAGACTGGAAAGGTATACTTTCAGTGGCTTCCCCTCTAATGGTATGTCAGACCACCCAGATGTCAAGGAGTAGGTGTCTTAAGAATTAACCACTCCGATGTCTAAGACAGTGTTTACTTCTGGCCCCACCAAGTTTAGGAACATTGTCCACTACCTAAGTATGTCTCGACTAAGCAACACCGGTTCGTTGGTTGTGGGGGTGAAAATTTTATTACGTTATCAAAAAATTATCAAATCCAACACCTTTCTGAGTACTAGCCCAACCTTTTCAGGTTGGCAGAGCATATGGGTGTTGGATAGAAACCAAGATAAATTATTAAAGGGGGAAGTGAGTTGGAATGTTTTAAGATTTATTTGGAGCACACAATTCAACTCTCTAACAAAGAGTGCTCTTGACTTTGTCTTATGACAAGGTTCAAGAGACTTAGCTAGTCTATATGCCTAATCCAAGGAAAATGCAATATTATTATGCTCTCCGACAGAGAGAGCTCTTAACTTGGGTTATTGTAAGTTCAAGAGGCTTTGTTCTTTATTAAAATAGAGGCAGTCTGTGAACAAGAATGCATGTGATAGCTCAATAAGATAAAAGATGAAGCAATGACGATGATATATTTAAAAAGAAAAGAATTACTTGCAAGAAAGAAAACTAGTGTTCTACCACAACAAGGACTAATCTAAAGGTGAAGTCAAAGTCACTTCTGCGCACCGCTCATGAAACTTCCAGCTTAGCCAGTCCTACGCAGTACATGGTGGGGAAAGAGAAGAAACACACAGTGTTAATGCGGCACTTGGGATAAAATCCAAAGAGGCTTCTCAGGTTAGAACTTGAAATAAAATTTATTCTAAGTACAGGAAATGAAATTTAATCTAGAAAATTTAAACAAGTCTAACTAAATCATGCACGAAACAGTTTTCCCCAAATGGGAAAGAAGAAACCAAAGTGTGGGAGGCTTTATTCCACCTAGCCTTTTTTATTAATGGATTTACAAGTGCCTTTGGATTTGAGCCCTTGTAAGGTCTTTTAAGAGAAATCAAACAACTTAAAAAACAATATGGAGCTCTTAAGAGCTTTTACAAAAGGAGAGTGTAAATAGTGTCTTGGTTTGGATCATCCTTATGGTCTTTTTTATGTTCTCTTTTGGGTAAAGATCTTCTTGTTTTCAAAGTTATTCAAGTTTTTCTTCTCTTTCAAAACATCTACACAAGCTCAAATCAACTCAACAAGGCACCCATTAGATGCTAATGAAATAAATAAAAAATTGAAACTAAATGAAAACTAAAATTTAGCCTATATGCCCAATCTTTTTCCAATGCAAGACTTAAAACTTTTAAATAGGATCTAAACTTTATCAACTTCAAAAGAAACTAAATTCAAACTAGAATGAGATGCAAGTTAAACTAACAAGACAAAAACTTATAAGCATGAGATCTAATTACTTCAAAAAAAAAAAACTAAATGCAACTAACATGAACTAGATCCTAAAAATGAATGCAATATATGAGATCTAAAAATACCTAAGTATTAACTTTTTAAAAGCATGAAACCGTTATTAAAATGCAAAATATTTGAATCTAACTACTAACTTTTGAAAAGCATGCAACTAACTATTAACTAAAACTTAACAAGCTAACTTTTCACAAATTTAAAATTCGTTTTTGTGTTTTGTGAAGGTGATCAAAGGTGGACGAAAGGAGGACTTTGGATCAAGGCGAAGGAAAAACGAGAAGGCAAAGGGGAGGACAAAAGGAGATGGTCGAATGAGGGGTGAAGGAACTTGGGAGGAAGGAGACGAGAAGGCAAGGTAGGAGAGACCAAAAACGAAAGGGGAAAGAAGGGAGAAAAGGGGATTTGAAGCTAGAGGAGACGAAAGGGGAAAGGAGGGAGGAAGACTAGGACGAGAAGGAAAAGATGGAGGAAAATGAAAGGAAGAGAGGAAGACTAGGACGAGAGCAAAAAGAGGCAAAGTCAAGGAAAACCACAAACAAAGGCAAGCTTGATAAGGTTCAAGGCTTGAAGAAAAGTAGATCTTTGGGCTTCCATAGCTTAGCGGTAGAAAAAGTAACCAGTAATCGAAAGAAGAGCTTTGTTGTTGATGGATGAGGTAAAGGGTTCTTGTGTTTCTCGATTTTTTAGAAAAAAGAAGTCAACTTTGGGAACCTGCAAGATGAAAGTATTAGTCGAAAAGAACTCTTGCTTGATGGATGAGAGAAGATCCAATCCACCTGAGAAAATACTTGAAAATCACAACACTCAAGAGAAAACAATAGACCAAGTAATAACATGCTAGATTGTTAGCCTTCTAATCAATGATCATATAATTAATAATCAAGAGGGTTGAGTCAAAAAAAGTATCACCTCACACAAGATGAAATTGACACACTAAGAACTCCCATATAGACCTCCAAAATCTTTTTCTTTATTAAATCATAAACAAATTATACAATATTTCTCCAGAATGTCTTTGCACAAGTCTCCATAAAAAAACAAGAAGGAAAAGCCATCCTTTTATAACAAAGACCAGACTACCCTAACAATTGGCATCCATGAGAGCCAATGACATTTGACATCAAATCGAAATTCCAATCAAATCTCAATAAAAAATCCAATCACAAGTGGCTTGGAGTGCAATCTCCACCAAATAACTCGAGCTTGCATTAAGTTTAGGGTGGGGAGGTGGCCTCCACCTAGGCAAGGTGCTTCCCATCCCTTTCCTCGTTAATATCACCCTCCATAAAAGATGCCAAGTGTGAATTCGTGATCCCAAAGAGCATATACGTGAGCCTTCAAAGTTTATTGTATGAGAAAATATTGGGATACGCCTAGTTGCATTGGAAGCCAAGCCTTGGTGGTTGCACAAACCTAGTGAGGCACCCACCTTTCCATAAATGTGATCTTAACAAACCAAATAAAGGAATGCCACATAGCAAATCGAGCTCCAATGAAGATTGACGTGAGGTATGATGCAACTCCTGATATCTTTGAAGTTTAAAGCTTGGAGTTAACTCGAAATATGTTGAGATTCTTTGGTAGTTGAGAGTGGGAGGTGGCCTCCACCTAGGCAAGGCACCACCACTCCCATTTAATGAAACTCAAACTCAAATAAAAACCATTTAATACTTGTCCACTTCACCAAAATCAAGTTTTGCATGTAGGTGGGCGAATTTACTTGGAGTTAAAACACTAGTGCTAACTCGATAACTCACTGGAGGTGACTGGAGATGCTTGGAATGATAACTAATGCCTTGTGCCATGTCATTTAGCCACTGAAATAATCCAACTTAGATTATTTTGGAGATAATTGGATTTTCTCCAATTTATTAATTTGTTTTTATTTTAATTAATTAATAACCCTCTTTTATTGATTCTTGAGGAATTATTAATTAAGTGGATAAATAACGATCCGAAATTAGGGTAAAGGTATCCAGGGTCTAAGTATGAATTTTGGCTTAGGAATCAAGCCTCCATTCATTGAAAAACACCCCTGGACGACTGACATATTACAATTTGAATTTTTCCATTCAAGCCATGGAAAAATTAATTATTAAGAAAAATAATAATAATTAACTATCCAACGCGTCTGGTAAAAATTTTTGGACAACATTTAAAAACCTCTACAGACCTAGGAAATGACCACTGACTCGACTCATAGTGTCTAGTAGGTTCATATTTATTAGTTGGACTCTAATAACCCCCCATGGCCAGAATTTCAAAGTCGGGCATTCCAACTTTGGAGGAAGCGGGAGAAAACCTTGTCAATTAATTATACCTCGCCCATAGGAAAAGTATAATTAGTCAGGGAAAAAAACTCCTTGGAATACCTTAGTTGACAAACCAATCATGGGTGACCGAGCCACTCAAATCCTACTAGTACACTTTTTACAAAAACCCCGTGGGGCATGGTCATTTCAAGACAAAAACAAACTGACTAGCCAAAACTGGCTAGGCATAAAGGATGGATCATCTGATACACTGGAGCACAAACACTTATCATGTTTGTCAAATGGCGGCTCTTAAGAGAATCCAACTACGGTACAAATATGTTGGTAACAGGGCCCCCAACCACATGGTTGCCTCCAGAGAGCCATTTTCTTCATTAGATCTCACTGATGGCCCTAGCATACACATGGGAGATGACTCTCAAATCTTTGCTAAAGGGAAGGGCGCAATACAAATTGAGCATGGAAATTTCAATGTGCTATATGTGCCTTCTCTAGCAACTAATTTGTTTTCTGTTTATTAGATGGCACATACAAGTTCACCAAAGAAAGTAGTATTTGGACCTGACACAGTTGAGGTTGCAGAGATCTCATCTAGGAAGCTTATAGCCAAAGGATTTGCAAACCATGTCTCCAAGGAATATGAGTTCTCCTACTTCTTTCCATACTCACATCGAAGTGCTCTCTTGATTGAGTCATGTAAACAAGACAAGCATACTGTGGCATGAAAGATTCAGACACCTAAAATTCAAATACCTACATCAGTTGCACAAGGAAGAGATGGTTGAAGGTTTTTTGGTCATAAAGTTCTCTCAAGGAATATGCAAAGGTTTCTTTGTAGGGAAGAACCCAAAGCAAAAGTATGATGTTGCGAAGGCAAAGAGAACTTCCTCCATACTATATCTAATTCATTGTGATGTTTTAGGACTTATTCCCACTACTTCAATGAATGGATCCATATACCTTTTGAACTTCATTGATGACTACTCTAGTTTTTGTTGGATCTACTTTATCAAACATAAATCTAATGTATTTGAAAGCTTCAAAGTTTTCAAATCCTTAGTTGAGAACACTGTTGAAATGAATATCAGGGAAATTAGATCAGATAATGGAGTGGAGTACATCAAGGAGTTGTAGAAATTATGTCCTTTCGAAGGCATTCAAATGCGACATTCCGTCCCATACACACCACAACAAAATGGTGTAGCAGAGAGGAAGAATAGGTCATTGAAAGATATGACTACCTTCTTACTTGAAGCAAGAGATATCCCATCAAATATCTGGGCATAAGTAGTGAACTATGCCAGTCGACCTGGGGTGGTTCCCTGGAAGGTGCAGAGGAACCAGAAGTATACATTGCAGATGCCTGCATTACCAGTAAGGATGGAGTGTTTTGTTGACATCATGCCAGCACTGAAGCATCTGAAATATGACAACCATGATATGGTGGCGTACAAGGAGATTACATCAGATCCTTATGAGCCAATGTCACGATTAAGTGGTACACCGGTTCTGTGTGATTGGGCGCAGGGGTTGAAGCAGGTAGGCCTATTAGGCCTTATCAATATGCCCCACTTCGGCCGACTACCGGAGGTCAATGCCTGTGTGAAGCAGCTGTTGGCCTGCTTTCATGACGGTACGTTGTGCCTAGACAAAGCAATTCCCCTCATAGTGCACTTGATTGCAGACATTACTGGGTTGCCCAAGGACGGGATAGACCCATGCAATATTTTCGCAGAAAGGAAAACGACAAAAAGCTGGCCGCATAGTTGGTGAAGCACTACAACTTGGAGAAGGATGGCCATGGTTACAGCACTAGCAGCATCAATGATAAGGTGGTGCTCACCGGCACCAAGATACTTTCATGCAAACTAGTGAGGGGTGGTCGACCCAACCAGTGTAATTTGGGAATTGTGGCGTGTGCGGAGCAGTGTGTGGACAGAGTACAGATGAACTGGTCACTGTTTCTCCTGAACCAGTTGACGAAGCATGCCATCGTAGTTCAAGCAGGTAAGGGCTCATTTACATATAGCTTCCTTCTGCTATTGATTGCATTCGTGGCCTGGAAGGAGCCCAACATGTACCAGGGTATGGAGGTCGACGCTGTGAAAGAGCGTCGCGGTGCGCGTTATCAGAACCTGTGGTTTGTACGAGAACAAGAGCGGACTAGGGAATGTGTGTTTCTATTCTGGTTATACTGGGATATGCTTTGTGTGGCTGCGACGAAGGTGCCTCGGCTATCTGAAGAAACCACCGCACAGTTTAAGCCAATCATGGTGTTTGCAATTCGACCGCATGCAATTTATGTACAAGCCCGCCATGACCCAGATAGGAAATGGTTGCTGACACCATATAAGGTGACGACGGTGGAATTAGAGGCTATCATGAATGACTGGCCAGAGGAATGGCGCGAACCCATGGGTTTGACGGAGATTGAGGCTGGAGACCCAGCGAAAGGCCCAGACGACTGACTATCGGCGCAAGATCAGCAGAGTCATCATGACTCGGATCAAGAATCCACTAAGACGCTGACGGACGATGACCGTGATCTAGAAGAAGGTAGGACAAAGATGCATCATGAATATGGTATGATCAATGGGGCTTCTCCAATCACAGAGAGTCATTTGGGTCGCCTCATAATGGCGGTCACCAATGCGACGAATACGGCTACTCGAGCGATGACCGCGAGAGCAGATCAAGGTTTCCATCAAGGGTACACACGACTAGATTCTATTTGTGACATCGTGTCCAGAAAGGAGCCAGAAGAAGCACCAGCGTAGCCAGTTGGCACAATCAACACTAAGCCATGGGTCAGGAATGTGGAGATTCCCCCAACTACGATTGTGATTGACGATGAGGCTTTGAAATCCTTACTGCAGCAGTTGAAGACAATGACCATAAACGTCAACGTATTTCCAGCACACGAGTTGACAACTATGCAGACAGTTGCTAGCCGGGAAATGGTAGACAGAATGCATGAGATTATCGGTAAGTATCTGCGGTTGCAGGAGAGAGAGGCAGCTGCGAAGGAAGCAATAATAGAGCTAATAGGAAGGGATGCTACAGTGCGGAAGGCCGTGGATGAGTTAAAAGAGGATATCAAGAAGGAACAAGCTGAGAAGGCTCGAGTGATCGAAGACCTGAAGAGAGAACATGATGACCTCATTTGCGGAGAAAGCCCATATGTGGGATGAAGGTGTGCAAGTGGAGATGGCCATCACTGAGGCTTTTCAACATGTACCAGAGCCCACTACAGAATTGGATGTGCTTCAATGGGTGCAGCCACTGGGTCCTGTTGGTGTCCAGTTGTGGCAGGATAATTAGGAGTTAAAGGCTCAAGTGAATCCTGGTACACCTCAGGTCAAAGTAGATGACCGCACACAGACTATTGAGGAGGTAGCCATGCAGATGGCAGAGCTAGAAACATCGACCACAAAACTCACAGTCTAGACCATGCAGTTTTGGGGCCAAATTGTTCAGAATGAGTAGGTTAACCAATTGACCAAGATTCAGCAGGAAGCAAAGGTGTAGTTGGCAATGCTAAAGATGGCGATGCGCATGATGCCACCAATGGAGCAGGTCACCAAGTCTGCAGCCTTAAAAGAATTGCAGGAGCCAGTCACCAAGGCTGATGAGAGACAGAAGAAACGCGTTGTGCAGTTAGAGGAGTTCCAGGACGTTGGTGGTCAATTCAAGACAAAGGCTGGTGAAGTCCTTCAGGTGGTACAGGAAGGTCAACAACAGGTTACGGTGAAGCTCACTGAGCATCCATCTCCCCAGGATGTGATCGACAGTTAGGAGGTGGCTATGGAAGCAAAGGAAAAGCTGAAGATAGTCACGCAGCAGTACGAATATTTCAGGGTCAAAACCACGTAGTACACCATGTCCAGCTGATGTGGCTGAAGGGCAAGCCACAAGATTGTCTTGGGGGCCTGTTGGCAAGTGGTTTGGAGATGGAGTATCACAGCATCATGGAAGTTGTGTCAAAAAGAAGGTACTATGGAAGGCAGAAGGACGAGCACCCGCGATAAGTATTTTGGGTACTTTTGAGGTAGTTAGACCGCAGTATGCAGGTTTTGGGGTCATTGGACCATGACAGATGTATTTTGGGGTCATTTATGTTAGGGTTAACCTTGACTCGGGATTGAGTCAAAGTTGGTTAGGTCTAGCACATGTTTTTGGGCACATGGTTTCTTGTAGCCCATGGTATTGCCCCATGGTATTGCATGTAAGGAAGCCTTTATAAGGCTTGAGGAGGCTCCATTGTAAATTGGCCTGGAGGTGAGCGGGTGAGCTCACTTGACCCATCTTTGCCAGTTTAGGTCAAGGGTAATGAAGATCTTCATTGGTTACTGGTTTTTCCTCGTATGGGGTTTCCAGGAAATTGTGTGTCTATTATTTCATTGCTTGTTTCAGTTTATTTCTCTTGCAAGTAATTATGTATGCTTGTATAACCTAACAACTGGTATCAAAGCCATGGTTTGGCATGGTTGTGCTAGTGGAGTTGTGCCTGGTGAAGTATGTGCAGGAGCAGATATGCATTCAGATCTAGAGTTTGATTCCCATCAATAGATTCGCCGTGTCATGATCTGGTGGTGTATAAATATTTGCATGTGATTCTGCAACCAAATCATTGGGAAAGAGATTCCATGTGGTTCTTTCGATGGATGTGCAAAGGATCCATATTGCAGAGTTCGGGGGTGAGATGTAATATTGCTAGTTGTTGATTTTTTTTTGAGAAGCATGTGAATCTTGCCCAGGCATTGTGGTAGTTAAGACCAATGGAGCCCCAGGAGTTGCGCTACTCGCTGTTGATGAAGAAGAAAAAAAAATATCACTTGGTAGGAACCGTTGCTGCCACTGTTGATGGAGTCGCCATCATGGAGAGAAGCCACTAATTACATTGCATTTTGATAGCCGCAAATTTGCTTGAGATCATTGCCAAATGTAAAGAGAAATGATGTGAAGGATATTGTTATCACAAGTAATAGAGGAAAATTCGTGTTGAAGGGATAGATCCACTATGAGGAGGTTTAGCAGATCCATCCTCCGGTCGGTGCTCTCATGGCTGAGCCCGCGGAACCCCTAGGTGGTGCTCGTGGTCATGGCGTTGGTTTCCCTCAGACTCAGGCACTACACGGACGTGATGTCGCAGGCCAAATTTGTGTACCGCAAGTAGTTCTAGAGGAACCTGATGCGGAGTGTGCTCACCTATGATGAGTGGTCACATGCGGCCAAGATGATGGAGAGGGAGAAACACCATGGATGCGATCGAACAAATGAGGTGCTGAGTTGGAGGATGAATTCTGGATCCAGAGAAGAGTTTCCGCGCATGAGAAGGTCATAGAGGAAGACCTGCATTTCCTTGAATGCTGCACAGGAGCATTGTGAGGGAAACCACAGACTAGAAACCCTAGATTGTTGCCTTTGCTATGAAAAAGCTGAGTAAAATGAATGCATGTGGCATGGTGGGATATGTCATATTGTTGAGGCTGGAGTTTGCAAAAGAAGCATGGCAGAAAATAGCAAGAAGACGAGCATGGAAAGAAAGAGGATGAAGCAATGGATGGTGATGGTGTAGTCACCATGAAGACACATAAAAATAAAAATATATGGAGCAGTTTGCATGTAAAAGGGCATATGGCTGTAAGACCTAGTAAGGCATGCATACCCCTGGTAACTCACCGGTAAAGTCAGGAGAAAGACCTAGGTGATAGGGGGGTGTATGTGAGATTCCTCGGTTAAAACTTTTAGGGGGGTTGGTGATTACTCCATGTCAATTTTAAAGGGGGGATTGTTAGGGTTAACCTTGACTCAGGATTGAGTCAAAGTTGGTTAGGTCTAGCACATGTTTTTGGGCACATGGTTTCTTGTAGCCCATGGTATTGCCCCATGGTATTGCATGTAAGGAAGCCTTTATAAGGCTTGAGGAGGCTCCATTATAAAGTGGCCTGGAGGTGAGCGGGTGAGCTCAATTGGCCCGGCTTGGCTGGTTTAGGTCAAGGGTAATGAAGATCTTCATTGGGTGCTGGTTTTTCCCCGTATGGGGTTTCTAGGAAATTGTGTGTCTATTATTTCATTGCTTGTTTCAGTTTATTTCTCTCGCAAGTAATTATGTATGCTCGTATAACCTAACAAATTAGATCGGGTTAGATGTATTTTGGGTCATTTAGACCGCATTGTGCAGATTTCAAATCAAATTTGTAGAAATGTCGGTTAGGAAGTAGTTAGAATGTGGACAAGTAATGTAAGGCAGAAGCCTATAAGTAGCCATAAGTTGTAAGTGTTGGATATGCAGGGAAAAAGAGAGATCTTGCTGTGGTTATGTATTGTGAGTGAATGTGTCCGTGTATTCGCGATCAATAGATATTGGTGAGATCTGCTTTTTCTGGAGTTAATATGATATGAAAGAGCTGATTTGTGGAACTCCTGTGTCTTAATGCATGTTGCAATATGGGTATATGAATGATGCGATGTTTCTTATTGCAATTAATGTTTTAATGCTATATATGTTAATGGTTCTTCCAACTGATGCAACCTGTTGAGTGATTAAGGTTCAAATGTTTAAGTCGGAATGTCTAGAACTGGTTTTTCATGTTGCGATGAGTTGAATGTCTGATGCGCCATATCTTCCTGCTGTCGGTGGAAACCTGGTTCCATCAACACTCCCTTGTGTGCCTCGGGTGAGACCTCATCTGCTCTGCAGGTGTTGTTGGACAGGGTAAAACCTACCTGGGCCAGTGCTCAGGGAGATCGCAATGGTTTGGGTGTCGACAGTGCCGGGAACCCCTATTGACCGGGTTTGTGTCAACATGCACTCGTGAATACTTGCTACATTGATTTTAACAAATGTATATTCCATTAATATCAGATGCATTTATTTGAGTATAACTTTGCAAGAGGTGGTCTCTCCTCTATAGTCCTGCATCCCTCTCACTCCACCCATGAATACTCATCACATTGATTTTAGCAAACGTATATGAATATTCAATTTATATTGCATTGATTTCATTGTAATTTGGTAAGAGATGGCCTCTCCACTGCAATCCTATGGCCCTTGCACTCCACCAACTAATACTTGATGAATTAATATCAATGAACTTATCTTGGTCTCCAAGGTCTGTTGCATTGAAATATGTGGAACTTTGTAAGAGATAGATCATTTGTAAGAACTCATAAGTTTGTTGATGGAGTTAATTGAATATCCTCTTACAATAAAACATTCTTAATATGCATTAACTTAGTGATATTTTGTATATTCTTACGATACATCATTGATAATAACATTAATTTAAGCATCATGTTATTAATTACCTTCACATGGTGCATGGATTTTAGTGCTTCCTAATCCCCCATGTTCCCCCATGTCCACGACTGGAACCAACATAGATCCATCTTAAAAGTGGCTCTACCAAGGGCTGAGTGGGATCAAATCTCTCAAGGTCCAAACCCTTCATCTGCATTTGTACTCTAAAAATGGTTTGCACCTTGAGATATTTGATCGCTCTTGGCACTTGGTAGAGCCACTTTTAAGATGGATCTATGCTGGTTACAAATATTTGAGGAAACATTTATGTCAAAAGTGGAACTAGATTATTCGGGCAGGGTTGATGAGATCATTACACTATATATATATATATATATATATATAATCAAATGCAGTGGATTACAAATATCTGAGGAAAATTTCCCGTCAAAACTGGAAGTGGATTGTTCCCAAGGCTAATGAGAGGTGGGCGTGTTCATCTAATTAGGACACTATGCGGAATATATAATATCCTAGGATATTTGAGGGAAAAAAAAAGAAACGTATCCTTCTTCTTTAGATTCTCTAGTTTTTTATATATCGCTTCACTTTTTTATTCTTCTTTCAGAGGTTGAATTGATTTAGGATCTGGCTTAGGGTATTCTTCTAGTTTGATGTAAAACACCTAGCTTATAGATTTCCCTACTTATAATGGAAGTTTTCAGTTTAGAATGTGCTTATTTCTCACTAAGGATGTCTTGTGTATTTTTCAATTATCGACTTAATTCTTTCGTGCTTCTCTATCTAAATTTGAATGTTCAATTTCAGTATTTTATGTATTGATCTAAGACAATGGAAACCCTTATATAGTATTTTACCTTTTTTTTTTACCATTGTTGAATTTGAATATTGATTTAAATTATTTATTAGGAATTGCACTTTATTAGGAATATTGATTCAAATTAGGAATTGCACTTTATTAGGAATATTGATTCAAACTATCTTAAGAATAGAGAATATAATACAAATTCTGGTAATTGCATAAGCATAATGATAATAATATATGGATCGCCCACATCACGTATCGACTCCCATACACAACTTAATTTGCAAAATTCCAATAAGATATTCGTTGCCAGTTCAAACCTTCCATTACTACCCTTGGATTGGAAGTGAGAGACTGCATAAAGAGTTGTTTGAAGGCCATCGATGAGCTCGTCATTGCTGAGACTCCGGTCCTCTGCGATCACGAGTAGATTTTAGCTATAAGACTATTGTTTCACCATGCATTCCTTCTGGGAATGGGCAATTTCCATCCACTTCCCTTTCCTCTCTGCTAGCCATTTTCAATTTTTTGGGGGGAGATAAAAATCTTTAAATCAAAACCCAAACATGCAATAAACCCTAAAGGTGACTTCTTTGCAAACTGAAATACAAGGCAACTTAAAGATCGTTTGATAGCATAAAACTACTTAAAACTACTTGGAGAGCACGCACATGAGAAAATCCTCAGTTCTTTTAGTTATCTAAATATATGAGAAAATTCTCAGTTCTTTTAGTTATCTACAGCGTGTCTACAGCCATGGCTTTTTTAACGGCCTCACCAAATTGTTAAACGAAGAGTAGAATATTTGAGGCATTAGAAATAGAGTATCCAAATTATTTCTCCAAAGCAACCTTAGGAAACCATTATAATTTACAACAGGCTTCTAAAAGAAAAGAATAAAGATTTAATATATACTAAAACCACAATAGAAATTGTTCTAAATATACACTAGACATCATAATAAAACAAAAAATTACTTTAATCCTATTCGTATGTCAATTCTCATTTGCTCCTATTAGCGTCTGAATTGCCTCCTAACCTCCTTTAAATAGATTCTAAACTTAATACAAACCCTAACTAATATTTATTAGGCATTCTTCTAGTTAAACAGGCATTCTTCTAATTAAATTGGTTCAACTTCTAGTTATCCATGCCTAGCTACATGTCATCACCCACCTTCTTCTCATTATCAAACATGAGCAATAGCTACTAATTAATTTTTTTATATTTCTTTTATTTATAATTCTATCCACCTTCTTCTCGTTATCAAACATTAATTGCAATAGCTACAGTTAATTTTTTATATTTATTTTATTTATAATTGTTTAGCTAGAGTTATCCATGCTTAGTTACATGTTATCCATGCCTAGATACATGTTATCACTCACATTCTTCTCGTTATATGTCATGATTTGCGCCGTGGCTTCGCGACCTTTTTCTGCATTGCACATCGCAGCTTTGCGGCCATTTTCCACACTGCACCTCGCGGTTTCGTGGCCATTTTCAGCGCAACAGATCGCGGCTTCGCGGCCATTACCTGCATTGCACATCGCGACTTCGCGGCCAAAACCCGCGTTGCACATCGCGGCTTTTGCCCTAAAACCCCCGATGTTGTTATTTTGAATTCGGTCAATTTTTTAGAAAAAATTTTGCTGTATTTTTTGCCCATTTAGCTTATTTTCCAGCATTATTTTTTCTGCATTGTTACAGCCATAGCAAATTATTTTCTATTTACATATGCTCCATTAAAAGGTCTTTTTAAAAATTTTCAGTAAGTGAAAGAAAGATTTTCAGCATTATTTTTAGATCATAGGTTTCACTTTTAATTTGCTCAATAGTTTACCCAAACAATATTTTTTAAGAGATCCATTTATTTCTTGAAATATTTATGTTATTTGCTTCCCTTTAAATTATTTCAAAAATCCATTATTTTTGAATTGTTTTTTCAAGCATTTACATTTCAAAAAACGTCTTTATTTTTTGCAAACTCGAAGCGTCTTTTCTTTCATTTGTAATCAATCGCCGAAGCGAGGCAAATTATTTTCAGTTAAATAATCACACATGCACCCAATTTGCAACATTATTTAAATTGAGCCTTAAAATCTACCTTAACTCAACAAACTTTTTAACCCCACTTGGGAAGCACTTAAAAGAATCTTGTAGTTAGGTAGAATTGAGTGGATAGGTGTGCCAATAACACCCCTCAATTATTTACATCTGAGACATAGTGGTTGTCTTTTAGGGTCCCAAAAATCCCTTATAATTTTGACACGGTTATCAACCAATTTATCGGGAAGGCCTCTCCCTTAGGAGGGTTGAAGTAGCCAGACTGGTTCCGGAAGCCTGAGTGGAATACTGCAATCCATTCAGTAACTGAAGGATACCTTTCGAAGTTCTCGGTGTACACCCGTATGGGGGTACAGCGGCGATAGAACCAAACTGCATATTCACCCAACTGAATGTGTCATGAACGGGGTATCCTAGTTGCCATTCTTTAGGATTGTCTACCCGGTGTCTCTCCTAGTAGGGGGATATCTAGCCGTTGATTCAACACTCTATATTGTCTGACTTGGATTTCATCACCTTGCAGAGAATATCGTTTGTTGACTCACAATACTTCTAGTTAGGTGTTTGCATGATACAATACCCACCTTTGGTCTAGTAAGCACCATTTTGTTTTTTTAGGAACTGTTTGACTTTTGGTATTCTGACCACTTTTTTGGATCCCTCCACTGATTATAGCACAGTTGTTATAATAAGTTCTTTTGAGGTTGGTTGTTGGCCTGAGAGCCATTATTTTTTCACTCCCCTCTTGCACTCATTGTTGCACTAGGGTTTCGAGTTTTTTACATCACCACCTTCCACTGGAATTTTTATACATTTCTCACCATTGAGAATTTAAGTCGATCCCACCGTTTTCAGGGTGAACCCCCTCAGTTCGATACACTTGAATCTACACATCATAGACGTAGAGCCTTATCCCTTGACTCGACACACCATCGGCATAGAACACAGTCATCCGATTCTGACGCGCCTCACTTCACATCTGATTCTGAGGCTGAATCCGAACACCCTACTGAAACATCACCAACCAACCCCATGGCTGGATCACAATACGACCTCCTTTTCACCAGTGCTATTGGAGATACATCGACAAACCCTACTACTACTGTGCCACCGATGGTAACAACAACCCCTTTAGGCATGCGTAATATAGGGGCCATTCCCCCTTTAAGTATGCCCAACACAGGACCACCACCTATTATGGGTATGCCCAACATAGGGATCACACCCCCTCTCATTACCACAACCCAGATCCTAGGAATTCCTGGCACTATTCCTAACCCCTTTGCAACCCATGTTGCACTTGGGAGTGCTGTCCCATCCCACACCACAACAGTTGGAGGACACATACCTTCAACACCTAGCATACCCTTAGGGGCCATTAGACAACTACATAATGCCACCATTAACAACTATGTCCCAGTCACTACGCCACACCCATCTGCTAGTTTACCATACATGGCTAGTCTGAACTTACCATACCTAGCCAGGTTAACCAACGATCCTATCAAGCACAACCCTACATGGCCCCCCATGCCTACAAAGCTTCCCTCGGACATCCCAAAGTTTGAAGGAAAACCTGGAGAAGATCCCCAAAACCACATAATGTCATTTCACCTATGGTGTTCATCTAACTCCATAGTGGATGATTCCATTAGACTAAGACTGTTGCAATGAACGTTCACTGGCTCTGCAGCCAAGTGGTACATTGAGCAACCACATGGGACCCACCATACATTTACGTCCCTCACCTCCACTTTCCTTCAGTTTTTTCAGCTACCTGTACGCTATGATGCAACAATTGAAATACTGTTGTCTTGTAGACAAAACACGACTACCAATATCACCGACCATATCCATGAGTGGCGCAAGCGTCGTAGCCTCTGCAAGATAAAACTGGATGACCGTATATTTTTGGATTGGTTTCTCAAATCACTCCTACCCCTCATAGCCAAAGATGTAGCTTCCGAACGACCCCAGTCAGAAGAGGAAGCTATCTTAAAAGCTCAGCAGTTCGACCTAATTTATGCCCAATCAGGCTATCTCTACACCATTATACCAGACGCTCCACGAGGCGATTATTCATGAGGTGACGGTATGGGGGCATCACATGCCGCTAATGGTATTATCGGCCAAGTCACGGCACAAAATAAACCTTTTACCATAATGAGTACAAACAACACCCCATACCTTTCTAGGGCTACATCTAATTCTAGAGCGACGACTTCGTATGCTCCAACGAATCAGACTCATCACACTCATGGACCCTCTTTTCCACCACATTGCTACGGGAAAACGCCATCGACCTATGTACCACCTACATACTATAACCAACCGGCCACTGAGAACCCAATTCACTTACTAGCCCAACAAATGTATTACCCCCAGTAGGCTATACCAGCTAACCAACCACTTCCAATAGCTCAGGGCTACCAACAATACCAACAGGCAACTGGACCTCCTCCAACACCACCAACTTACTATCCACCACAACCTACTCCCGCAACTGCGGCACCTAAAAATCCTCCAACTACTCAAGGGCAAGTGTACACACAACACAATCAGCCCCAGCACCAAAACAACCAACGCAACCAGGGCAGACAACAAAACCGCGGAAACAACCAGCAACATAATCAAGGTCCACCACCACCTAATCCTCCAAATAATAACAATGCTACTCCCCCCAACCAAAATCCTGATCGTCCTCCCAAACAGGAGAAAAACAATAACCTAAGAACAAACCATCCATGTTCTATATGTGGAGTCTATGGCCACTACACTCACAATTGCCCCCATTTAGAAAAAGAACGTAAGCTTTGGGTTGATGATGCCCAACGCTAGGGCCACACTGGACAGCCAACTCCACTTAATAAACCGCAACCCATGATATTGCAAAACCCATTACCAAACCAGGGAGTAATAAATGCTCGCCCAATGGATGCCCCACAAGGATCTGCTGCACCTCAGCAACAAATCACCTATGCCGCAACTGATTATCAGCATACGAATTCAGGCACATACCATTTATTAATGATGTCATCCAATGACATCAACCTCCAGACTCGCAGGAATCAGTACGGCCCACCCCTGGAAACTCCTCCCACTGACGCATCCACCTCCCTTCCATCAGATCAACCACTATGCATGCCGAATATGCCGTTGGATGGAGGACCTAAAATCCCTTGCATCCCTTTGCGAAGGATTAACAACAATCATAATGCTTGCGCAGCATCCAATTATAACGTCGTGAAAGATTTAGCACAATCCCCCGATGCTATGTTTTCTTTACAGGTATTGAAAACATGCCCTGCACAACGAAAACTACTACTATCTACCATTGGAGGAGTAGACCCTAACGATACACATATGATGGATTTCGACTTAGACCAAGCCGAACCTCGATTGCCATCAAATTTGGCCTTCCAAGTATCCGTAAACATTCGAAACCTTGTTGTGCATTGATGAAGGAGCTTCAACCTGGGTCATGTCCACTCTTGTGTGGTAGAAACTTGGCTCCCCCACTTTACAACCATCCACCAGAGCATTACGAGCTTATGACGGGCGCCCAGCTCAACCACAAGGCATCTTAGCGAACATAACCATAGAACTAGGCGGAAAATTGGTTCTCATTGACATCGAAGTGATCAATGCCCAGCTCAACTACAACCTCCTTCTTGGATGTAGCTATATGTACAAAATGAAAGCCGTCGCTTCATCTGTGTTCCACCTCATGATTTTCCCATATGAAGGACGCATTATCAAGATTGATCAACTCACATATTATGATCCTAACACCCTTGCAGCCCCTCAAAATGTGCTACCAATGATTGAACAACCCGTTCAAACTGCACCGACATCATTTGTCTCATCCATTGGTCCTGGAATCTACACCGAGTCACCTATGACTTCCACATTTCCATCGATCCCACCACCTTTACCGATAACAAAAACATCCGATTTGTGCACCCTATCGCACACCACATAGCAGCCATCGTCACTACCACAAACACCCACAATGCCTACTCATATCGGAACAATGCCAATTCATACTATCCCATTCTTGTTCCCATTTTTTGGAGTTGTTAGTTCGCCAGTAATGGATACACTCAACCATCCTGGTTTAACATTAGGGTTACCTATATGGTACGTAGCTGCTCTGAGCCCCCCGCCGACTCCGACTGTTATTTTACAACCGGTACAACCTAGTTATTTCCTTTGACCATTCCGGAGTCCTTATGACCTCCGTTTTTCGCACCATTTGCACCCCGGATTCATATTTTCGTGCCCTTGATGATGCTTGAGATCATTTCTCGCTCTCACCAAAAAATTTTGGGCATTCTTTCCATGCCCCACGGCACCTCGATTTGCATGCCACATCGGCTATTATCAGTTTATTGGCGATTTTTATACCATCGGATTTAGTTTTTTGAACTCGTGACGATGCTTGAGATCATTTCTTGCTCTCACCTCCAGATTTTTCAGGCATTTTTTCCCATGCCCCCCTCGTCGCCTCAATTTGCATGCCACATCGGTCGTCGTCCATTTTTTACGAGTCTTATATCATCGGATTTGGTTTTCCATGCCCATGATGATGCTTGAGATCATTTTTCGCTCTCACCTCCAGATTTTTCGGGCATTGTTCCCATGCCCCTCATTGCCTCGATTTGTGTGCCACATCGACCGTCATCTGTTTCTGATGAATCTTATACCGCTAGAATCAGTTTTCCACGCTCGTGATGATGCTTGAGATAATTTCTTGCTCTCATCCCCTATTTTCAGGCATTTTTTCAAAATGCCACTCATCTCCTCAGTTTGTGTGCCACATTGGCCGCTGCCCGTTTTGGACAATCTTTATGTCACCGGATTCAGTTTTTTGCACTCATTACGACGCTCGAGACCATTTATCGCTCTCATCAATATCTTTTTGTTCGGTATAGTTTTACCCCTTTTTCGGGCCGAGCAATTCCTTTTATGAAAAAGGCACTTAGGGAGTTTCTATTAAGCTCTTTTCTGACTCCTAAAACAATAAAAAGATCGCCGAGAAACCTTGCTTCCTTTCATGCTCGCTAAACGTACCTGAAAGGGCATCTACCTAGTATAAGTTTACCCCTTTTCTGGACCTTGTAAACTAATTACGAAAAAGGAATACTCTAGTCACATCGGCTAGAAGAGTTCTCCATTTGCATTATTTTATGCTTTTTCGAGCCTTGGAGACTAACTTACAGAAAAGACAACCAATGGAGTCCACTTACTGCTTTTAGACTCTCTAAACATGAAAGTGACCACGAGCAAACACCATCCTGGGCTCGTATAAATCCATAGGATGGTACTCCACCACCACTACAGACTCTTCTTATCGTTTTTACACTCCTTAAAAATGAAAGCACCCATGATCACGAACAGTCCTGGGCTCACAAAATCCACAGGATAGTACCATTTTAGAGCACACTTTTATCCCTTCTTGGAGCTCATTAAAACCACAAAGAAGAACCCAATGGTGCTTCTCAACGCCACAACAGATCATGTCTACTCATATGGTAGCTTCCCCATTTTGGTCACCTTTGTTCAGAGTATTCTGCAGTATGTCACCCTGAGAGGCCCTCTATAACATCCATCATCTTGTCCCCCTTAGACTCACTCCAATCTACAATACATAACCTTCAGTCCTTAAAGCTATGATCCCCGCACCTACAAGTCAGTTTCCTACGCTGCCAGGTCAACCATGTCATCATGTTCTGAACAAAGGAAGTTTGAGTCCACCCACTCTACGAACCTAGTTATTTCCCATCCCCACAGTATGTCAGTCCTACCATCAATACTACTACGTTTCAGTTCTACACCTCACGCTCCTATCAAGAAAATATCATTGCCTTGTTATTTGCTGGTCTCCCTCTGTTGACACCAACCAAATTTATTCCAGAGGATAGACTTAGAGGTCCCTATGTCTTGGACTCATCACCATTCATGATGAGTCCCTATGAATCATTTCGAGAAGAGTCCTCAGTGCCTCTCCAAATGTTTGTTTCTCACATGCTCTACTTCAACACCTTGATCGCATCGTTGAGACTCGCACATGGTATTGGTCGTTTCAGTTATTTGTTGAAGACCCCGGATACCACCTAACTCTTCCACATTTGAGAGTCTACTTATCGAAACAACCAGTTACATTTTCCTATAGATATCCGGGTTGCGCATGGCGACAGTATTCAGATATACCCCAATTTTATACTCCCTCCAGTATACAGTTACATGTACTTCTCAAAGATGACTCACAGTCATTGAGTCCTTAGAGATGTTGGACACCTTCAGTTTCAATAGTTCATCAACCCTTTTGAGACCTTGTTTAGAATGGTTGTCGCTTTATTCCAGTGTATCAGTTATTGAGATCAGTCATGTTATGATCATGAGAACATCCCAAAATAGTGTCCCCTTCGGACCATTATGATGTACCAACAAATTTTTTATGACCCCCTTCTCGGGACTAATTGTTATGTATACCTCTTGATACGAACATGGGTATGCCCACCTCGTCCATTATCGAAGATTATTCCTCATTCATATTGAGGCCATGTATTATTTTTTGTTTTTTCATCTTCCAAGGGCCGTTGATCCAGTCTCCAACCGGTCTCTTCTCTTCCCCAAACCCGAGGAAAAAGACAAAAAGAACTATGATGTCTATCGACCATACGATGAGCTCCTTCCCTCACACATCAGGGGGGAATCTGTTAACACCCAAAAAGTGCTCACTAGCTCATTTCCTTATTCACATGACCCATTTGTCTACTTTTCCACCATTTGAGCCTCTAAAGCCATCAAAAGGTCACCAAAAGACCATAATACACCATTTTTCCCCTCAAAAGATATATTTTTCCTCAAAAAACATAAAAAACCCTAAAAAAGGGTCCAGAATTGCCAAAAATATTAAAAGGGAATAAAAATATTAAAAATATTCAAAGAAGGAAAAAAGAGGGAAAAAGGTACCTAAACCATGTTGTTCAATACCATTGGTTTTCTCAAAACCATAATGGTATTCTCCACCACCAAAAACTATAAAAAGGTGGTAGGGGCTCCTCACTTTCCATCCATCCATCATCCTATCCTCATGCTGTCAAAATATCTCTTGAGATCTTGACCATTGTAGCAATCTTGGAGAAGAGACCATTGGAGCCTGGAGCATCTCAACCTTGGAGCTGCTCAACACCACAAATCCTCACCATTTGAGGTATGATAATACAAAAAATTCTTTTATTTCTTGTTCTTTCTATGAATCATTTTTAGATTTATTTGTTATGTGCACATGTTAGTTTAGATTTAGATTTAATTCATAATCATTTTTTGCTTTCTATATTGAAACTACTATCACATTGTTGATAGGTGCCCATTGCACAAGCTTGGTTGCAAAACCAAGCAACAATTTTCCTCTAGTGTTTTGCTCAATATTTCTTCTCTACTCTTGCTATCTCTTTGTGCAAATAATTCTAATTGAGATTGTTTTTGCTATCTAGATCTATGTTGGATTGCCACATGTATCAAAACCTGGTGTTGTGATTGTTGTGCAATCTAAATTCTATTATGGTCTCAGAGCTAGTTTGATGCAAAACAATTTCCATAGTTGCTTCCAGTTATTACCTTTGGTCATTTGGTTTCACCTTTTGTCCTTTCTCGAGCATTTCATCGAAGTAAGGAATTTCAAAGAGTGTTGTTTGTAGGTACATGAAGAAATGGAAAAAGACTCAACAAATGATCTAGTTCAAATTTCTTCCTCTGTGGCTTGCTCTATTCTCCATGAATTTTTTTTCATGAAGATAATATACGAGTTGTTGCCATCAATACTGTTGAACATAATTCCTTCCATCTCTCATCATTGTTCTTCCATTATTCTATTGATTTTGCTAGTGTGCGAAAGAGTTATCCCTTGGATGTTTTGGGAGAAGGATCAAAGCTTGGAGTTGTAGCATTCGCCCTCCTTGGATCCATGCTTCTTATGTATTCCTATATGATTGCTAGCACTAATTTTCAAAGTTGCACAGAAGATGGAGAATACTTAGCTATCACATTGGCATACTTGGGACTTGTGTTCCTCTTTCTTGGAGCTGATTACAATTCTCTTGGTTTGATGTTGATGCTTCAGGAGCCTTATGATTCGCTTGGGGTCACTTATTCTCAAGCATATCAAGTCTCTTTTGAACCTGGCACCCTGGATGGTTTGAAGTTCAAGTTTGAATAGCACATGCATTCACTCTACTATTAGTATGTTTCAATTGTTCTACATGGATTTGGTTTCCATCATGCAGTTGTACATGTTTCTGATCTAGTTGTGCAAATTCCTCTTCTTCCTAAGAAGAATATTCCTCCAGAAATATTCATCTATTTTGTAGTGTATTCAAGTTTTGGTATCTATTTCATGTCCATATTTTAGGGAGGATTTTCCCCATGTGGTTTTGCCTCTTTCCTCGTTTTCCATGGATTAATAATGTAAAGGGTGACCATAAGCCTTTTGTTAAAATTCAATATGCTAAGACAGAAAATAGCAGCATTACATTCCATTTCACAATAATAGCATATACAGGATCACTGAAGAAACAACAAGCACAGCATAAACACAAGAGACAAAGATTTATCCTGGGAAACCCTCATGGGGTATAAAACCCAGCAAAGCTTCCTCAATATAGATGACCAGCAATATACAAAGATGAAACCTTGAGACATGATCTCCTCCTCCACAATAGCAGACCTCTCCTCCACAAGTGCGCTATCCTCTAGTGACTGAATGTATCAAATGAGGAACACACCTCCTCTATTTATACACTACTCTGATATGTATTTTACACAAGTACATGTAGGCTCGTATTTAACCATTAGGTTAAATACCCCATTATAACTAACTGGGCCAACCCCCACATGGTGGGTCTAATAACCCTAGTTACCACAACCAATTCGGAGGAATAAACATCTCCAGATTCATAGTATAATCACATCGGAGGTATGGAACATCTCCGGAATAAATAATATACAAATATAATATTCTTAGAAGTTACAATATTCAACACTCCCCCTTAACGAGAAGGATATTATAACAACATCTGTAGGAGCAACGAGTCATACATCATACATGATACATCTATAAATCATTGGAAGCTTTCTCAACATCATCAGTAACTCAAGCAGTTACTGGAACATCTTCAATACCGGAACATCGACATCTTCAGTATTGAGTCTTTATCTTCTGTAGCACTTGAACAGCTACAACAATATCATCATCTGGATCCTCACGATTATCGTCATCACACGATCATCAGCATCGTCATCTCACGATCATTAGCATCGTCATCACACGATCATCAGCATCGTCATCTCACGATCATCAGCATCGTCATCACACGATCATCAGCATCGTCATCACACGATCATCAGCATCGTCATCTCATGATCATCAGCATCGTCATCACACGATCATCAGCATCGTCATCACACGATCATCAGCATCGTCATCACACGATCATCAGCATCGTCATCACACGATCATCAACATCGTCATCACATGATCATCAGCATCATCATCACACGATCCTCAGCATCATCATCACACGATCATCAGCATCGTCATCACACGATCCTCAGCATCATCATCACATGATCGTTAGCATCGTCATCAATACAGGTATCCATAACAATACAAGTATCCACATCATTAGTACAAGTATTCATGCCAATACAAGTATACATATCATCAATACAAGTATCCATACTGATACAAGTAACCATGTCATCAATACATGTATCCTACCGATACAAGTAACCACATCATCAATACAAGTATCCATACCGATACAAGTAACCACATCATCAATACTAGTATCCTACCGATACAAGTAACCACATCATCAATACGAGCATCCTACTGATACAAGTAACCACATCATCAATACAAGTATCCATACCGATACAAGTAACCACATCATCAATACTAGTATCCTACCGATACAAGTAACCACATCATCAATACAAGTATCCTACCGATACAAGTAACCACATCATTATAAAAAATCACTTTCTCGGAGACCATTCGTCTACGGATCAATTCAGGGACCGAAGTCAGGGGATGATACAATCCCCACTTCTCGGAGACCACACGTCTACGGATCAATTTAGGGACCGAAGTCCGGGAATGATACAATCCCCACTTCTCAGAGACCACACATCTATGGATCAATTCAGGGACCGAAGTCCGGGGATGATACAATCCCCACTTCTCGGAGACCACACGTCTACGGATCAATTCAGGGACCGAAGTCTGGGGATGATACAATCCCCACTTCTCGGAGACCACACATCTACGGATCAATTCAGGGACCGAAGTCTGGGGATGATACAATCCCCACTTCTCGGAGACCACACGTCTATGGATCAATTCAGGGACGGAAGTCCGGGGATGATACAATCCCCACTTCTCGGAGACCACACGTCTACGGATCAATTCAGGGACCGAAGTCCGGGGATGATACAATCCCCACTTCTAGGAGACCACACGTCTACGGATCAATTCAGGGACCGAAGTCCGGGGATGATACAATCCCCACTTCTCGGAGACCATACGTCTATGGCTCTCTTTAGGACTGAAAGTCCAGGGATGATCCAATCCCCTCAACTGTCCACTAAGGACTTCATTCTCGGAGACCTCACGTCTACGGCTCTCTTTAGGACTGAAAGTCCAGGGATGATCCAATCCCCTCAACTGTCCACTAAGGACTTCATTCTCGGAGACCTCATGTCTACGGCTCTCTTTAGGACTGAAAGTCTAGGGATGATCGAATCCCCTCAACTGTCCACTAAGGACTTCATTCTCGAAGACCTCACGTCTACGGCTCTCTTCAGGACTGAAAGTCCAGGGATGATCCAATCCCCTCAACTGTCCACTAAGGACTTCATTCTCAGAGACCTCACGTCTACAGCTCTCTTTAGGACTGAAAGTCCAGGGATGATCCAATCCCCTCAACTGTCCACTAAGGACTTCATTCTCGGAGACCTCACGTCTACGGCTCTCTTTAGGACTGAAAGTCCAGGGATGATCCAATCCCCTCAACTGTCCACTAAGGACTTCATTCTCGAAGACCTCACGTCTACGGATCAATTCAGGAACTGAAGTCCAGGGATGATACAATCCCTCTTCTTTCTCAGAGACACCTGTCTACGGCTCACTTTAGAACAAGTGTTCAAGGATGATACAATCCTCACATGTATTCTCATCAATACAAGTACAAGTATCCTCAACCATACAAGTACATTAATCAATACATGTATCATCAAAAGTATGTATTCTTACCAATACATCTTATCATCAAAAGCATGTATTCTCACCAATACATCTATCATCAAAAGCATGTATTCTCATCAATACATCTCACGTCAAAAGCATGTATAGGTAAAACTAAGTATTCTAAGTATAAGAGTCCTAAATATAAATATTTCTAAGTATCTAGGTGTAGAGAACAGGTTACCTCATCATCGACCTTGTTGTTCGATGAGACAATCTCATCATCAGTGACTATACTACTCCCCCTTTCGAGGAGGGTCCTTTTGAATTACACCAAGCTTGTCTCGGAAGTATTCAAATTTCACTCGAGATAGAGGTTTGGTTAGTATGTTGGTAACTTCTTCACTTGAGGTAAAGGTTTGGTTAGTACAACGGTAACCTGTTACAAATTCAAACTTTATAGTTCCTTTCTGCATCATATCTTGTTAGTTCCCTATGTTCTTTGACTTATCATGGAACACTAGATTCTATGTCATCTTGATACAACTCTAATTATCACATAGGATCTCAGTTGGTTCTATCTCTAAGTCAAACAATCCTGAAGCCAAAATTCTTCACAACTAGCAGAGCAAGCAGCCATATATTCTGCTTGTGCTGAGAGCCACACTAGACTGCTTCTAGCTAAACCATGAGATCATGGCTAATCCCAGACAATAACATCCTCTCGATGTGTTCTTCCTGTCTGATACACTTTCTTCCCAATCAGCATCTGAGAAGCCATCTAAAGTCATGATCTTCAAGATAGCATAGATCAAATTCTATCGTGTCCTTTATGTGCCTCATCACATGCTTTGCAACTATCAGGTAAACACATCTAGTTTCCACTAGATACTGACTCAAGGTGTTCACAACAAAGCATATATCTAACCTAGTATATGTTAGATACATCAAATACCCAATAATTTGTCTATACAGAGTTATATCCACTAACTCTAATGAGTCATCTACTAAGAACTTCAAGTTGGAATTCATGAGAGTGGCCATTCCAACACATCAATTCCTTTTAATATTTCTCAGCATACTTTCCCTGGTTGAGAAAGATTCCTTCTAATCCTTGCCATACTTCTAAACTTAGGAGGTAATGCATCAATCTGAGATCTTTCATTTTTCATTTCTGCAGCCATCTTCTTCTTTCTTTTCAGGATCTGTTTCTCATTCCCTATAAGAAAGATATCATAATAATAGTATGATCCATAGCCTTAAGGTAAAGGTTAGGAACAACTTTACTTTTGGTAAAGCCCAAGCTTATCAAGAAACTGTCAATTCTCCCTTTGTGACTGAACATCATTCACACTCTGCATTGAATGATTTTCTGCATATTTGTCTATGCCATCTCTCGATAGATGGGTCTACTGAAATGAGCCTCAATATCATTCGAACTCTGTGGTGAGTTCCTTCTATGTATAGAAACCATATTCAACCTTGTAGCAAAGATTGAGATCCACATCACTCATGGTGATCATTAAGCTCATCAATTGATTATTGATCCTAGGTACCCATACAGAACCTGATTCACACTTCTTCTTTAATTACACCATACTTGGAGCAAACATCTTGTCATGATTCTCTTCCCCTTTCTAAGAGAATCTTCTAGCCATGAGCCTTCTATATTTTGTTTGATTTGTAAATCTTTTGTTTGAGCATCCATCACTTGTTCAGTGTTCATCATTCATCGTGATCTTTCCTACAAATCAAAATTAAGTACATGATTAGTAATACTTCATAATCATCATGATAACCTATTATGAATACATATATCATTTACATAGTTATGCAACTAATTTGACCAATACTTTGGCACAACACTTTCCCATATCTTGTATGCATACAGTGGCTATCTAGATGCCTTCCATCTCCACCAGAACATACTATCGAGAGTGTGCACAACTCTCAGCATTTCAGCAAAGAGGTTTCATTCTAGACAAGCAACAATGGAATGTTTGTCCAACTTACCAATCATATGCATATTAGTAGTATACTTGTTCAATGTTCTATGAATATTTACACTCAGCATGATACATTATAGGAATACAAATATGCATACTACCTATTACAGGCAATATCATTTACTATTTCAAATAACAACTCAAATACTTATCTTTTATGTTTGTGTGGTTGCCTCTCGCTTGATCTTCTGTATATCTTTTGAACTTCTATTCATTCTGTACCACTGTGCATGTTCAAGTGTCATCCTCATGATCTCATACACAAACATACACCCATTAGTATGTTCTAAATGTTATCAAAATAGTATAGTTCTAAATAATCTTGAAAATGTATAGTCATGATTAGTATTCAAGATTACAGGGAAGTCTTCTTTTACTCATGCATATTATCAATCAAGATAAAAGACATAATATGCATAATCCCTTGATTACTAACTTTATGAATAAGCATAACCAATAATACCAAGTATACTTATATAAGGGATCCTAACACAAGGTAAGATTCATGGGAAACATACCTGGATTAGTATACCTACTTAGTTATGTACAACATACCTAAACAATCTCTTCAATGATTTAGAGATCCTGAGCTAGAACCTGCATGTCTCATAGGTTAAGCATAATATAACAAAGTCATACATACCTCGTAAGTAGAACAAATATTATGGATGAGTCTTTGTCTTCATGTTTTCATGGTCATGGAACCTGATTTGTCTTTTGTGATGTACCTGTATCTTGTTAGCAGAAAACATCAACCTCACACAACATCATAATGCATTAGTACAATCATATAGCCCTAATCAATGAATGTCTTTGATCATTCACATGCATTCATATTGTTACTAGGGTGATAAGACAATTCTAACATTAATCAAGATTGTACTAGTAAATAATATGAAGACAAACACATCATGAACTTAATCAAGAATTAGATTTCAAGACATACCTAAACCTCCTTAAGTCATACCTGTCAAGACTTCTTGTAGTCTTCTTATGTAAGGCCTTAGCCTCAACTCCCCCTGAAACTTGATCTGGAGCTTGATTAGGGTTTGCTAGAGAAACCCTAAAGATTCAAACTTTGACTTTCACACTTCTGAATGGATGAAAGAATATGTCTTGCTGAGCTGATCAAACTGGCATACTTCAATTTTGGAATCTCCAAAATTTGACCCCTCAAAATGGCCTTTGAAACTTCTGGATCTTCTGGATAGGATCCCGAACTAGGGTTTGATGAAGCCCACCCTTCTTCCCAAACAAAAGGTTCGATCCAAGGCTCTAAACTCTTATTTTTCTTAGGAGCTTCCAGCCGTGGTTACAGACTTCAAAAATTCCAACTTTTGTTGAAGCCCTAATTTTCCATCTTTCCGTTCAAAATCCCGAACTGGGGTTTGATCAATCCCGGTCTTCCACCCAACCAAAAAATTTGATCTTGGTCTCTAAATTTTGATTTTCCTGAGTAGCATTCAGCCGTGGACTCCGATTCCAAAAATTTTAACTTTCTCCGAAACCCTAAATTCCGGAAGCCATGAATAAAGGTGCTCCAAAAATAATTCTGTTTTGACAGAAATATGCACCTGATTGTTTCTACTATAAATCTGAAATTTTTGCTCCACAGGGTCTGAAGCCCCTTTTTTGCAGTAGCCTGACCTTTCATCTTTCCATCCTGACAGGTCTGACCTCAATTGGGTTTTCTGAGAGAAAGTTATGCCAAGTGTCGCAACGTGACCTGTTTATGGTATAAAACAGGAGAGCGAACTTGTACAGCATGCCACGTGTCACTGTTTGAACTTCGGCCTCTGAAAACTTTTCTTGAGATAGCTCGACCTGTTATCTTTCCATCCTGACAGGTCTGACCTCAATTGGACTCTTTGAGAGAGAGTTATGCCAAGTGTCGCAACGTGACCTGTTTATGGGATAAAACAGGAGAGCGCACTTGTACGGCGTGCCACGTGTCACTGGTTCACCTTCGGCCTCGGAAAACGTTTCTTGAGATAGTACAGTCTGTGTACTACCTGTCACTTTTTACGAAATTTCCTTTGGAGCTTCCTATCCCAAGTTATGACCTTTTTTCCAAGGTCACCTGATTTTGACTGAGATCTGGAAGAGGCAGAAACCCTAACTTGTACTGATCATAACTCACAAAGTACAATGAATCTGAGGGTGCCCTTTGGACACAAGGTACCTGGGGATGTTATATTCGACCTGTAAACTTTTCAGATCCTGAACCTTCGCCAAAATGGATTTATGGCGAAAGTTCCACGATGACTGGTTTTTGCTATGAAAAACCCTAACCTTCAAATCGTCATAAGTAAAGCAAGTGTCGTAAGTGCCATACCTTGCCTTCCTTCAGGTTAGCTCTGATACCATGTTAAAATTCAATATTCTAAGACAGAAAATAGCAGCATTACATTCCATTTCACAATAATAGCATATACAGGATCACTGAAGAAACAACAAGCACAGCATAAACACAAGAGACAGAGATTTATCCTGGGAAACCCTCATGGGGTAGAAAACCCAGCAAAGCTTCCTCAATATAGATGACCAGCAATATACAAAGATGAAACCTTGAGACATGATCTCCTCCTCCACAATAGCATACCTCTCCTCCACAAGTGCGCTATCCTCTAGTGACTGAATGTATCAAATGAGGAACACACCTCTTATATTTATACACTACTCTGATATGTATTTTACACAAGTACATGTAGGCTCGTATTTAACCATTAGGTTAAATACCCCATTATAACTAACTGGGCCGACCCCCACATGGTGGGTCTAATAACCCTAGTTACCACAACCAATTCGGAGGAATAAACATCTCCAGATTCATAGTATAATCACATCGGAGGTATGGAACATCTCCGGAATAAATAATATACAAATATAATATTCTTATAAGTTACAATATTCAACACCTTTGTTGCTTGGGCCCTATTTCTCATGCTCACTACTATTTTGGCTTAAGGGGGGGTGTTAGAACAATATTCCCATCATATATATGTCATGGACCTTCATGTTGTTCTACCTGGTGCTATTTTTCCTTCTAGTGCCTAATCTAGTGTCTTGGAGTCTAGCGTCTTGGACCATAGTTTGTCCACATTTGACCACCTTAGACTAGTGATATATCCATGAAACCTTGTTTTTCCACTTATCCGCTCATTTCAACCATTTTAGGAGTCAATGTGCCCACTACCTTGCATTTATGTGGGATTTATTGCATTTCCCTATTTTAAGGAGATGGAGTGCACCCTCTTGAGGATTTGGTCAACTTGTGCATTAATGGCCACTACTTAGCCAACTACTCACCCCATGCACCCTCATAATGGTACCTTTCACAATGTTTGACTAGCCTAGCCTCCTCATGGTCCATCTATGTTCATTGAACCTCATTCTGGCCCAATCTATGAGTTACACTTGGCCTCATGCCATTGATGGGTGAATTGGTCCAATGTAAACCTCATTATTGTGAGCTACTCAACTTGCCACTAAGTCTATCAATTTTGTCTCTTGAGAGAATCTATATATTGTACTCATGTTAATGAATAATATTGAAGTGGGAAACTTCCCTCTGGAGTGATTTTCCTCTAGTGTTATGTTCAATATTTCTTCTCTATTCTTGCTATCTCTTTGTGCAAATAATACTAAGTGAGATTTTTTTTGCTATCTAGACCTACATTGGATTGTCACATGTATCAAAACCTGGTGTTGTGATTGTTGCGGAGTCTAAATTCTAATATATTGTATCTAAAAGTCTTGTTTAATATAACCTATATATGTTTGTCCATCATGATGGCATACAATCAAAGCATAATTCTTCCATCTTTTGTTAACATTGGAATTCAAAGACATCCATTGATAGCATTTCTCAGAAAGAATTTGACAGTAAGGAAAAGAAGGGACTCATATTTGAAACATTCAACATATAACCACATATTGTATCTAAAAGTCTTGTTTAATACAACCTATATATGTTTTTCCATCATGATGGCATATAGTCAAAGCATAATTCTTCCATATTTTGTTAACACTTAAAGTCAAAGACATCCATTGAAAGCATTTCTTAGAAAGAATTTGACAGTAATGAACAGAAAGCAATCATGTTTGAAGCATTCCATATATGACCACATATTGTATCTAAAAGTATTATTTAATACCACCTATATATTTTTTCCCATCATGATGGTATACAGTCAAAGCATGATTCTTCCATCTTTTGTTAACACTGAAAGTCAAAGACATCCATTGAATATAGCAGTTCTCAGACGGAATTTGACAATAAGGAACATAAGGCAATCATATTTGAAACATTGCACAGTACTGAAAACAAGTATTTGGCTAATCCCATGGAAAAAAAAAATCCATACAAAATTTAGCACGGAGTTGAATACAACCATTGTCTAATCCCATGGCCAAAACAATAAAATCCAATTTTCATAGTGAAAATTTATTCTATAAGTTTAAGGTGACAAATCATCATCGTGATGATTTTCATTTCCATCAAGATCACAATCGTGATCACTCGTGTATGCATCTACTTCATTGTCTTCACCATCCTCATAAAATAGATTTTCCTTACCATGTGTTACATTCTCTATCTCAGTCTCCTCATTAGGAATCAAAGTTTCTTATTCAAATACAACTCTATTGTCATCTTTAGCTTATTCTTCCAATGTTTCTTGTAAACTATTACATTTCCCATCGACCATTATATCAACATATTCCATGATTTTCCTTTTCGAACGAGACTACTTGAATGGCAAATGACCAATATGACCATCTTGGCCTTGTTACATCATCAATTAGAAATGACTAGGTAATTTGAAGAGGGGAAACATCTGCATCATCGATCTTTGATAAAATTTGATGTGTATTTGGACATACAAATACATACTCATCACGTTGTATTGTGGATGGTTTGATCCATTTACATTTTAATAATATGGAACTAGTATCACTATAATCAACTTGAATCATTTCTTGTATGAATCCAACATAAAGTTTATTTTTAGTGCCGTGATGAAATTCAACACTAACAATACAATCATGATTTTCCATTCTTGTGTCATTTTCATCCACTGTTAAAAGACTACCATAGGCCCATATCACACTAAATGAAGTAGATAATATATTTGGTGGTCGTGAAAGCTCAATTTCCTCGATTTGTATATCTTGGCCTCCTTGTCGTGCATCACCAATTGCATCAACAATCCAATCATCAAATTTTGGAAAACAACCATCTCCAATATTCAAATCCATAACAGTACACTTTCAAGATGGACACATCCCTGTTTGAATATCTTCTTCGTATTTTCTACATAGATTATGAACATACAAGATAGCAAGAAAGATAATAATTTATTGATTATATGAAATTAAATAAATAAATAATCATGTAAACAATATTTCACCTGTGTCGCTTATCAAATGAGGATGTGTTTTGAAGAACATAGGCATGTATCACAATTATTTCCTCATTTAATAGCTTGAAGTGATGTCCATTTCCTTCTAATACTTCACCTGTAACTCTCTCCTCTTCTTCATCATCCCATACACGTCGATTTACATTAATAAAATACTTCATATATTCTATGCAAAATCCTATGGCCCGCTGCATTGAAGATCCCTAAAACATGCTACCTTCTGGTTTTGCCTTATTATGAACAAACATTTTTAGGACCTTCATATATCATTCTACAGGATACATCCATCTCATTCTTATCAATCCACAATTCTCTAATTCATGTTCTATATGTATAAGAATATGCATAGAAATATTAAATAGTGTTGGTGCAAATTCTCTCTCCAATAAGAAAATGACTTCAACAACCTCTCCCCTCAAATTATCAAATTTTGAAGGATCTAATACATGCAAACTCATTCTCTTCAATATTAGGCCCAACCTTATAATTTCCAATCTTGGACCCTTTTCCAAACTTGATATGGCCGCAATAGGTAAAATATCCTCGATTATGACATGATAGTCATGGGTCTTGAGGCCTTTCATTGTTAGTTTTCCTTCTAATATTACTACTCACATATCCAGTAGGAAAGCGATTCCGAGACATCAACATTAAGATTTTGCACATTGTTCCTTTGTCCACACATAAGGAGCAATAGGTTTTCTATATTTCATGACCATATTTTTCAACCCAAATATTTCAACGAATCTTTAGTTCTTGAAGGTCTAGGTGTGATAACATTGTATCGTATCCACCAAAAAGAGTTTCTATAATAGCAAAAGCTATATTTTTCTCATTATGCATAAATTCAACAGTATACTTAATGGTTATATACTTAAAGAATGACAACTTATCAAATATGCACAATCATTTTACTACCATGGATGCCACCATTTTCAATAAACTGCATTCTTTTTTCTCCATTTTGAATAATGTAATCACTTGTCATTTCCAATGGTGCTTCACGATTCTCTTCCTGACCATTGAAATGTGACTTTTGTCGACGATATGGATGCTCCATTTTAAGGTAAGCACGATGTCCACAATAAATACACTTACACAAACTACTTGAGTGCCTCACGAAACTCTTAAAGATGCAAGCCAGACATCCATGGTATCCATCAACATTGAGACTAGTCAATGTGCCATATGCAATAAGATCGTGTACCGTAAACAAAAAATAAGTTCTTAAAGTGAACTAGATTGAATCATTGTCTCTTGAAACATGAATTGTTGTTGGAATGTCAATAAATACTGAGAGGGGGGGTGAATCGGTATTAGGCTATCTTTTAAAATTTTATCACATTTAAAACAGAATCAACAAATAAGATAGAACACACAATATTATCGTGGAATCCCAATTGGGAAAACCACCAATACTTTCTATTACTGTAGAATTATATTTACAAATAGTTTGCAAGCACCAACTTGCTGGATGCACCAACACCCAAATTTTCAACTACAACTGAAGGATGCACCAACACCCTATTTACCAACAACAACTAGAAGGAGGCTACGACCCCCCTACAACCTTGCAACCTGTCCTTGCACCTCCCAACCACCCTTATTTTTTGTTTTAAGAATATTCATAAATTCTTCAAGAACTGTTGTTACTCTTCTCTGTGTTTAACCTCTATTTATGATCTGCTTATTGGAACCACAGAGACACTTCTACCATTGGGTCGAATATATTCTTATATGCACCATTTCAAAAGGAGCCATCGTGCCTTTTCATTTAAACCTCACAACAAAACATTGTGTCTCTTCACAAATATGTTATATCTTTATTTTGTTATCATCTAATCAGCATGCCTCTTCATATCCAGAATAAGAGAAACCTTTCAAACTTATATTTGATTAAATAATAACACACACGGAATTTTAATTAACGTGTTTATTCTTCAAACAACAATGTGGATTTTTTTTAGTATAGATATTCTACAAGCTCATTCACTTTAGAGTATATCCTCATTCACCTGCGGGCATAACCTTGTTCACCTACAGGCATATAGGCATATCCTACAAGCTCATTCACCTGCGGGCATATCCTCATTCACATGCGGGAATAATTCCTGAGCCTACGGGCATATCCTTATGCATTATGAGGGCGTATCCTTATTTCTTATGCAAAAATATTCTTATGCCTTATGCGGGCATATCATTTTAGTCATCCTTCATAAACCTAAGAGCATATTTCACATCGCTGCGGCATATTGTAAAGTGAGAATAACCATATTTTTTCTCTGTTTTGGTAGACCAAAATATCACACGTGTGACCATCAAGGAGGAAAACAAGATCATGTTTGGATGGAGAAATCATCAAGGAACAACCTCATACCATTTGATAAATTTATTTACAAAACAAGAGCATATGGCGTGCATTTATAAATGGCCTTTTAAACTTCTGGATTATACACTTAGACATTTTTTCAAAACCCTAGGTCAAATAAGATGATTTTTATTTTCACCAATATGGAAATATGAAGCATCCACGGCATGGGGAACATAAAGTATATTCCATCCATTCAAGTCCATCCTATACAACCTCATCCTCTCTCCTTGGCAGACATTTTACTAGAGTAGTCCAAATCAAGCCAGAGGGCACTTTTGGCAGACCAATATCTTCACCCTCATTTATTTATTTGAAAAAGTAATCATATGGGTAGATGAACAAACAAACACTCTACATTCCTATATCCTCATATTTAGTTAATAAATCAAGTATAGAAGGTGGCGGCATTTTCTGAGACTAGTTAGGCAATTTTGCAGGAATAATTTATACTTGGTCAAATCTTTCAATTTTCAAGGTGAATATTTATTTCACCAAATCACTTAAAATATGATACCAGACAATAGTATCCATCTAATTGAGTTCATCACAATTGGTTTCATCTCTAGATTCATCATCCTCTGACCTTGGTGGGCATTTTATTGAGCTGGGTTCCCAACCAGTAAAAGTACCTAAACCCTTGTTTTAGCAGACATATAACTTTGTCATAAAACACTCTTTTGGAGGAATGAGACCATGTTCAGATATCCTATTCAACATGTTATAGCCTGATATTTTCAGATACTTTTTATGATTCTCTTATGAGGTATGGCAGGCATTTTCCTGAGGCCATTTAGACCAATTTTCCAACACTTAGTCAATTTCCAAAATTTCTCCAAACTAACAAATCTTTATATAATTAGGTCAAATTGTAATAATGACATCCTGAAGGTACTAGAACACCATCAGGTGGATTTTCATACTTATCACTCATGCCACATCATCATATATTCCATATCATCATATCCTTTGTCATTAATGAATACTTTTGGCATCAATGACAATTACTTCAATTCCTTTCCACAATTCTACTAGCTCATCAAATAATGGCTCTAAATAAACATCAATATATTGTATCTAAAGTCACAATTTTATTTCCTGGTATAATCAATGACAACATCAAGAAAAATGGTTTGGTTTCTAACCATGGCAGCAAGTTATAATTTATCAAAACACTGGCCAACTTGACCATTTAGTACTCTGATCTAAGAATGGTTTCACCCCATATATAGCTAAACCCAACCTTATATTACAAGGATCTTGGGAAAAATCAGGCCATTTGTTTTGAAATTCCATCCACATCTTAGAATCAACCACCGACCAATGTTTTCCACCAGTGCTCTTATTTTTGGCATGCCATTGCATAAGCTCAGCAATGTCTTGACATCTATATATTTGAAGCAACTGTGGGATTATTGGAAAGTGGTGAAGAACCTTTCTATGAGTTGAGTTTGATTTCAACCTTGGTCTATACCTCGCTTCTTTACATTTTGGAAATTGAATATCACTTCATGATTTTTATGAAATAATACACAACCATTCACACATGTGTGGATGTTTTCATACCTTAATCCTAGCTTAGTGATTTTCACTTTACATGCACTTTGTTGTTTTGGAAATGTGGATTCAGGTGGTAACAACAGATGTAGCAATTCCATTAACTCATCAACACTCCCATTTGTCTAACCATGCACCGTTTGTAAATTAAGAATTAGAAGGATTGTTGACAACTGACTTCACTTGCAAGTACCATACATAGGTTTTGAATCATCCTCCATCAACTTGTGCCAATCATCATTGAAACCACCATTCAAAATTATATCAACTTCAATCCCTTCATCTAAGTCCAGTGCCTCTTCATCTGTGTTTGTTTCCACTTTGTCTATGTTTGGTGCCTCTGCATCTCTCATGTTTTGCAATTGTGTCCTATCAGTGTAAAGACTTTCAGAGAAAGGGCTTGTACTGCTATGACCAAATTGCACCATATGTTCATGAATCACTCATCGTATTCTCCTCTTTCCACCACAAAACTGAGTACATGGACATGCATATTTCTCCAAGTTCTTCTCATCATCTATTCTCTCATCAATTGCAAATTTGCATGGTATTCAACGGTTGACAAAACTGGGGATTAACTCATCTTCAATTTTCTGCATTCAATTATGACATTGGTGTGTCACTCTTACTTTCAACTCTTTTCATCTATCTCACATTGAATTGAAATGCATCAAAACCAATTCCTAGAGAGAAAAAGGAACTAAGAACAATAGAGTTAAAGAAAGAATGCAAAACAAAACTTGGAAGCTTGGAAGATTGAAAACAACAAAGAGAGGACAAAGTAGCAGAACTAGTGAACAACAACAACTGCAACATAAATTTTGGGATCCATGAGGTTTAAAGAAAGTATAGACATACCAGGAGGTCATAAATTTTCCTACTGTGGGATTTTGATGCGGGAGCATTTTCTCCCATTGGCAAGTTTACATGTTGATCAGACCAAGGGTCTCAATTTTTGCCAAGAAGGGGTTCGCTTTGTAAAATAATTATATAAAGTTTAAAGTTTACAAGTTTGAATTATGAGTTTATTAGTAAGGTGTAAATAATGAGTCATTAGGTTAGTAATGTATATTCCAAAAGGCATGCAGTCATTTACATAGCCTCAATGAGAGTCACTCTGTGCATCTAAGTATTGATTGACTTAATTACTTATTACTTTATTACATGATGACTTTAGTAAAACATGAAGTACTCCTAATTTTTTTCCCATCTAAGAGAGATATTGTGGAGGATTCCCTCTTAGGAAAAGAGAAAATAATGAAGCATATTATTGATATATTAAATGTTAGGCTAGTAGTTAGCATCTTAAGCTATTGGAAGTATAGTGTTTAATGTTAGATTTACAACCAAACATTAAGCTTTAGTCACTCAACTAACAACAATAAAGGAGCTTGGGTAGTTTTCAAGGGGAGGATCAGTGATGGAAATAAGGAAACGAAGAATAATCCCACAATATGTATGTACTAGGAAAAGCCAAGTGATATGATGCAAGAAGGAAACTAATTTTCAAAGCAAGAAAGATGGAAAGCTATCCATAGAAAAATTATGAAGGGTTGTAGTTGTGGAATGTATTAACTTACTAAGAACCCTTCCATACAAACAATTGTATTAATATCAACGTATGCATGGTATATATTTTATAGTACATACATTCTAGCATATTACAGCTTGAAAGCAGTTGTTCAATTACATTCAAAAAATTAACAATGAAAAATTATGAACGGATGTTGTTCTAGAGACAAATTACGACTATAATTTGAGAAACATTACTTAGTTGTTGTATTGCAGGGGAAACATCACTTATCTAGTTTGTCATTTCATTTCTTGAAATGGTGCCTCATGCCCAAATTTTTAAGAACATATTAAGTTAGCATATCTTTGGGTAAAGGTTCATACCATTCAAAATATGGAATCAAGATAAGCTTTAGGAATAAGAAATATACCAACAACATTATTCTCAAATTCCATATCAACTTTGTGATTCAAGGAGATACCAAGAGATCAAGGTTAAGGCCATAAAGGGAACATAGTTTTACTCTAAAAATATCAATACGTTGATATCCAAGTTTAAAACAAGTCAACCTTGAAGATTCTATTTCACTCTATATAGAATCATATTAGGTTTTGAGATTTATCAAAGTCAAAGTGACCACATAAAACAAAGTATCAAACTCAAGCTTCCACTGAGGAAAAAAACTCTAATATATCATAAATAAAGATTACCAACAAAATATCAGTTACTCTTCATTCATAAGTTTTAATAACCAATTCATCTAAAGTGCACATCTCTGTGTGTCATGTACACATTTCATGCTTGCACAATAGAGCATATTAAAACAAAGGATATTTAAAAAAATACATCTTCATCCTGAAAAATTATCATCAATCATTGCATATTTGAGTATAGGAATGAGGTTGCAAGAGAGGAGTGCAATAAGAAAAAAAAAACAAATTCCAAATAGAAACTCAACATGTCTATCAAGTAATACAAGAGGCGTGAACATTTTCCAAAATCTTGTAAAGTATCTATGAACTACCTTGGTTTCCTAGTGCAAATAGATCACTCCATTAACAAAGGAGGAGTATAGTGAGCAGCAACAATTAGAAACAAGTTCAAATAAATACATGATATACCTTCACAATATTTAATGCCACAAGTAGAAACAAAACATTTAGAGGAGAACCCAAACTAAATACCTTGCATACTATTGAGTGGTGAACATTTCATTGCTTAAATATTAGAGTAAAAATCGATCCACACCTACACCTTGAGGTATATACAATTGTTCCCCATCAGATTACCTCCCTCAATCACCAATCACCATGCATTCCATTTATTCCTTATATAATGTCATATTTAAACTGTCACGCACAAGCACACACACTCTATGCCTATGATTTATGCATTGGTATTATTTTTTGACACCATATTTTCTGATTGTATTTGTTGGTTGTAAAGAAACTGGACACTCCAGCTTCCATGTTACAAAAGTATGATGATTTTTTGGAAGTGGTATCAAATATTTTGAAGCTTCGACACATCAATATTGTAGTGCTTGTCGGTTATTGTGTTGAGCACAACCAACACATACTTCTTTATGAATACATGAGTACTGGAACTCTTCATGACATACTCCATTTAGGGGATGAGATGAGAAAGAAATTCTCATGGAATGTTCATGTTAAGATTTCTTTAAGAGCAGCAAGGGATATCAAGTAAGTTGTATAATCTAAAGTTTACTACACTATTATTAGGCGGGGATGATTTTAGACTTCTGTCATTGAGGGAAGAGAAATAGGTGTGCAAGCTTCTGACAATGTTTTAATGACCCAATCTAGTAACCTCCATGAAATCTACCAAACTTCTGTAGTTCATCGAAACTTCAACTCTACAAATATTCTCCTGGATTATGAGCTCATTCCCCATCTATCTGACTGTGGTCTAGAATACTTTATATCTTTTGGTTCTAAAAGTCAGGTAATCATTGTTTAATTGCATGAAGGTTGTTATCCATAGATTCCATGGGTTATAATATTCTTGAACATATTTTCGCAACATATACAACCAGGACATGTTATTTTATTTTTAGGTTGCATCCCACATGCTAAGATCATTTGGTTATAGTACTCCTGAGTTTGCAATGTCATGAATCTATACTGTGAAGAGTAATGTATATAGTTTTGGTGTTGTGATGTTGGAACTTCTAACAACACACAAACCCTTTGATGGGTATTGATTTAGTTTGGAAATTTCTAGTGAATATGTATGTTGTCATATGTATGCCCAATAGCACCATATATATGGTATTTTTTCTTTTTTTGGAAGTTATTTATTTTAAGGTCAAGAAGAAGTACAACTGGCTCAAAGAGGTTGGACACCACAAGTGGGTTTTTTTCATGGGAAAAATAGATTGCAAGGTCTTTTTCTTGACTAGGTTACTAAGACAGGGGGGACTTTGTTAAAGGAATCCAGGACCTGCACCTGGACCTAAATTCCTATTCGTGTCTCTAGGGGAATTGAATTTGTGGGGTAACATGTGACTGTAAGCTCAAGAAGAAGTACAAATGGCTCAAAGAGATTGGGCACCACAAGTCGGTTTTTTTCATGGGAAAAATAGATTTGCAGGGTCTTTTTCTTGACTAGGTTACCAAGAAAGGGGGGACTCTATTAAAGGAATCCAGGACCTGCAACTGGACCTAACTTCCTATTCGTGTCTCTAGGGGAATTGAATTTGTGGGGTAACATGTGACTGTCTTCACCTCCGAACCATGACCACAATAGCATCATATATATATATATATATATATATATATATATATATAGAGAGAGAGAGAGAGAGAGATAGATATATGATTTGTTTAATAAGTTTTTTTTGTGTTCATGCCTTTGTTGAAAATTTGAAACCTAAACTATGGGGAACTAATTTGCAATAGCTAAGGAACCCAATGCAAATTGATGGAAAATATAAAAACTTGTGTGAAGTGTGCATGCATTCTAGGGGTCTAGATGAAAGGGGGTCTTCAAGGAGGTTCAATATTCCCCTAGCATTGCTAGAATTTTACCCTATAATATTTTCCTTGATTATTTTACTTTGCTATGATGTTTCCACAATAATGATGCTCACCTAGTTATATTGTAAATGCAATTTTAGCATCTTCAATAGGGAGTCGATGAGTCTAAATTATTTCTCTATGGCTATTAATTAAGATTTGGATTCCTTGCATGCTTTGGTATTTCCATTAAAGGTTGGGCCTTGGAATTATGGATTCATTTTCTAACCCTATCTTTCTATACCCTTTTTTGTCAATTCCATCATATGATGATGATGATAATGTTGACCATTTGAAAAAGAAAATCTCCCTTCTCTCATTCTTTCACCAGAGAACTGTATAGTTTGTTGATATGGGGATTAATTCTTCATCCAATATATATCACTTGGGCCTTCTTGTTGGTCCACTTTACTAAAAGGAACTATTCTTAAGCATACTGATCTATAACTACCACATGGATGTCCATGAGCACTATCCTAATTCCCCCCCCCCCTGAATGTTCCCCTTAGCTACAGAGAGAAACCAGCTTCAAGTAGCACACCTACTAGAAATCCTAGACCTCCCCCTCTCTAGGAGTCTGATGAAAGTTGGGAATCCCTTATTGTTTTGCATATCTTACTACCCACTGTCACCTCAATATAAGTTGTGCCTTCTTCTGGGCTACTGCTTTTCCATGCCAAGGGAATTTCCCTAATATATCCTTAATTCTTTTCTTGAAATCACATTGTTTTTATTTCTAACTATTGTTAAGATATTTTCAGAATAAAAATTCAAATCCTTCCCAAAGAGGTGAGCTAGGGATCAGCCCCAAATTGGCATGCTAAAGGTCAACTCTCTAAGGAAGAAAAATCTGAAACCCTCTCCTAGGTTTGAACTCCTCTTCTATACCTTTGTAAATGAAACCATGTTTGGGAAATATTCTGAGGCACAAATTTGTAAAAAAGGAGGGGCCAAAGTTTGTCTAAAGGATTATTGTTACTCACAACCATAAATGCTGACTAAGAACAAAGAGGAAAAATTGATCGCATAGGATGGGTGATTAGCTTGGGAAGGATGGGGAGGTTTGGTTGTGATCCTTGAGAGGGAAAATAATATCACTATCAACAGAATTTCAACCACAACCACACAATTCCTTTCCATTGGGTACCTTTGTCTCTCACTATGTGAAATAGATTTGAAGATGGGAATGCAAGGTAGGAAGATAAACCCATAACTAGATGCTATTAGGAACCCATAAACCAAGCTATTTTTTAACCCCTTTTAATAGCTCTTCAACCCCGCTATAAGGTAAGGGAATTTTATTTCACACGTCAGACAATAGCACTACATAATACACGGTTGACATTTTTGTTGTTGACATTTTATGTCCTTAAGATGAATCCAGCTTAAGATTGGAAACATCAACAACAAAAATGTCGACTGTGGATTATCCGAAAACCCATTCAAACTCTGCAAAACACAGAAACCTAAAATCCTTAATAGCACTACATCTGAACTATATACAAACTGTGAAAATTAGGCTTCATTTCACTACAAACTATGAAAATTAGGCTTCAGTTCAACCAAATTAACATTTCATTCCAAGATCCACATCCATAGAGAATATAGCTTCCAAGGCACATAGACAATACAACTTCCAAGGTGCATGAGAAAGGGGAGAGGAAATAGGACATTTGCTAACCTAAGAAGGATATATAGTTTTCAACTCCACTACTAGAGAATCCTTCACACACCTCTTTAGGAGCCTCCAAGTTCTATCTAGTGCTGTGTTTTTCTCTATTGTAACAAGTCCAAATATATCTATATATGAATTGGAAAAACCCCAACTACAATTTTTCCACTGATGTGTTATTTAATGCCCTAAATGTTGATTTCATGCCCCATTCAACTGATTTCACTCCCCATTCAACTGGTTTCACACCCCATTCAACCCTTGTAATGGCATCCTCACCGAAAAAAAACCCCTACCCTCTTGCCAAGCCAAAATTTCACACCAATCAATGGTTTTATGACTAAAACACTAGTAATAAATAAACTCCATTGATGACCACTCGATAAAAACTCCGCTCATCATAGTCGGTGGTGCCTGCATCAAGCTATGTGTAGTGTCAGAGGAACCTAATCCAACTCTTCCACAGCGAACCATGATATCATATTAAAGCCAGTCATTGTTCCCCCCAGTGGTTGCAATTGGGGCATCGGACGATGACCAAATGGGCATTTCCAAAAAAAATATGTTTTGTAATGGGTATATTGTATCATGGCCATATGTATCAGTCATGGCCATTAAACAATTATGTCATATAATATATATTATATTGCTTATTGCTTTGTTTTTAATTTATGGGTTTATATAGAATTATATTAATGCTTATATTTTATCTTATATATGTATATACGTTTTTTATAATTTATATTTTTTTATATTATATTAATGTTTATTTATATATATATATATATATATATATATATATGGTGGATTAATATATAAAAAATATTTTCAAATATTAACACACACACACACATATATTGATGAAATATATATAAATTGTGTCATTCGATGGTAGATGTTGTGGGAGCTAAGGGCATGTGACTCTATCGATGGACATAGATGCAAGTTACACAATTATGGCTATGGGGACGTATGTTGATGGGTATATTGATGCTAGCTGAAACATCATAATCAATTATTTGGTGTATAATTGCTAGGACATCATAGAGGGGATAACGAACAACTTTGGCATCGTTGGAGAGGCAGAACCATATTTGATGATAATAACAAAGGATATGCTATCATATATTTGAAAACAATGCTCAAACAAGTTGATGAAATATTAATTATGGAGTAACCCACTGAATCCATCAGGGGTTCAATAATTTACTAAATTTTAACACTGCATATGGATTCAAGGACACCCTTTCTTTAAAACGCACACAACGGAAACAAAAGCAAACAAATATACCTTTGCACAAAGCACTCGGACCTTTAATGGTTTGAAATCAGCATGTTGAAATCTACTACAAGGCTCCTGGGTACTCCAGCATATGCAAACTAGTATATTTCAACAACAAATGCAAAATACACATGAACACACAATATGGGCCAAGAAGATATTATATTATCACTTTGGGACACAATATTACAAATATATTTCGGGCTTGATTTCCGGCTGTCTCAAATGAGAAATCCTTCTTCCTTTTATAAGAGGTAGAAGCCCCTTCAAGAAGCTAGGAATCTCTGAGATGAGATTTTGTCCCTTATGACAGATCTATGACATATCTCTAAAAGATATTGAGATCTTACAGAAAATATTTGCAAATCACACTGTGGATATTCTTTATTGCAAGAACCCACAAAAGAAATGACATAAAGAGATAAAACAAATGGCCAAAAAGCTAGCAAACCATTATTATGGTACAAAATGTTACAAAGTGGAGATTCTTCATGAGAACCCACGAAAGATTAGACTTAAAGTTAGTCTGGTGGACTATGATCAGAATCAAAGAACTCAGAATCAAATGCTTCATTGACATCATCACTGTCAGAGCCTTGACCAAGATATGCGGAAAAGACTCATTTTGAAGTTGTACCATATGGAAAGATGTTCTCCATCCATGTTGCAGGATTCTCTCGAAAATAGGTAGAAAACAGTGACTAGCTGAAATATATCTAACGAAAGCATTAACTTCACCAAAGAAATTATTTTCAATAAAAAAATCTAACACTTGACTAGTGTCAATATTAGGCTTGACTATTGCACCCTTCCATAATAATTCAAACTGGAACATGTTGAATGCAAGTGCACCTTCTTCTAACTCATGTTGCAATGTTGATATAAACCAAAATGGAGAGGCTTTCTCCAATGCAGAAAATATTGGAACATAAAGAAAAAACAAGATCTTCATCCATGGACTCAAGATCCGGTAATTGTTCTGAACATCCTCACAGTAGAAGCAAATTGTAATCTTCGAATGTTCTCGAAAAATCTAATGAATGGCATAGAAATCAATCCACCTAAGTGATGGATCAACTATATATGCATAAAATGACCAATAACTATATTTACATGATTAACTAACATGTTGTAGTTAATATCATAGCTGTGTCTTCCTTGAGAAGAATCCATCATGTCTTGAAGAATCCATCGTTGACGTTATGTTGGAAGACTCTTTACTCAATCTCCTAGACAATCAATGCAAAAATGTAGATGGCATTCATGACAAATATGTACAGAAAATGTATTTCTCCTACCACCCTGAGAAGAAGAGGATTCACCTTGAGTGAATACATTGATGTCACAAACGGGAGTACCTTCTCTGGTGAGCATGTCTGCAAGATGATTTTCTTTACCATTTTTATAAACAATTTCAAAATCAAAACCTTTTAACCATACCACCCATCTTAATACTCGGGCATTTCCTTGTTCAAGTAGTCTTTTATTGACAAGCATACATTTCATTTGCTTCAGATCTGTTCGAACTGTAAACTGAACACTTTTGAGAAACAATCTAAATCATTGTATTCCCTTTTTGATAGCCAAAATTTCCTTACGAGAAGAGGGGTATTTTATTTCAGCATCAGCAAATGTACCAGAAGTATATGCGCATATTTCATCTTGCTTGGAGTGTTTTTTGTTTATGTATATGTAACTTTGGAATGTATTTCATATATGTATATTGTATCCCTACAGAGATGTTATTATTCCTCTGCACAGTAGTGTCTTCATTTGTATTTACAAGTGTCGCAAGTTGCATTGCAAGTGTCACAACTTATATGTGATGGGTTATTAGACCACCAAGTGTGGGGTCGACCCTGAGTTGAGTTACCATGGGTTATTAAACACTCTTAGAGAGGTCAGACCAATTAGGTTATTAGGCAAGTCAAGTTGTGTATAAATAGAGTGAGGGTGTCACTCTATTTGATCATTCACTCACTCATCTATTCTCTCATGTGAGTGATGCGCACAAGTGGAGAAGGAGAAGCTGCTAGGAGACTATCTCTTGTATTTGGGTTTTGTATCATTGCTCTTTCTATCTCTGAGGAAGTTGCAGGGTTTTTCACCTTCTTGGTTTTCCCTGAGGAAAATCTTTGTCTATTGTCTCTTGTGATTGATATGCCATACATGTTATTCTCTTAAACAAGATCCTAGATGATTTTGAATTAATGCTCAAAATATAACATGGTATCAGAGCTAACTTGAGAAGAAGACACTATGCAGCTACGGAAGTTAGGGCTTCTTGATTTTTGGGTTTCTCTCCACATATCTTCAAAGGCAGGAAACTAGATTGACTCTCCATGCAAGGGTGCATCTTTCTATCGAAACATAGTCTCATTCTGAGCACTTTCAGTTTTTGGTCTATCACTGTTGCGGGAAATTAGGGTTTTGGAGAAAGTTGGAATTTTTGGATTCTGTGACCATGGCTAGATGCTCCTCAGAAAAATTGAAGTTTAGAGCACAAGATCGAACTTTTTGGTTGGGCAGAAGACCAGGCTTCATCAAACCCTAGTTCAGGATCCTGTCTAGTAGATCCAAAAGTTTCAAAGGCAATTTTGAGGGGTCAAATTTTGCAGTTTTCAAAATTGGAGTATACCAACTTGATCAACTCAGCAAGGCACATCTTTCTATCCTTTCAGAAGTTTGAACTTTTAGGGTTTCTTCTGGAAACCCTAATCTAGCTCCAGATCTAGTTTCCAGCAAATCAAGTGGTAAGACCTAAATCTTTTATTTCCATTTGAGTTTCTCATTAAGATGTCTCACCACACCAAGCTTGAGGATAAGCTTGAAGGGGCTAATAAATTCCGAGCATGGAAGTATAGGATTGGGTTAATCCTAGAAGAGAATGAGTTGGACACCTACATAAGTGAAGAGGTTCCAGTTCCAGAGGGAGATGAGGCTAAGGCCTTACACAAAAGGAACTTGGTTAAAGCTAAGAGAATCATTTCATTGTTGATTCTATCAAAGACCATCTCATTCCACATGTGTCATCTCTTAATACACCTAAGGAGATTTTTGATTCCTTAACCAAGATATTTGAAGGGAAGAACATAAATCAGAAGATGACCTTGAGGAATCAACTAAAGAATGTCAAGATCCAGAATGCGGAGACCATGCAGTCTTATTTTTCAAGGGTCTCCCAGATAAAAGAAAAACTTGAAGCAGTGGGAGAAGATATATAAAATGGAGAAGTGGTGATGACCACTCTCAATGGCCTTCCTAGGTCATGGGATCCCTTCATCCAAGGAATTTGTGCTAGGAAGAAACTTATCACATTCAGTAGGTTGTGGGAAGAATGCTCACAGGAAGAAGCTCAGATTATAGCTCGAGAAGAGAAGATGGGGAATGAAGATCAAGCCCTCACAGCACACTCCAAGAAGTATGATGGCAAGAAGGTACACCACCACAGTAAGAAAGAAAGGCACCACCATCATAATCAGAGGGGTGACCCCAAACCTCGAAGAAGCATGTCTGATGTTATACATGTGATGAGAAGGGACAATATTCCAGGGATTGTCCCATAAATAATAAAGATGGCTCTCACAAGAAGAAGAAAAACAAAAGAAGACATCATGCTCACACTGCAAAGGATGATGAACCTTCCAGCAACAGGGCTAGGGAAGAAAGTGAAAGTTCTTCAAGTGATGAAGAGTATGTTTTGATTTCCGCCTTCACTGGTACTATTGCTCATGGAAGCAATGATTGGCTTATAGATAGTGGGGCTTCCAAGCATATGACAGGATTCAAGGGATCCTTTGTAAACATATCAGAACATGATTCACCGCACAAGGTGAAACTTGGGGATGACTACTAGTATCCCATAAAAGGAAGTGGTGAAGCCTCCTATAAACTAGACTCTGGAAAATCTATGAATATGAAAGATGTACTATATGTTCCAGGTCTCAAGAAAAACCTTCTCTCCATATCTTCTTTGGATGAAAAAGACATAAGGGTTGCATTTGTAGATGGCCAAGTTCTTATGTGGCCAAAAGGTAAGACCATTGATGATGCAGTAGTGATTGGAGAGAAAGAGGGAGGATTGTACAAACTGAACGGCCAACCAGAACAAGCCTTGGTTCATGACTCCATAGAGCCAAGTGAAGTTTGGCATAGAAGGTTTGCACATGTGCACTATAGAGAACTACCTATTGCAAGCAAAGCAGTTGAAGGTCTTCCTGAAATACAAACAAAGCATGAAGGAATTTGAAAAGGTTGTGCAAAGGAAAAAGGAATCTTGGAAATTATCCACTCTGATGTATGCAGTCCGATGTCTTCCAGCTCTCTGAGTAGGTATGCATATTATGTTTCCTTCATTGAATATTTCTCTAGGAAGACTTGGGTTTATTTCATGAAGAATAAAGATGAAGTGTTTGATAAGTTCGAGGAATTCAAAGCCTTGATAGAAAATCAAACTGATAAGAAGATCAAGATCTTTATATCCGACTATGGCAGAGAATTCACTTTAGGAGACTTGAAGAAGCTATGGAGTGATTTAGGGATTAAGAGGGAGTTGACAACTCCTTACAATCCACAACAAAACGGGGTTGCAGAAAGGAAGAATAGAACTATCATAGAACCAACTAGGGCAATGCTTCATGACCAAGATCTACCTATGCACCTATGGGTAGAAGCAGCAAGGATAGCTGTATATGTGCAAAATAGAACACATCATAAGATACTTGACAACAAAACACCAGAAGAAGTGTTCACTGGAAAGAAGCCAGACGTTAGCCATCTTAGAATATTTGGTTGTCCAGTATACACACACATTCCAAAGGAAAAGAGAACAAAACTAGATCGTTTAGGAAAGAATGGCATCTTTTTGGGTTATAGTGAAAGCTCGCAGGCATAAAGAATCTACTTTCCAGGGTTCAAAAAGATTGACATCAGAAGGGATGTGACTTTTGATGAAGACTCAGCATACATCAAATCAAGGAAGACACCTACTGAAGACAATGAAGAACCAAGAATACCTAGAACACAAGACACCACCATGAATGAAGTTATTCCAGAAGAAGATTGTGAAATAGAATATCCACAAGAACCTGTAGATCCATCCTGTGAGAAGAACTCTCACAAGAGGAAACCAGCATGGGATAGAGAGCTCATCCAAGATGCAGAAAGGTATGGTATTCCAGAGGAGGAACACAGAGAAAGAAAAATGACTAGGTCACATACTAGCTATGTTGCCTTACTCTGTGATATTATGAACAAAGAACCTTCCAATAATGAAGAAGCAGTGGAAAAGAAAGAATGGAAGGATTCCATGGTCGAGGAATACCAGTCGATCATGAAGAATGATGTTTGGGATGTGGTCCCAAGACCAGAAGGGAAGTCTATGGTGACTTCCAAGTGGATCTATAAGATTAAGCATGCTGCATACGGTAGCATAGAGAAATACAAAGCAAGATTTGTAGCTCATGGCTTATCCTAGAAAGAAGAGATAGATTATGAAGAGACTTTTCCACCTGTAGTCAGATACACTTCCATCAGAACAATACTTGCTCTGGCTGCAGTGATGAAGTGGAAGATACACCATATGGATGCCAAGATAGCTTTCTTGAATGGTATAGTTGAAGAGGAAGTGTATGTGGAACAACCACTTGGTTTTGAGACACATGACAGGGAATCATATGTGTGTAGGTTGGAGAAATCCTAGTATGGCTCGAAGCAAGCACCTAGGACATGGTACGGTAGGATAGATAGCTTTCTGTCTAGTTTGGGATTTACCAAGAGTAAAGTGGATTCCAACCTTTACTACAAGGTTGAGGAAGGAAATCCAGTAATACTCCTATTGTATGTGGATGACCAGTTTGTGACAGGTGAGGATAGATTGATTGCCGACATGAAGAGGAAGCTTGCTTCCGATTTTGAGATGAAGGACTTGGGTATGATGCATTACTTTCTAGGTATGGAGGTGTGGCAGAGTGTGGATGGGATCTTCCTTGGACAAGGAAAGTATGCAGTAGAAATCTTGAAGAGGTTTGGGATGATGGAGTGTAAGGCTATGGCCACACCTATGGCATTGAACCTGAAGCTTCTGTGTGATGCTTCATCTGATCCAGTTGATGCCACAATGTATTGTCGGATGATTGGGTCCTTGATGTACCCAACGAATACAAGACCATATATTTTCTTTTCTATGAACACCTTGAGCCAATTCCTGATGGATCCGAGACATGTTCACCTAATTGCTGCAAAGCATATTCTGAGGTACCTGAAGGGTATAGTTGACTATGGGCTCAAGTATGATGCAAATCAAAAGTTTAACCTAGATGTTTATGTTGATTCAGATTGGGCAGGTAGTGCCATTGATCAGAAGAGCACTTCGGGGTGCTGCTTCAGTATGGGATCCAGTATGGTCTCTTGGTTTAGCAGGAAACAATCCTATGTGGCACTGAGTATAGCCGAAGAACAGTATGTTGCAGCTTGTTCGACTATTTGTGAGGCAGTATGGCTTAGGAATCTACTATCTGATTTGTTTGATCTCCAGTTGGATGCTACTTGTATATATTGCGACAACCAAAGTTGTGTGAAGTTGTCAGAGAACCAGGTGTTCCATGACAAGTCGAAGCACATTGAGATCAAGTATCACTATATCAGGGATATGGTGCAGAGAGGAGCAGTGAAGCTCCTGTATGTTGTAACGGACGAGCAGATAGCCAATGTGTTGACCAAGCCACTGGCCAGAGTGAAGTTTGAGTACTTCAGAGAGAGACTTGGTGTACTTCAGATCAAGATTCCTTCCAAGGGGAAGTGATGAGTCTGGAAACACAAATGCACACGAGCCATTCTCACATAGTGGTGGGAAATTCCTCCTATGGTGTAGATGTAAGGATTGGGGCCATTCTCACATGGTGGTAGGAAAGTACTCCCATAGTGAGATGTAAGGGCTGGTCCATTCTCCAATGGTGGTAGGAAAGTCCTCCCATGATGAGATGTAAGGGTTCGGCATGGCTTTTCCGACATGGTTAGAGGAAAGTCCTTCCATGGTCGTTCATGTAATTGTCGTGTATTTTCTGACATGGTCAGAGGAAATTCCTTCCATGGTCGTTGATGTAATTGCCAAGATTTTCCAACATGGTCAGAGGAAATTACTTCCATGGTCATTGATGTAATTGTTGAGCTTTTCCTGGATGGTCAGAGGAAAGTCCTTCCATGTCAGTGAGTGTAAGTGTTGTGATATGTGTGCATCTGGGTTGTGCTCCGTGGCCTATGAGGTGATCTGAAGACGATGAGGTAATAGTAGGGTACATAGGTTTTGTAGAGGCATATAATCAGTCCTGAGATGCAGGCATATAATCAGTCCTGAGATGCTCTTGCAGGTTTTACAGAGGCAGTATAATCAGTCCTGAGGTGTACCTACTTGATGGATTGCTTGCAGAGATGATGAAGGCCTACATGGAGGCTAGGTCTACATCCAGCATGAAAAAGGGCTGGCTCTGTAGAACTTCCTATGACGAGTAGATTTGAGATTGATTGAGATAGCAATAGCAGTGATAATGACGATGACGATGATCCAGAGAAGAATACTTGTGCTAAAGACATGTGTCGAGAAATACCTTCCTAGTTAAGAGGGAGTGTTGATGTATATGTAACTTCGGAATGTATTTCATATATGTATATTGTATCCCTACAAAGATGTTATTATTCCTCCATACGGAAGCATCGTCATTTGTATTTACAAGTGTCGCAAGTTGCATTGCAAGTGCCACAACTTATATGTGATGGGTTATTAGACCACCAAGTGTGAGGTTGGCCCTAAGGTTAGTTACCATGGGTTATTAGACACTCTTAGAGAGGTCGGCCTAGTTAGGTTATTAGGCAAGTCAAGTTGTGTATAAATAGAGTGAGGGTGTCACTCTATTTGATCATTCACTCACTCATCTATTCTCTCATGTGAGTGATGTGCACAAGTGGAGGAGGAGAAGCTTCTAGGAGACTATCTTTTGTATTTGGGTTTTGTATCATTACTCTTTCTATCTCTGAGGAAGTTGTGGGGTTTTTCACCTTCTTGGTTTTCCCTGAGGAAACTCTGTGTCTATTGTCTCTTGTGATTGATATGTTGTACATGTTATTCTCTCACATAAGATCCTAGTTCATTTTGAATTAATGCTCAAAATCTAACATTTTTGCAAGAGAACCGCTTCCCATATTTGATTAGATGCATCAGTTTCTAGGATATAAAGCAAATCTTGGTCTGGAAATGATAATGGTGGAACCTTTTGAATATTTGTCTTTATCCTTTTGACATCAATTTTCATAGCATTCATCCATTCTAAACCTGCTTTTAACCTTCACTGGAGCAGTTTTCTGTCATTGGCTTGATTTTGATAAAAATGACGAATATAATTCAGACAGCCAAGGAATCTCTGAACAGTCTTGATATCTTGCAATTTATCTGGGAAGTTGAACAATTTTTGTAGAACATGTAGTTGGAGAGTGACTTTACCTTGGGAAAATTGTAGTTCCAAAAACTCAATTGTTGTTTGGGAAATGACAAACTTATCAGATGAAGAAGATAAAACAATGCCATGTCTGAATACATATGCGTAAAATTCTTCTAAATGCATTTTATGTTCAGCTATATCTTTGCTAAATAAAATAAAATCATCAATATATAAAATAAAAAATTCTAAAGGCCTGAATATGTCCTCCATTTGCTTATGAAATTCTGATGGAGAGTTCTTTATTCCAAAAGGCATGACTGTCCACTGATATTTTCCATGTGGAACAAAAAAAGTTGTCTTATAACGGTCTTCTAGAGTTATGCCAATTTTCCAAAATCCACTTTTCAAATCAAATTTACTATATACATTGGCTTTAGAAAATTTTGACAAAAGTGGTTCTTTGTGAGGCAATGCATATCTGATTGGCTGTAAAGCCTGATCCAATTCATCATAATTAAAAGCCAGTCTCTTTACCTCTTTTTTGTTCAGAATGCTTGTTTACATAGAAGGCTAAACAAGCCCATGCACTTTTGCATGGTTTAGTTAACTTTATGTCGAGCAATTGTTGGATCTCTTCTTTGCAAGGTTTCTGCTCTGTAGGACTAATGTTGTTGGACGAAGCTTTTTGTTGTTTAATGACTGCATTCTGCTTGTAAGGAAGGTTGACATGATATTTCTCCCTGGTCCATAATGCATCTGGATAGTCGAAAGTGTAGTCTTCTTTCAATTTTCTAGTAATATCTGCTAAAATTTCTTGACCATGGATGTTTGCATGCTTAACAATCTTTTTTAGTTTAGTCAGAACTTTTACTGACTCTTCAACCACATCTGGCTTATCAACAGATATTCGAACTATAAATTCCGTTGTGACTGGTACTAACACTTTTAAACCTTGCACATTACACTCAACCGAGTCTTCTTTGACTACCATGGGTAAGTGTTTTTTAACAAAATCATGGCCTAACAGAATATCAGCTCCTGTGACTAAGCAATACAATGTTACAAATTTCTTGAATTTTCCAAACAAGATAGGAAAATATAGAGCTATAAAATCAATCTTAATGAGTTCTTTATTTACAGCTCTAAAATGGATAGATGTAGGCTGCCAAAAATATGTAGGTATAGATTTATACTTACAGCAATTGCTCATGGCACCAGTTTCTATCTGTGCATCAAGTTCATAGAGCTTATAGCCTTCTATTTTTATTCGAATTGGAATGACCATCCAGTCAACAAGACTCTTTTGTTCAATGATTGTATAAGAAGGAGTAGATTCTTTTGTTTAGACAAAAGTTGTGAGCCTTTCTCATTGTAAGCTATATATATTATGAATTTAACTCATCCAACTTATGCAAATAAATATGATTGCTTGTATTCAAATTGGCTAGTTGTTCTCTTTCATCTTTTACTTTTCTTTCAAAGTAAGTTATTTTCCTCAAAAGAAATGAATCACCTTGATCTTGTGGGAAATCATAAAACCAACTTTCATATTCTGGATCAAACTCTGTATTCTTTGGTTTTGGCAACCGCTGAGAGAGTTCATCAATATTTTCTTGCAATCTTCTTCTAATAATTACCGATCTTGGAGAAAGGTTGGCCTTTCTTTCGTCAAGTTCTTCTATTTATTTTCGTATTGAAGAAAATGAAAACATGAAACATTCTAAAACTAGATAGTTGCTAATGGGTGTACATTCACAAACTGAGCTATCTGAGGATTCTATTGATAATTTTCTGAAATCAATTCTTTCTGTTTCAGTATCATACTTAGATTCAGTTTCTGACTCATGGATTGAAAAACTTTCGTCTTCTGATTGCAATTATGGAACTAAGTCCCATTCAGCAGGATTATATTATGTGTTGAATATTTCATAGAGTTTATGTTGCATCTTTGTCTTCTTATCAGGACAAGAATTTTCCCAATGCCCTGTTTTGCCACAAATATAGCAGGATGATATTTTTAGAAGTGTTGATCTTTTTCTGAAGACAAATATTCTTTGCCTATTTTTTAAGAAAAAATTTTGGTAGGTTTTTTGAATTTTTTTTTAGAAGAGGAATGAGGTAGGGATCCACCACGCTTCTGTGAGGAACAAGTGCAGGAAGAAAAATAATCCTTTGGAGGTTTAGGCTTGAAACAACCATAACTAGTAGTCTCTCGAAACTGTTGTCAAGTGGACTGTGAGAGGAAGATCTATTTTTTCAAATTCTTTTGTGTCTTCATGGCGACACATTCTTTTTGGAGAGTTTTCAATACATACTGGTGAATACCAGCCAAAGAAAGATCTTCAATATTTACATGGTGATCACTGAGATATATGGAGACCAAATCAGGTATCTTACCAAGAAGAGAGGCAAGATAATCATGGAGGTATGCTACATTATGATGATCAGTAATATTATAAAGCATAGACTACATGGTATAAAAGTAATCTAGAAGTAAGCCAATGTTGCAGAGCTTCCGTGACATAAAATTTGAGCAGTGTGTGAAGCATCTGGAGGCAATGTGCCAAGGAATTCATGTGCTAAAGCTTGGAATAAAGCTTAAAGAGGATATGTATCATCAGTGATGTGTTCCTTGTCTATGTCTGAAAGCTTTTCCCACCAAAGATTGACAATTCCTGTGAAATCCCAAGTTAACTTAGTAGTGATATCTTTCCATGAGGACTTGGTTTCAGCTTTCCTATGAAATTCCCATGCATTTATGTTTTGGAAAAAATTTAGAATTTGTTCATGAGACAAACAATAAAAATTAATTATCAATGTATTCCCAAATCCTTTTGAAAAATATTTGGAATCAATTTTAACATCAAAAATTTTTAACTCATTTTTCCATCTGACAAATAGACTTCTAAAATTTTCTTGACCGACATCATGGCCTTCGACTTTCCTAGCTTGATTCTGAAAGAAATGAGTTTCATCTCTATTTCTTTTACTAGGATTAGGACCATAAGATTCTCCAATCTCTGAATCAAATTATATTTGGGAGGATGCCATTTGTAATTCTTGAATTTCTAACTCTGCAGCTCTATGTTTCATTAACTCAATTTTTTCTCTAGCTAATTCAGCACCTTGTTGAATTCTTTGCAACTAATGAGGACTTAGCTTCTTTAAATATTTCTAGGAGTCATAGCTGTCAGGATGGTATCTAAACTTATATCCTTCCTTATCTATATGAATGTATCTAGGACGTGAAGGAGGCTTTGGAGTAGCCGATTGCAAACTGCTGACAGATTTGGCTATATGTCTAACTTAAACTCAATGTCATCCAACTTATATTTTTTTTCTCTTTGAACATTTTCTAAATGATCTATGGAACCAAAAATCTGTTCAATGGTGCCATGCAATGTTTTCAAATGTTCTTTAAGTTATAATACATCTCAAGCCACATCATCAAGATTCTGAGAAATACAAACTGACTAAAAGTTTGTATAATTCTGTCGCTTAATTTGTTCTAGATCTGCAGGACTTCTAAGTTTGAAAAATTGCAGATCTGCTTGTAAGGTTCCCTCTTTAAATGTAGGAGTGGAGTTTCATGTATCCAATCTCCTTTCATTCAATCTGACTAGTTGACCAGACTTTTCTCTAGGAAGAGTAAAACTCTTTATATCTTTTAAGAGACAGGAACAATCAGCATAGTTGGAATGCTGTCCATTATGTACTGAAAGATGGGAAGATGGTTCATCAATGAACTAGAAGGTTTTTTCTTTTTTTTCTGAATATTTTTCTCCTTGCATAATTTACATGAAGAGGATGGAAACTGACTATGATTAGTGAGATGTTGGTGCATTTGACTATCATATGGCTTCATATGTATAGCCGAAGGTAATCTTCTTGGAAGAGTAACAAAATGAGATGTAGACCGACTGAGGATACGAGAAGAAGTGGATGGATTGAAAGACTGAGAATAACCAAATCTTAAAGAAGTACTTCCATCTGACGACTAGACCATTCTGAGTTGTTTAGAACCAAAATGTTGTAATTTGGGATATTTTTGAGATAAAGGAAAATAAAAGATATTCCATTCATTAGGTAAAGTAACCTAGGAAAAACCAAGTTATAAAGGTGTAGTATTTTCGGGACCTACTACTACCCCCTCTTGGAGAGCACGTTTACTCAACTCAGGATTGATAGCTAGCATGGTAGTGGAGACAAAGTGAATACACAAAGTGGATTGTAATTGGGAAGTTTGGGCTTGTGGAGCCACATCAAAGCCAAAAAACTTAATATAATCCTATAAAAACTCATTGATATAGGGATCAGTGAGCGATACCTGATATCTGGGGACAAGGGATGACCAAGCAGGGCCATTTTTTAGAGGACTTTGGAAACCACCTAGTAAAGCATCTTCAAATTTGTTAAGACGAGAGTCCAAGATGCATGTTAAACAAAAGGAATTTAAACCAGGACATACTAAGGGATTAACACCAAATTGAATTAAGCCAATATGAATATATTTGTAACCATGTTCTAAACCCCATAAAATATCTTCTTGCTTGATTAATGAAACTTGATAGACTGACTGACCTATAGTTATAGGTATATTAACAAAGGTCAACTGGAACAATTGAGTAGCATGAAATTTAAACATTGGGAGATCATAAATATTATCAACATCAATTTCAGGTAATGTCTAATTGGGTTGTGGATCATATTCCTGAGACACGACTCTAGTATCATATAAAGTGTCAGAACTAGTTTTGTCCAGATACTTATTCAACCATGACCATCTTTTAACATGTTTCTCTCTATGGGATGAAGCAGATTCAGGGAAATAGAAGCTGTTATTGCTGGAAGAATCCATTAGTGAAGGATAACAGGAACAAAAGTGAGAACCTGAAGAATCAAAGAGATCAAAGCTTGGGATGGATTATTGCACTGCTTCCCAACACGGCTATTTGCACCTTCAACGGGACTTACTTCGCACCTTATACGAACAATCTTCTACCAACGTCTTTCGATGCCAGACTTAAACTCCAATATCCTTCCGCCATAAAAGTTAATAATCACACAGATATAATTGAAGATAAAGAGGATGATCACTCGGGATATAATCAAAACGTAGGCTCTGATACCATTTAAAAGCTCACGCAGTGGAAACAAAAGAAAACAAATATACCTTTGCACAAAGAAATGGGACCTTTAATGGTTCAAAATCGGCACGCTAAAATCTACTACAAGGCACCTGGGTACTCCAGCATATGCAAACTAGTATATATAAACAACAAATGCAAAATACACATGAACGCACAATATGGGCCAAACATATATTATATTTTCACTTTAGGACACAAGATTACAATGATCTTTCGAGCTCAATTTTCGGTTGTCTTAAATGAGAAATCCTTCTTCCTTTTATAAGAGGTAGAAGCCCCTTCAGGAAGCTAGGAATCCCTGAGATAATATTTTGTCCCTAATGACAGATCTATGACATATATCTAAAAGATATTGAGATCTTACGGAAAATATTTGCAAATCACACTGTGGATACTCTTTATTGAAAGAACCCACGAATGAAATGACATAAAGAGATAAAACAAATGGCCAACAATCCAGCGGACCATTATTATGGTATGAAAATTTACAAAGTGGAGATTCTTCATGAGAACCCATGAAAGATTAGACTTAAAGTCAGTCTGGTGGACTGTGATTAGAATCAAATAACTCATAATCAAATCCTTGATAGAAATCATCACTGTCAGAGCCTTAACCAGGATATGCGGAAAAGACTCATTTTGAAGTTGTACCATACGGTAAGATGTTCTTCATCCATGTTGGAGGATTATCTCGAAAATAGGAAGAAAACGGTGACTGGCTAAAATATCTCTGATGAAAGCATTCGGGAATTGAAACTTCACCAAAATAAATTATTTTCAATAACAAAATCTAACACTTGACTAGTGTCAAGATTATGCTTGACTATTGCACCCTTCCATAATCATTCAAGCTGGAAGATGCTGAATGCAAGTGCACTTTCTTCTAACTCATGCTGCAATTTTGATATAAACCAAAATGGAGAGGCTTTCTCTATTGATGTATATGTAACTTCGGAATGTATTTCATCTATTTATTTTATTGTACTTCTATAGAGATGTTATTATTACTCTATACGGAAGTGTCGTCATTTGTATTGACAAGTGTCGCAAGTGTTGTAACTTGTTGATGGGTTATTAGACCACCATGTGTGGGGCCGGCCTTGATTAAGTTAACCATGGGTTATTAGATTGAGTTAGACAAGTCGGCCCTGTTGGTTTATTGGGCAGGATAGGACAAGTATAAATAGGGATTGGGAAATCTCTATTTGATCACTTCACTTAATCACTTCTACATCACTCAGAAAGTGGCACACATGTGAGGAGGAGGATCAACTTCTAGGAGAAGCCTATTTCTTGTACTTGGGTTGTATCATTGCTCTTTCTATCTTTGAGGAAGTTGTGGGGTTTTTAAGCTTTATGGTTTTCCCCAGTGAAACTTTGTGTGTCTATTGTCTCATGTGATTGCTTGGTTTGATTGATATGCTTTGTTATACTTGATATGTTGTACATGTTATTCTCTCAGTAAACATCCTAGAGTATATTGAATTAATGCTCAAAAATTAACATGGTATCAGAGCTCCCCTTAGAAGAAGACATTGTGCAGTGGCAGAAACTAGGGTTTCTTGTTTATTGGGTTTATCTCCACATATTTTGGAAAAGCGGTAAGGTAGATTGACTCTACTCATCAAGGAGAATATTTCTGTCCAATCAGAATTCAATTCTGAGCATTTTCAGTTTTGGCCCTAAAAATTAGGGTTTCCACAAAAATAGGAATTTTTAAAATCTGAAGACATAGCTGGAAGCTCCTTAGGAAAATCAAGGTTTAGAGCGTTGGATTGAACTTTTTGGTTGGGTGAAGCTCCGGGAAACTCAAACCCTAATTCAGGGTCCTCCCCAGTGAATCCGGGAAGACTAAAAGGAATTTCTGAAGGGTGAAACTTTGTAGTTTTCAAATTATGAGTATAACAGGCTGATCAGCTCATTAAGGCGCATCTTTCTATCCTTTCAGAAATTTGAAATTCACATTTTGAATTTTTAGGGTTTCTCTAACAAACCCTAATTTGGGACCAGATCTAGTTTTCAGCAAATCAAGTGGTATGATCTAAATCTTTTCTATTTCCATTTGATGTACTCTTTAAATATGTCTCACCACACCAAGCTTGAGGATAAGCTTGAAGGGGCTGATAACTTCCGAGCATGGAAGTATAGGATTGGGTTAATCTTGGAAGAAAATGAATCAGACACTTACATAAGTGAAGAGGTCCCTGTCCCAGAGGGAGAAGAGGCTATGGCCTTACATAAGAAGAATTTGGTCAAGGAAAAGAGGATCATTGCTGATTCAATCAAAGACCATCTCATACCACATGTATCATCTCTAAAGACACCCAAGGAGATGTTTGATTCCCTGACCAAGCTATTTGAAGGGAAGAACATAAATCGAAAGATGACTCTGCAGAACCAATTGAAAAGGGTAAAGCTTTAGAATGGAGAGACCATTCAATATTATTTCTCTAAGGTCTCTTAGATCAAGGAACAACTTGAAGCTATAGATGAAGTGGTGGATAATGGTGAAGTTGTCATGACCACTTTGAATGGCCTACCTAGGTCATGGGATTCCTTTATCCAAGGAATCTATGCAAGAAGGAAGTTGATCTCCTTCAGTAGATTGTGGGAAGAATGTTCTCAAGAAGAGGCTAGGCTTGTAGCCCGAGAAGAAAAGATGGGAAGTGAATATCAAGCTCTCACGGCTCACACCAAAAGAAGCAAGCCTAAAAAGGAGCACTCTCATTACAAGAAATCCCCTCACACCCATCAAAAGAATAGGAAAGACATGAGATGCTTCACATGTAATGAGAAGGGACACTTTGCTGTAGTTTGTCCAAGAACAAAAGGGACAACAACTTCAACAAGAGGAAGAAAGGAAACAATAAGAGATATCATGCTCATGCTGCTGAGGATGATGAACCTCCCAAGAAGAAGGCTAAAGCAGAAAGTGATGACTCATCTAGTGAAGATGAATATCTTCTAATATTTGCTCTCATAGGTACTATCTCTCATGGATGTAATGATTGGCTTATTGATAGTGGGGCTTCCAAACACATGACTGGGTTTAAAGAATCTTTTGCAAATCTATCTGAACATGAGTCACCCCATAAGGTGAAACTTGGGGATGACTATCAATACCCTATCAAGGGAAGTGGTGAAGCCTCCTACAACCTAGACTCTAGGAATTCTTTGAAGATAAAAGATTTTCTATATGTACCTGGGCTCAAGAAGAACCTACTCTCCATATCTTCATTGGATGCCAAAGGCATGAGGGTTGAATTTGTAGATGTCCAAGTCCTAATGTGGCCAAAGGGTAAAACTATAGATGATGCAGTAGTGATTGGAGAGCAAGAGGGAGGATTGTACAAATTGAAGGGACAACTTGAACATGCCATGGTACATGAATCCATCGAGCCAAGTGAACTTTGGCCTAGAAGGCTTGCTCATGTGCACTATAGAGCACTACCAATTGCAAGCAAAGTTGTAGAGGGTCTTCCTAAAATCAAGACAAAGCATGAAGGTGTTTGCAAAGGATGTTCAAAAGAAAAGAACATTAAGAAGGCATTTCCAAGTAGTGAAAGCAAAGCTAAAGGAATCTTGGAAATTATCCACTCCGATGTATGCGGTCCAATGTCATCCAGTTCTCTGAGTGGGTATGTTTAATACGTCTCTTGCATTGATGATTTCTCTAGGAAGACTTGAGTTTACTTCTTAAAGAACAAAGATGAAGTATTTGATAAATTCAAGGAATTCAAAGCATTGATGGAAAATCAAACTGATAAGAAGATCAAGACCTTTAGATCCGACAATGGTGGAGAATTCACTTCAGGTGATTTCAAGAAGCTTTGCAGTGATTCAGGGATTAAGAGGGAGTTGACTGCTCCCTACAATCCACAACAGAATGGAGTTGCAGAAAGAAAGAAGAGAACAATCATGGAAGCATCACGGGAAATGCTGCATGACCAGGATCTTCCTATGCATCTATGGGAAGAAGCAGCTAGGACAGCTGTATATGTGCAGAACAGAACACCTCACAAGATACTGGACAAAAAAACACCAAAAGAGGTATTCTCTGGTAAGAAACCTGAAGTCAGCCATCTCAGAATATTTGGTTGTCCAGTATACACTCATGTTCTAAAGAAAAAGAGGACAAAGCTAGATCCTTCAGGAAAGAAGGGCATCTTTGTGGGGTACAGTGAGAGCTCGAAGGATTACAGAATATACTTTCCAGGGTTCAAGAAAATTAATGTTAACAGGGATGTAACATTTGATGAAAACTCAACCTTCATCAAATCAAGGAAGACACCTATTGAAGATCATGAAGAACCAAAGGAAAACAGATTTCAAGACATCACCATGAATAAATCAATTCCAGAAGCAGATCGTTAAGTTGAAGATCCACAAATACCTGTAGATCCACCCCGTGAGAATAACTCTCACAAGAGGAAACCTGCATGGGCTAGAGAGCTCATTCAAGATGGAAAAAAATATGGCATTCTAGAAGAAGAACACAGAGCAAAGAAGAGAACTAGATCACATACCAGGAATGTTGCTTTACTTTGTGATTTTATGAACAAAGAACCTTCCAGTTATGAAGAGGCAACGGAAAAGAAAGAATGGAAGGATGCCATGGTCAAGGAATACCAATCGATCATGAAGAATGATGTTTGGGATGTAGTCCCAAGACCTGAAGGGAAGTCTGTTGTGACCTCCAAGTGGATCTACAAGATCAAGCATGTTGCATATGGCAGCATAGAAAAGTACAAAGCAAGATTTGTAGCTCGTGGCTTCTCCCAGAAAGAGGGAATAGACTATGAAGAAAATTTTTCTCCTGTAGCCAGGTACACTTCCATTAGATCAATACTTGCTCTGGCTGTAGTGATGAAATGGAAGATACACCAGATGGATGTCAAGACAACTTTCTTTAATGGTGTAGTTGAGGAGGAAGTGTATGTGGAGTAGCCACTTGGTTTTGAGACACATGACAGAGAGTCATATGTGTGTAGGTTGAAGAAATCCTTGTATGGTTTGAAGCAAGCTCCTAGGACTTGGTATGGTAGGATAGACAACTTTTTATCCAGTTTGGGCTTTACCAAGAGTAAAGCAAATTCCAACCTTTACTACAAGGTTGAGGAAGGAAATCCTGTGATACTACTTCTGTATGTGGAGGACCTGTTTGTTATAAGTGAGGATGGATTCATTTCCGATATCAAGAAGAATATTGCTGCCGAGTTCGAGATGAAGGACTTGGTGATGATGCACTACGTTCTAGGCATGGAGGTATGGTAGAGTGCAGATGGAATATTCCTTGGACAAGGGAAGTATGCAGTCGAGATCCTGAAGAGGTTCGAGAAGATGGGCTGCAAGGCCATGGCCACACCTATGGCATCGAACTTGAAGCTTCTATGTGATGCTTCATCTGATCCGGTTGATTTCACTGTGTATCATTAGATAATTGGGTCCTTGATGTACCTGATGAACACTAGACCAGATATTTTCTTTGCGGTGAACACATTGAGCCAGTTCTTGACGGATCCCAAAGGTGTTCACGTGATTGATGTAAAGCATATTCTGAGGTACCTGAAGGGTACAATTGACTATGGGCTAAAGTATGATGTGAATCAAAAGTTTAACCTGCAGGGTTATGTTGATTCGGACTGGGCAAGCAGTGCTACAGATAGGAAGAGCACATCTGGGTGCTGCTTCAGTATGGGATTAGGAGTTATTTCTTGGTTTAGCAGGAAGCAATCCTATGTAGCACTGAGTATAGCCGAGGCAGAGTATGTTGTAGCATGTTTAGCTAGTTGTGAGGCAGTATGGCTACAGAAGCTATTGTCTAAGTTATTTCATCTCCCGCTGGAGGCTACTGGTATCTTTTGTGACAACCAGAGCTGTGTGAAGCTGTTTAAGAACCCAATGTTCCACGACAGGTCAAAACACATTGAGATCAAATATCACTATATCAGGGATATGGTGCAGAGAGGAGCTGTGAAGCTCCTGTATGTTGCGACGGATGAGCAGGTTGCAGATGTGCTAACGAAACCACTAGCCAGAGTGAAGTTTGAGTTCTTCAGAGAGAGGCTTGGTGTTCTTCAGATTGACAACACTTCGAGGAAGAAGTGATGGACATATTTGTTGGAATCCATTCCAATCATGGTGAAAGGAGGATCCTTCCCATGGCTGTGGATGTAAGCATTGGATGATGAGCATCAGGATGATGCTCTAGTTACTGCTCTGTATATGCATCATGTTGGATGCTTGTTGTGATCAGTTAGATCATGTATATGTATATGCATCATGTTGGATGCTTGGACCATGTATCTGTATATGTATCAGGTGGATATGTTGTATGATCAGGTAGATCATGTATGTTGATATATATATCGGGTGGATATGTTGTACGATTAGGTAGATCATGTATGTTGATATATATATCAGGTGGATACATTGTATGATTAGGTGGATCATGTATCTGTGTATGTATCAGGTGGATCATGTATGATGATATGTATCAAGTAGATACTTGGTATGCATCAGCTGGATGCATTATATGATCAGGATGATCATGTGTACATCAGGATGATGTATGATGAGTATCAGGTGGATACTCTATGGTCGTGGAGCAGGTTGTGCAGATAATCATATAATCCAGCCCTGGGAGGTTTGTAGATAGTATTTCGAGGTTTTGCCTATGGCATGTAATGTGGCCCTGGGATATCTGGTAAACGCTCTTTCAAGGTTTTGCTTTGGGAGGACATATAATCCGGCCCTAGGAGATTTGCACATAGTCTTTCGAGGTCTTGCCTATGGCATGTGATTTGGTCCTGGGATATATGGCAGATGCTCTTTCAAGGTTTTGTCATATGTCATATAATCCAACCCTAGGAGATCTGATAGGTTGAGTTGTGTGCTCATAATTAGTCTTGGGATGCTCTTTCGAGGTTTTGCCATGATCATATGTAATCCGTCCTAGAGATCTGGACAGGTTTTGCTAGTCACGTAAAAGGCCTTGTATGCTCTTTAGAGTTCTTGTTAAGTCAAGACACTCTTTAAAGGTCTTGTGGTGGGAGTCACATATAATACAGCCCTAGGAGATCCGACAAGTAGAGCCATGTGCTCGTAACAACCTGGATGATCTTGTGAGGTTTTGTGATGCACGTAATAATTCTTGAGGATTCCATAGTATGGCCAGTGATGATGAAGACCTGCAAGTGGTAGGCCTACATCCAGTATGAAAAAGGGTTGGCTCTGTAGAACTTCTTATGACGAGTAGATTCAGAGATTGATTGAGATAGCGGCAGCAATGACAATGATTATGATTCAATGATGATGATCCAAAGAAGAAGACTTGTGCTAGAAGATCTGTTTCGAGAAATACCTTGCTAGTTAAGAGGGAGTGCTGATGTATATGTAACTTTGAAATGTATTTTATTGTACTCCTATAGAGATGTTATTATTCCTCTATACAGAAGTGTCTTCATTTGTATTGACAAGTGTCGCAAGTGTTGTAACTTGATGGGTTATTAGACAACCATGTGTGGGGTCGGCCCTGATTTAGTTAACCATGGATTATTAGACTGAGTTCGACAGGTCAGCCTTGTTGGTTTATTGGGTAGGACAGGACAAGTATAAATAGGGATCGGGAGATCTCTATTTGATCACTTCACTTACTCACTTCTACATCACTTAGAAAGTGGCGCACATGTGAGGAGGAGGATCAGCTGCTGGGAGAAGTCTATCTCTTATACTTGGGTTGTATCATTGCTCTTTCTATCTCTGAGGAAGTTGTGGGGTTTTTCACCTTTATGGTTTTCCCCAGTGAAACTCTGTGTGTCTATTGTCTCATGTGATTGCTTGGTGTGATTGATATGTTTTGTTATACTTGATATGATGTACATGTTATTCTCTTAGTAAAGATCCTAGAGTATATTGAATTAATGCTCAAAAATTAACATTCTCCAATGCAGAAACTCTTGGAACATAAAGAAAAAACAAGATCTTAATCATAGACTCCAGATCTTGTAATTGTTTTGAACATCCTCACAGTAGAATCAAATTGTAATCTCCGAATGTGCTCGGGAAATCTGATGAATGACATAGAAATCAATCCACTTGAGTGATGGATCAAAGATATATGCATAAAGTTGGATTTCTCCTGTGAAGAGATGGAAATGACCAATAACTATATTTACATGATTAACTAACATGTTGTAGTTAATACCATAGTTGTTTCTTCCTTGAGAATAATCCATTCTATCTTGAAGAATTCGTCATTGAAGTTCTATCGGAAGACTCTTTACTCTATCTCCTAGACAATCAATGCAAAAATGTAGATGGAATTCATGACAAATATGTACAGAAAATGTGTTTCTCCTACCACCTTGAGAAGAAGAGGATTCACCTCGAGTGAATACGTTGATGTCACGAACGGGATTACCTTCTCTGGTGAGCATGTCGACAATATGGTTTTCTTTACCAGCTTTTAAAGCAATGTCAAAATCAAAAACCTGTAACCCCATTTAAAAGCGCGCACAATGGAAACAAAAGAAAACAAATCTACCTTTGTAGAAAGCACTGGAACCTTTAATGGTTCGAAATCAACACGTTGAAATCTACTACAACACTCCTGGGTACTCCAACATATGCAAACTAGTATATGTCAATAGCAAATGCAAAATACACATGAATGCATAATATGGGCCAAACAAATATTATATTATCACTTTGGGACACAACATTCCAAAGATCTTCTGGGCTCAATTTCCGGATGTCTCAAGTGAGAAATCCTTCTTCCTTTTATAAGAGGTAGAATCCCCTTAAAGAAGCTAGGAATATCTGAGATAAGATTTTGTTCCTTATGACAGATCTATGACATATCTCTAAAAGATATTGAGATCTTACGGAAAATATTTGCAAATCACACTATGGATATTCTTTACTAAAATAAACCACAAAAGAAATGACATAAAAAGATAAACAAATGGCCGAAAAACTAGTGGACCAATATTATGGTACAAAAAGTTACAATGTGGAGATTCTTCACGAGAACCCATGAAAGATTAGACTTAAAGTTAGTCTAGTGGACTGTGATCAGAATTAAAGAAATCAGAATCATGTCCTTCATATACAGCATCACTGCCAGAGCCTTGACTAGGATATACAGAAAAGACTCATTTTGAATTTGACCCATACGGAAAGATGTTCTTCATCCATGTTGGAGATTTCTCTCAGAAACAGGAATAAAATAGTGGTTGACTGAAATATCTCTGATGAAAGCATTCGGGAATTGAAACTTCACAAAATAAATTAATTTCAATAACAAAATCTAACACTTGACTAGTGTCAGGATTAGGCTTGACTATTGCACCCTTCCATAATAATTCAAACTGGAACATGCTGAATCCAATTGCACCTTCTTCTAAATCATGCTACAATGTTGATATAAACCAAAATGGAGAGCCTTTCTCCATTGCAGAAACTCTTTGAACATAAAGAAAAAACAAGATCTTCATCCATGGACTCCAGGTCCTATAATTGTTTTGAACATCCTCACAGTAGAATAAAATTGTAATATTCATATGTGCTCGGGCAATCTGATGAATGGAATAGAAATCAATCCACTTGAGTGATGGATCAAAGATATATGCATAAAATTGGATTTCTCCTATGAAGAGATGGAAATGATCAATAACTATATTTACATAATTAACTAACATGTTGTGTTTAATATCATAGTTGTGTCTTCCTTAAGAAGAATCCATTATGTCTTGAAGAATCCGTTGTTGAAGTTCTGTTGGAAGACTCTTTACTCTATCACCTAGACAATCAATGCAAAACAAGATTCACCTCGAGTGAATACGTTGATGTCATGAATGGGAGTACCTTCTTTGGTGAGCATGCCTGCAAGATTTTTTTCTTTACCAGCTTTATAAACAATGTCAAAATCAAAATCCTGTAACCATAGTGCCCATCTAAATACTCGGGAATTTCCTTGTTCAAGTAATCTTTTATTGCCAAGCATATCTTTCATGTGCTTCATATTTGTTTGAATTGCAAAATGAACACTTTTGAGAAACAATATGAATTGTTGTATTCCCTTTTTGACAGCCAGAATTTCCTTATGAGAAGAGGGGTATTTTATTTCAACATCAGAGAATGTACCAGAAGTATATGCATATATTTCATCTTGCTTGAAGTGTTTTTGCAGGAGGATTGCTGCCCATATTTGATTAGATGCATCAGTTTCTAAAATATAAGGCAGATCTTGGTATGGAAATGATAATGGTGGAAGATTTTGAATATTTGTCTTTATACTTTTGACTTCAATTGTCATAATCCTTCCATTCTGAACCTGCTTTTAACCTTCGCTGGAGCAATTTTGTGTCATTGCCTTGATTTTGATAAAATTGTCGAATATAATTCAAACAACCATGGAATCTCTGAACAGTATTTATATCTTGCAATTTATTTGGGAAGTTCAACAATTTTTGTAGAACCTGTAGCTGGAGAGTGACTTTACCTTGGGAAATTTGCAGTCCCAAAAACTCAATAGTTGTTTGGGAAATGACAAACTTGTCAGATGAAGAAGATAAAACAATGTCATGTATGAATACATATGCATAAAACTATTCTAAATGCATTTTATGTTCAACTATATCTCTGCTAAATAAAAGCAAATCATCAATATATACAATCACAAATTCTAAAGGCCTAAATATGTCCTCTAGTCGCTTCTGAAATTTTGATGGAGCATTATTTAATCCAAAAGGCATGACTATCCACTGATATTGTCCATGTGGAACAACAAAAGTTGTCTTATAATGGTCTTTTGGAGTTATGCCAATTTGCCAAAATCCACTTTTCAAATCAAATTTACTATATACATTGGCTTTAGAAATTTTTGACAAAAGCAATTCTTTGTGAGGCAATGGATATCTGATTGGCTCTAAAGCCTGATTCAATTCATCATAATTAACAACCAGTCTCTTTTTACCTTTTTTTTGTTCAGAATGCTTGTTGACATAGAAGGCTAGACAAGCCCATGCACTTTTGCATGGCTCAATTAACTTTCTATCAAGCAACTGCTGTATCTCTTCTTTTCAATATTTATTCTCTTGAGGACCCATGTTGCGGCCGAAGATTTTTGTGGATTAACGACTGCATTATGGTTGTAAGGAAGGTTGACATGATAGTTCTCCCTAGTTCAGAATGCATTTGGATAGTCGGAAGTGTAGTATTCTTTCAATTTTCTAGTAATATCTACTAAAATTTATTGACCATGGATGTTTGCATGCTTAACAATCATTTTTTATTTTGGTCAGATCTTTTACTGACTCTTCAACCACATCTGGCTTATCAACAGATATTCGAACTATAAATTATGTTTGGATTGGTGCTAACACTTTTAAACCTTGCACAGTAAACTCAACTGAGTCTTCTCTGACTGCCATGGGTAAGAGTTTTTTAACAAAATCATGGCCTAACAGAATATCATCTCTTGTTTCTAAGCAATACAATGTTACAAATGTCTTGACTTTTCCTAACATGATAGGAAAATCTAGAGCTATAAAATCTATCTTAATGAGTCCTTTATTTACAACTCTAAAATGAATAGATGTAGGCTACCAAAAATATGTAAATATAGCTTTATACTTACAACAACTGCTCATGGAGCCAATGTCTATGTGTGCATCAAGTTCATAGAGCTTATAGCCTTCTATTTTTATTCCAATCGGAATGACCATATGGTCATCAAGACTCTTTTGTTCAATGACTGTATCAGAAGGAGTAGATTCTTTTGTTGGACAAAAAGTGTGATCTTTTCTCATTGTAAGCTGTATATATTTTGAATTTAACTCATCCAACTTATGCAAAGAACTCTGAATGCTTGTAGCCAAATTGGCTAGTTGTTCTCTTTCATATTTTAATTTGTTTTCAAAGTAAGTTATTTTCCTCAAAAGAAATGACTCACCTTGATCTCGCGGGAAATCATCAAACCAACTTTCATCTTCTGGATCAAACTCTATATTATTTGGTTCTGGATTTCGCTGAGACAGTTCATCAATATTTTCTGCAATCTTCTTCTGATTATTACCAATCCTAGAGAAAGGTTGGCCTTTCTTTCTTTAAGTTCTTCTATTTGTTTTCGTATTGAATAAAATGAAAACCTAAAACATTATAAAACTAGACAGTTGCTAATGAATGTAAATTCACTGTCTGAGCTATCTGAGGATTCTATTGATATTTTTCTAAGATCAATTCTTTCTGTGTCAGTATCATACTCAGATTCATTTTTTGACTCATGGATTGAAAAACCTTCGTCTTCTTATTGCAATTATGGAACTAAGTCCCATTCAGCAGGATTATATCCTGTGCTGAATATTTCATAGAGTTTATGTTGCATCTTTGTCTTCTTATTAGGACAAGAATTTGCCCAATGCCCTGTTTTGCCACAAATATAACAGGATGATTTTTTCATAGGTGTTGATCTTTTTCTGAAGACAAATCTTCTTTGCCTATTTTTGAAGAAATTTTTTTGACAAGTTTTCTGAAATTTTTTTGAGAAGAGGAATGAGGTAGGGATCCACCATACTTCCATGAGGAACAAGTGCAGGAAGAAGAAGAATCCTTTGGATGTTTAGGCTTGAAACAACCATAACTAGTAGTCTCTCGAAACTGTTGGCAAGCAGACTATGAGAGAAAGATGTCTTTTTTCATATTCGTTTGTGTCTTCATGATGACACATTCTTTTTGGAGAGCTGTCAGTACATGTTGGTGTAGACCAGCCAAAGAAATATCTTCAATATTTACATGGTGATCACTAAGATATATGGAGACCAAATCAGGTATCTTACCAGGAAGAGAGACAAGATAATGGTGGAGGTATGCTAAATTTCGATGATCAGTAATATTATAAAGCATAGACCGCATGGTACAAAAGTAATCTGGAAGTAAATCAATGTTGCAGAGCTTCTATGACATAAAAATTTGAGTAGTGTGTGAAGCATCTGGAGGCAATGCGCCTAGGAATTCATGTGCTAAAGCTTGGAATAAAGCTTCAAGAGGATCTATATCATCAATGATGTGTTACTTTTCTATGTCTGAAATATTTTCCCACCAAAGCTTGACAATTCTTGTGAAATCCCAAGTTAACTGAAGAGTGATATATTTCCAGGAGGACTTGGTTTCGGCTTTCCTCTAAAATGCCCATGCATTTATTTTTTGGAACAGATTTAGATTTTTTTCATGAGACAAACAATCCAAATTAATTATCAATGTATTCCCAAATAATTTGGACAAATATTTGGAATCAATTTTAACATCAACATTTTTTAAATCATTTGTCCATCTGACAAATGGACTTCTGAAATTTTCTTGACTAACATCATGGCCTTTGACTTTCTTAGCGTGATTATGAAAGAAATGAGTTCATCTCTATTTCATTTATTAGGATTAGGGCCAGAAGATTCTCCAATGTCTGAATCAAATGAGGTTTGGGAGGATGCCATTTTTATTTCTTGAATTTCTAACTCTGTAGCTCTATGTTTAATTAACTCAAATTTTTCTGTAGTTAATTCAGCACCTTGCTGAATTCTTTGAAACTGATGCGGACTTAGCTGCTTTAAATATTTCTGGGAGCCGGAGCTATCAGGATGGTATCTAAACTTATAGCCTTCCTTATCAATTTGATTGTATCTGGGAGGTGAAGGAGTCTTTGGAATAGCCGATTGCAAACTACTGACAGATTTGTCTATGACGTCTAACTTAGACTCAAAGTCATCAAGCTTATCGTTTCTTTCTCTTTGAACATTTTCTAAATTATCTATGGAACCATAAATATCGTCAATGATGCCATGCAATGTTTCAAATGTTCTTTAATTTGTAAGACATCTCAAGCCACGTCATCGAGATTCTAAGAAATACAAACTGACTGGAAGTTTGTATAATTCTGTAGCTTGATTTTCTCTGTTGGTTTTGGATCTGCAAGACTTCTAAGTTTGACAAATTGCAGATCTGCTTGTAAGGTTCCCTCTTTAAATGTAGGAGTGGAGTTTCTTGTATCCAATCTCCTTTCATTCAATCTGAATAGTTGACCAGAATTTTTTCTAAGAAGAGTAAAACTCTTTATATCTTTTAAGAGTGAGGAACACTTAGCACAGTTGGAATGCTATCCATTATGTACTAAAAGACGGGAATATGATTCATCAATGAACTGGAATGTTTTTTCTTTTATTTCTGAATATTTTTCTCCTTGCAGAATTTACATGAAGAGGATGGAAACTGACTATGATTAGTGAGATGTTGGTGCATTTGACTATCATATGGCTTCATATGTATATCCAGAGGTAAATTCTTGGAAGAGTAACAGAATGAGATGCAGACCGACTGAGGCTATGAGAAGAAGTGGATGGATTGAAAGACTGAGAAGAACCAAATCTTAAAGAAGTACTTCCATTTGATGACTGGACCATTCTGAGTTGTTTAGAACCAGAATATTGTAATTCAGGATATTTTTGAGACAAAGGCAAATAACTCCTATTGCATTCATCAAGTAAAGTAACCTGGGAAAAACTAATTTGTAAAGCTTTAGTACTTCCGGGACCTACTACTACCCCCTCTTGGAGGGCACATTTACTCAACTTAGAATTGATAGCTAGCATGGTAGTGTTGACAAAGCGAATACACAAAATGGAATGTAATTGGGAAATTTGGGCTTGTGGAGCCACATCAATGCTAGAAAACTTAATATAAGCCTGTAAAAACTCATTGATATAGGGATAAGTGAGCGATACCTGATATCTGGGGACAAGGGATGACCAAGCAGGGCCATTGTTTAGAGGACTTTGGAAACCACCCAGTAAAGCATCTTCAAATTTGTTAAGATGAGAGTCTAGGATGCATGTTAAATAAGAGGTATTTAAACCAGGACGGACTAAGGGATTAAAACCAAACTGATATAATCCAATATAAATATATTTGTAACCATGTTCTAAACCCCATACAATATATTCTTTCTTGATTAACGGAACTTGATAGACTGACTGACCGATAGTTATAGTTATATTAAGAGAGGTGAACCAGAATGATTGAGCAGCACAAAATTTAAACATCGGGAGATCATAAATCTTATCAACATCAATGTCAGGTAATGTCCAATTCGGTTGTGGATCATGTTCCTGAGACACGACTCTAGTATCATATAAAGTGTCGGAACTAGTTTGTTCAGATACTTATTCAACCATGACCATATTTTAACATGTTTCTCTCTGCAAGATGAAGCAGATTCAGGGAAATAGAAGCTATTATTGTTGGAAGAATCCAATAGTGAAGGATAAGAGGAACAAAAGTGAGAACCTGGAGAATAGAAGAGATCGAATCTTGGGATGGATCGTTGCACTGCTTCCCAACACGATGATGTGCGCCTTCAACGGGACTTACTTTGCACATTATACGAGCAATCTTCTACCAATGCCTTTCGATCCCAGACTTAAACTCCAATATCCTTCCACCTTAAAAGGGAATAATCGCACAGATATAGTTGCAGAGAAAGAGTATGATCACTTGGGTTATAATCAAAGTGTTCTAGGGGGTCCCTGAATCCATTTGCGGTGTTAAAATTTAGCAAATTGTACAAATTCATTGTCAAAATTGCAATTTTCCATTGTCAAAGTGACACAACTAACAATGACCAAATAAATGATCAATTCATATTCTTAATGTTATTGTTATGTGGTCATTTTTAGTTTAGTTACTTGTTATCTGGTCATACATTTTATCCCGTGACCCAATTGGTCATTCATATGGTCCTTTTTAGTTGGCTCATTCAAGTTTGGTCATTTGTACCTTGAAAAAAATGTGGTGACCAAATTTTTTGGTCGCCTGGTCATTTATATCTCATTTTCTACTAGTGAAGAATGGAAGATTCAAGAGAGATACATGACATTATTAATGATTTTGAGATCAATAATTTGTCTAGTCTATAGGTCCATACCTGGTTAGACCTTGAATGGTGATTTCTCCAAGTGTGTAGGCCATTGATTGATTCAAGGTCAATTAGCCATAATTCACGTTGCAATTTTTTTAACTTATTGATATCTGCTTCCAAGCACCTAATGCCTACTAGTTTTTCCTCCAAAGAGGCAATGATGTTGAAATCACCTCCTATTATCCAGTATTTATCTTTCATCATGCTATTGAGACTGTACAAGATTTGTAAGAAGTTAATTTTGTATTGGATATCTTAGGGACCATAAACATTTGTAATCATTCCCTTCCGATTCAAGACAATTACATTGAAGTGGGATGGAATGGATCAGGGGGTGGTGAAAATTTTATCTAGATGCATTGTATTGGGATTCCATGTGATTCCTTAGCCACCAAAAATGCCTTTGAATTCCAAAGTGACTAATTGACTTCCAGTAACACAACTTTCCATAATTTTTTGTGCTTCCTCACCATCGCTTTTTGTCTCTCATGACATAAGAATACCCATATTTTATTTTGTTGTTCGCTTTCACAAGGTTCTTTGTTTCCCCTTGTCATTTATGCCTCTTATGTTCCATGAGAGGATATTTTTTACTAAGACTGAGAAAGGTTTGGGATGAAAGTGTGGGTGAGCACTTCAACCTGATCAAAGTTTACCATGATGCATCCAAATTCCTCTAAGAGTTGCACTGGTTTTTTTCATCGTCTATGCTTTTCTCCTTTAGGAAGTTTCCTTGTTGGCTTCTTTGGGCCCAAGGAAACACCAATAATTGATTTTGTTCTTGTTGTATTCCCTACCCTTGCATTGAGATAGATTTTCTGCACTTTGGTGAGTTTCTCTAGAGGTACAACTATGAACTGCTTGTTGCAGCATGCCTCCACAATGATTTCTAGATTGAGACCTGCTAATTATTTTTCTTCAACTTCAAATTATATATATTATCCATATTCCATGGTTTGTTCATCGGTTGTTGATATATCATCTACCCTTTTCTCAACTCATTGAATATGTCTAGGAGTCACTAACACTTAGACCAGCACAACCTGAACCTCTTCCATGGGAGAAGGATCTCTAACCTCTACTACTGGTGCGTCTTGTGAAATAGAATCTATTGGATTATCCATATCTAGAGGTAGGGATTCAAATTTATTTTTGGATACCAATAGATTATTGTTCAAGCATGACTGAATGGTGCTCCCCTGGGCATTGCCCTGTTATTTATGGACCTGTTGATTCCATTTTTTCCCTTAGGTGAAATCCTCTTTTCTATTAGGTTGCATATGTGGATCTGGATTTGGTGGTGCATTTAGAGGACAATCCCAGAAAAGGTGTCCATGAACGTGACATTTCCTGCATTGAAATGGGATGTGTTCATAATCTATTCTCTAGATCCAATCCTCATCATGATGCATTAAGCATATTTCACCTGATAAGGGGTTTGGATATATTTAGGAAGATGAAGATTCTTGCATATGAGGTATAGCGACCATTTGGTGGCTTTTGATGCCTTGACAAAGGTGGATAGGGTGTTGTCAATCCCTTCTAGGAATTCAGGACTCTAGAATTCCAATGGAAACAAATATAGTCCAATCCAAATAGGGGTGTGGGATAAATCCTCCATTTCTGGGATGAATTTGTCCTTCCAGTAGCCAAGGAACAAACCTGTTGAGTTGTAGAAGTAGGGACCTACTTCAAATATGCGATTGTGATCTTCAACATTATGGAATATTGTTGCTAAGAAGCCCTTTGATCCCAATCAGAGCTCATAGTATCCCTTGGGATTCCACCAATGGTTGATCCACCAAATTTAATCATTCTTAGAAGGCCAAAGTCCTAGAAAATTACCGTTTAGGGCATGATCATTCATGTATTGTAGGTGCGCTTCCATGCACCCCGAGGTAACCGTATAGCATGGGATTAAATTTTCCTAAGGAATACATTTTCCAGGCTCCCATATTTTGTTCACCTTTAGATGTGTTTCATCTCCTTCTCGCATTGGATCCCTTCCCTTATTGCTTTCTCTAAGACAAGGTTCAGCTATTGGTGTGACTTTGCTGGTCATCCCATCCCATTCGATGGAGGGCATTGGATTATGGTATCCCGGTATGATGAGGGAGGGGATCTCTCCCCCCACATCTCCGATGAGTTTTCTCCATTGAGAGTCACCTAAGAAAGAGGGTGGGAGGAGTTTCCTAAAAACCCTCCATGGATCAAAATAATCCTTAGAAGATATGTGGAAACCCTAGCACGATCTCGATCCCTGAGACCCACAGAGCCTAGATCAATAATAATTCATTTGTTATGTGGATTAGATTGAGAGTCCCATATATAAAGCCACATTATCTACACATCAATTTAAAATATAATTTTATAAAACATAATTTTGGAGTATGCATTTAAAAATATTAAGAATCCATGAAACAAATGCATTATGAGGATAGTCTAAACAAAATTTGTTTGAAGGTATAGAAATATTTTTTAATGTAGAGGCATTGACAAGTTACACCATGTCTTTTGTGTTTGCATTGGACAATATGACATCTTAAAAGCAATGGATAATGTAATATCTTAAATAGGAAAGAGAAATGTCTACACTCTTGTAAAGGAACACAAAATTTTTGTATTATTAGATAGACACATAGATACTTGTATTATGCATTATTCAAAAGCAGAACACGGAGAAATGTTATATATATATATATATATATATATATATTACAAATTGTAAATAAAATATAAAGATAAAGAATTAAAAAATGAAAATGGATTTTTAAGTCAAATGTGGGACATATCTAAGGCACATGTTCTATTTGACATGTGCATCTAAACTTTAATTACAGATACAACCTTGACATTATCAAATGTATCCTTTTCGCCAATATCTTCTTGCTTAAACTGTATTTATCCTGTAAGATTGCTAAACCTTCAGGAACGAGCAAACTACATTTTGTGGAGGCATGCCAACAATGGGATTACAATCTTTCATTAATATCCTACAAAGACCAACCTTGCACATGCAATTTTTGCCTTAGGTCTTTTTCTTAAACATCAACCTGCATGTGACTAAAGAATTGTAAAATGAATTCGACAAGAGGATGAATTAGTAATGGTATGCATAATCACATAAGGGGTTCATCAATATGGAGCATGCAAATGGTCAACAAGCCGATTAGTTGATATCTATACATAAATTTAACAAATGCAAGGCCACCCACCGATGATGATAATGGGTACCAAGGTACCTAGTACATTCTAGCAAATGTGAATAGATGTCCTGGAGTCAAACACTTGTAGAATCTATTGAGTAGGGGACATTGATATATTTCCACCACCCAAAAGTGAGGGAAACTTCCACTTATGACTACAATCCCCAAGGTACTATCGAGACTCTAGATTTCATTGCTAGAGCATGATGAGTTGAAGTTTGTTGGAAGGAGGGAATTAAGGCATCCCCCATCATCCAACATGAAGATATCATGGATTTATTATACTTGGGGAAGAGACTAGGACAATTTTTTGTAGAATGGGCCACCAAGTACATCTCCTTCATCCACTAGATGTAAATAGCACACATAAAAGTCCCCCTGAGCAACAACCAATAATGAAATCCATTGACAAGGGTGAGTACTTCCACCAATAATGAAAATGGAATCCAAGATACAACACAAATCCCAAAATGTGAATAGATTTATTGACGTTGAACATCATGGGAAACCACTCAATCAGCAACCAATGATGAGTTATCATATGTTGAATGCAAGGTTATCTGTCAATGATGTAAATAGGGTCGGGGTGCTATGACTCTATGCCCTAATGCCTCAGAGCAGATAATTTTTCGTTGATGAGACACATCCCACTAGTGAGAAGTTAATGGGGACCTTCCCTATTAGCATGATCCTAAACATTGATTTAAGCAATGTTAAGAAGATACTAATATCAGGGAATGACCGACACATTAGATCAAGGAAACTACAAAATGGCTGACACTGGATATATCCTTGAACAATGAGCATGACACAATAGTGACTTGAGCATATTTTTGACACAAGGGGACCAACTATATAAATCTGCAATGTAGGATACATTTTGACATATTCTCCAATATGATAGGAAGAGTAACCAATATGAGGAGTAATAACTCTGAGATCGAGACTTAAATCCTAAGGCCGAAAGCCAGAAGCCAACTTGTTGAGAGAATCAATACTGGTGCTCTATTCAAGGATGACTTCACTTACTGCCACAGAAGAATAGAAATTTGAGATCTTCCCCCTTATTTTTATAATATTTTACTTTTAGCGTCTTTTTCATATTATAAAATCTGAAAAAGGGAATAAAAGAATATTATAGTACATTAAAGAAGATGAGCATCGCATGGCATGCAACTACATTCCAAGCGCACAGAACATACCTATTCAAAAAATGGAAAAAAGGGATGTGCAAGATGTAGACACTCTTGAAGCATGTCTTCTCCAGTCAGGGTAGCAAGATGTGACTAGAATAAGTAGCAAAGGTGAGAAGTCTTAGGAGAATGCATTGGAAGTAATTTGTTGATGGAAAATTGCAACGAGCATTAGACTAAAAAGTGTAAGCAGCTGTATGCAAATGAAATAGCACAGAATGTGAAAATTTTGAGAGTCCCCTTAGGGAATGGAGAGAATAAGATATAGAAAGGGTCATGAGGGGCTAATTAGGGACTCTCGATCCTAAAACAAACTTTAGCATGGGCACCAGAAGACAACAGATATATTTATGGAGTAAGTTTCACTTTTAATCTATCATGACCGGACCAAGTACCTTTAGAAAAACTTACACATTCTACTCCATCAAATACTAACATTCCATTTTCGAAGGGGTGTGACAACAATGGAAGAGAGATATCCATGAATAAGATTCTCTAATTAATATAAAGACCACAATTTTAAAAGAAAGTCTAATTAATGACAATATAAAATTATATCTATAAAAAGTACAAGTACAATAGGGCGTGGCTTAAATATGAATAGTGAAAAGGAATAAACAAATAAAAATGTAGCATCAAAATTAAGGATTTAACCATATGAAAATTGTGTTTGTTTCTCTTTTATTATGATAATTTTACTGTCAAAATATCCCGTCATTCTTTCTTTTTTTATTATGCACATGTGGCAATGCCATGTCCAAGGGCAAAGTTTACACTTATTGCCAAAAGAAAAACATGGATCCCCACCTAGTTGAAAGACTTGAAAATATGGACAAACATTGAATGGAACCAATCATCTTTAGAGAAACCTATAATGCCACCCCAACAAATTCTAGCATTCCATTTCTAGAGGATGTGCAATAAAAAGAAAGAGAGACATTCTTGAATTAAATTAGATCATTTAGATTAGGACAAAGACCACAATTTTATTAATGAGTGCAATCAATCAATAATGATAAAAACCTCAACCATCCTTAAGTGGTAAGTTATATTGAGACAAAACAAGTATTGTCAATAGAAAAGGATACCTAAAAATAATGTAAAATATGGCATGGTTTAAAAATTAGCATTATAAAAATGAATAAAGATGCACCATCTCGAAATTGTGTTTGCTTATTTTCTAATGTGATAGTTATATTATCACAATGTCCTCTATTCTTATGTTTTGATCATGGAAATGTGGTAACATCATGTCCAAAGGAAATGTTTTCACATGCGACCCAAAGCAAAAATATGGATCCTACCTAATAGAGAGATTTGAAATGATGGACCAACATTAATCGGAACCAAGCATTTTCATAGAAGCATATACTGCTACTCCAACAAATGCTAGCATTTTCTTTCCAAAGGTGTGTGATAACGAGGCAAGAGAGACATTCATGAATCAAATCCTTTTGATTAAAACAAATATAAAAAAACAATTTTATGAATGTTGACAAACAATTAATAATGATAAAAACTTCAACTATCCCTCATTAAATAAGAGACAACAATCAATAATGATAAAAAATAATACCAAAAAAATACCAAAATGTGAAAACACCATTTTCAAATACAAAGTTTTATAGACTATGAGAAAGAAAACATAGATCACACTTAATGAAAAGACTAAAAAGGCATAAAGAGATGACCCAAAATTAAACAAGTGAAATTAGCAGCAAAGTTGCTTATGCCTGCCTCTTAAAAATGTTTTATTGTAATTGTTAAAGCAAAAAAATAGAGTCATAAAAAAATTAAAACAAATAAATACTACATAAATGTTAATGAAATTTTATATATAAACTAAGTTAATGATGTAAAAAATATAAAAAATGTAATTATTTTATATAATTAATTGTTAAGATATTTTAATTTTAATTATATGGCGTGTTCACATAGTACATTGTTACATTTCCAAAATTTTCAATAATATATATGTTTTGTGTTTCTTATATTCTTATTTAGAATATAATGTGCTCAAGAAGTCAACAATAAAATTATAAAGTATTTAAATTAACTTATTTTAAATTTAGTTAAATTTTATTTACATAGTTGGTTTACATTATGTTAATAAAAAATTTATATTTGGGGCTTAAAAAATCATATTTAATGCATTGTAACACCCCCGAAAAATAATAAATATTTTACTATTTCTGTTGGAAAAGACAATTAAAAACAATTATTATTATTTTATTATTTTTGACTAAAAAGTCAAAAAATGGAACAATTGTATTGAGGATATTTTTATTTAATAAAATATAATAAGGAGACAAGAATGGATCTAGCTGTTGTAGAGTGTTTGTTGGATTGCAAGAGGAAAAGGACAAATGGTTGAAGCTGTTATATATGAAGGAGGCATCATCCCTAAAAATCAGGTCACCACTTCCAGTGAGTGCTAAAGAGTAGGAGGCTCATTAATGACCAAGTCCTAGGAAAACTACTATAAAACTAGGTCCATGAGCAGCACCAGGCTAGCATTGGACAAGGATTGACATTGCATTGAAAGAGATGGAGCATGATGGACTTTTTCTCTTGTAGTTTAACTAACTCGGGACATCTGGAGTTTGATTGCTCCGGGAATTGGTTGGGTGGAACAGGGAAGCTATTCTTGTTTTCCTGGCATTGGTCTCAGGTTCCTATTCTGTATATTATTTCAGGTTCGTATTCTGTATATTATTTCATGTTCCTATTCTGTATATTATTTCAGGTTCTTATTCTGTATATTATTTTATAAAGAATCCAATTACTTTTTTATAGATCTGTAGGACTTTAATGTAAATTGGAAATTCACCTTGCTAAATTTCTGGGTTATTTATGCATTCCATAATCTGAAATTTGTTATTTCCAAGTTGTATATAAAAAAATTTATATTTATGTCTATAAAATGATCGGTACTTGTTCCTTATAATTCTTTAGTATATGGCTTAAACGTTGAGATTTTCTTCTCCAGGTCCGCCCATTTAATTACACGTGTACATCCATTTTATTTTATTTTTATAATAGCGTTTTTCTTCCTATTCTTTTCATTACAGTCAACCCAAAACTGGATAGTTAAATCAAATCTAACATATTATTCATTAGAATCCTTAGTAACTAGCTATCGTTAGGGTTTATTTAAAAAAAAACACATAAATCATTTCCTAGCAAACTTCCAATTATTTAAAGAATCCGAGAAGACCTACTATTTTCTTTTTATATATAATAACATTTAAACCCTAATTCCATTTGATTTACCATTGTAAATAAAATAAGAATTACCCAATTATTTAAAGAAGCCGAGAAGACCTGCTATTTTCTTTTTATATATAATAGCATTTAAACCCTAATTCCATTTGATTTACCATTGGAAATAAAATAAGAAATACCCAATTATTTAAAGAAGCAGAGAAGACCTGTTATTTTCTTTGTATATATAATAGCATTTAAATCCTAATTCCATTTGATTTACAATTGTAAATAAAATAATAATTATTACTTCAAGACCATCTACCAGTTTTAATTAACAATAAAAATCATTTTAAAAAAATGGCTTAGAATTTTATTTCAACACGAATCACCTAGTTTCAACTTTGTAGGGCCTTTATGGAATAAAACTGGTTGCTTAAAAATGTAACCCATTTACATACTCACGGATTATACCAATGGTTGGGGCTAGGTACTTTATACTTTCAATTTAAAAACATTTATAACAGTCCTTTACATGCAAAGCATACATATCCTATAAGTAAGATGCCTAACTTTTGCAACAACATACTATTGAAAATATAAATAGTCATCTTTAAAGCTCGTAAGTCTACTTTGTTTGAACCCAGGATAGAACTGTAGTTATAGAAAATTCCAGGTGGCCACCCACTTTTCTACAAGCTTGCACTTTCAGATTTATATATTTATACAACACTGCAATTTCAAGTCTTTTTCTTCGAAGTTCGAAACTCATTAGGGTTTAGAGAGAGCTATTCATAACACTCATTTGTTAAGCCCAGGGCTATATTCTATTACATTTTTAACAATCTTTATTTTAAATGGAACCCTTCTTTTTATTTAACACTAAAAGGATAGTACAGTAGCATAAGCAGCAACAAAACATGGTGAATTTATCATAACCAAACTATGGAGGGCAATGTTCTATTTCCTTAAAAGAAAAAGTAAAAATCATACGTAACTTCTAGGTTCTTATTAAGAAGTTAAACAGTAGACATTAAAATCATGAAGTCAGATTCTAAAACGCAGAATTATCTGCTGTAAACAGAGCTGGATACACATTACACCATTACGAATTCAGGTCCTTTAAAATAGTAACTATTGGGCGAAACCCCAAATCTAGGCGTGATAGCCTTAAATGGTTATAAATAACCCTGGAGCTTAAAAAGAAAAAGAACTTGCTCCATGCCTTAAACGTCGTGATATCTCTTACTAAGAAAACAAGGACAAAGGGTTCAACAAGCCAGGCCTGAGACTTACTTGGGTTTGTCAATCCACCTGATTAATGCAAAAACCTCATGTATCACATTAGCCACGAGCTGAAAATGCCAAGGAAGACCCTCCTATCACAAGCACACATTTGATTAAACCAACATTTCAATTTATGCAAATCTGTAATTAAAATATTTTTAACACTAAGAAGTTTAAAAACCAGTCTCACCTGAGGTTTTGACATCACCATCTTATTTGAAGCGAAAATGGTGGTTTACAATGCGGCTGAAGCATTCTGGTGCAGGGTTCCATAACGGCCATGGTAGCCGAGCATGAGCTTTGATCTCCAAGCCCTTTGCGATTGAATGGTGTCAATACATCCCAAGCAAGGGTTTAGTGATGGCTTTCGACAAGTAGACCCACGTGACAGCATTTATTATGCCAGTTGGTCCCCAACTTCTCAATAGATTTCGTTAGACCCACTTAAGCATAGTCTAAGTATCATTGTTCACCGTAGCATTAATAGTAGTATCACCTTGGAACAACATCAACCTTTCTATCAACTTAGTTAAAAACACTTTAAGATAGGACCTCTTTTCCTAGTGAGGATAGGTTACTTCTTTTTCTTCTTTTATGGGTTTCACAAGTATTTCGAAAGAGTATCACTTTAAGAAACTTTTAATCTTTTAATCAATACCTTTGCAGAAGAGACCAGCCTGCACTTGTGCAGACGGTTCATCATGCTTTAGCTTCATAAGCTAAGTAAGCCCCGGGGCTAGCTCGAGGACTCCTTGTCGAAATCAAGAAAAGTGTTTTCTCTTTCAGATAAGCAAGTCATCATGCAAATATTATGATTAGCAGCTATCATTACAAACATTAAAGTAGGTTAACAATCTTGCTACTTTATAAGAGTTCATCATCATAATTTATTAACAAGTACAAGATCTTTTAAAAACACAAAGGACCTTTCAATGGTAGGTGTGTTGATTCTAATGCCACATTACATAAGATGCATACATTTACCTTTTTACATAGTAAATTCTATCTTTTATACCTTACAGGATTTTTTTTTTATTCTTGCAAAAATTGAGGTCGTTACATATGGTATTAGAGCTGTGTTATAGCACTTGGCCTGAACCGACTCAAAACATTTCCGCTATTGTTAAAAAGTTTAAACTAATTATACATTTTGTATTTGGTTTTTGTACTTTTACTAATTCCAGGTATTACAAAACAAGTTGTGCTATCCAGAAAGAAATGGTAGAATTTAGAATGCCTGAAGAGACACCACCACGAGAACCAAAAGGTACTGGAGGAAACAAACTTTGGGTACAGTTAAATGAAAGCAGAGATCCAGCTGATTTACAACAAAATGTTGTAGAATTAAGGGAAAAGTTAAAAAGAGTTAGAGAGGAGAATGAACGAATAATGAAGGCTCAAGAAGAGTTGAATACTATTTTACTGGACAAAATTCATAGCAATGAAAAGGATAAACATAATGGCAAGGAAGCCACACCTTCGAAACCTAAAGGGAGAAAACTAGAATTTTCCAGCCATAAAGCTGAAACGTCCAGTGAGGAATCATTGAAGCAAGAACATCAAGACATTAGTGAAAGTAGTGACCAGCATAAGAGTAAAAGGAAGTACAGACCTTATGAGGAAATTTCGGGGGAATTCAAGAAGATGAAACCCTCCATGTTTAATGGTGAAATTGAAAAGGGTGAGGAAGCTGAAGCCTGGTTATCAAGCATGAAGAAATATTTTCAAATCTACAACTACTCCGACGAACTAAAGGCAAGGATGGCCATAAACAACCTAAGTGGAAAGGCTGACATATGGTGGCAGGACATCAAGAAGGTGAAGGGCATAAAGGAATGGAAGGTAGATTAGAAAATCTTTAAAAATTTATTTAAGGAGAAATATCTTTCAGAACAATTCTATGAAGAAAAGTCAAAGGAATTTTACGAGTTAAGATTAAGAGCCATGAGTATGAAATAAATCTGCAGTAAATTTCTGAGTTTACTTCGTTATGTGCGGTACATGATAGAGGAAAAGCCAAAAATACAGCGCTTCCTCAGTTGTTTTCCCACCTCATTCAAAGAACTAATTGAATTCAATAACCCAAAGACATTAGAAAAAACTATGAGGAAGGCTAACTGATGTTATGAACAGAACAAAAACAAAAGAGAAAGTATGCCTAGCTGGAATGTAAAGAAACGGGATCCCTACCCAAAAAATAACAACTTTAAATTTCACCGAAACCCTAGAAGTAATTACAGGGGATATCAGGGTACAAATCACAAAAATTACAGACCCCAACCCCTTGCAGTAAGAGAAAGAGAACCCTTTATTAAGCATGTTGCTCATAAAGAACCATTAAAGTGTTGGGAATGTGGTGATCCACATTATTTTAAAGACTACCCTAAACAAAACAAAAATTTTAATAAAGTTCACTCTCTCCAAGAAGCCATAACTGTTGGATATATGGCAAGGAGGATGCCTAGAATCAACGATGCACTAGAAAATTGGCAGGCAGATCACCAAACCTCGATGGTTGAAATTCCAGGTATGTTAAAAAATCACCCTATTTCTATATTGATTGATCCAGGTGCAAGATTAAGTTATGTAGCACCTAGAATTGTGGAATTATGTAGTCTAGTACCTGAAAAATTTGAAAAATCATGGCTGGTACAGTTAGCTACAGGTACTAAACACAAGGTCACTAGTCATGTTAAAAATTGTGAATTTCTGATGAATGAGTTAAAACAAGTGCAAATCTGAATATTTTACCTTTAGGTTCTTATGATTTATTGATTGGAATAGACTGGTTAGAGGAGCAGAAGGTTATATTAAATTGTCCGTATAAAACTTTCACTTGCACAGATACTTCAGGAAATATAGTTAACGTGACAGGAATTCCCAGGAAAACCACCCTTAGACAAATATCAGCTTTACAATTGAAAAGGTATGTGAGAAAAGGATGTAAAGATTTTGTTGTTTACATAATGGATAGCAGGGAATCTGAAAGTAAAGTAAATTTAGACGATATACCCATTTTACAATATTTTAAAGACATATTTCCAAAAGAAATTCAGGAACTGCCTCCAAAAAGGGATATAGATTTCACGATTGATCTAATACCCGAAGCAGTACCAGCGTCTAAGGCTCCATACAGAATGAATGTAATTGAAATCACGGAATTAAAAACATAGTTACAAGAACTCTTAGATAAGAATTATATTCGACCCAGTGTTTCCCATTGGGGAGCACCAGTTATTTTTGTAAAGAAAAAGGATGGGACCTTGAGATTATGTATAAATTACAGACAATTGAATAAAATGACTATAAAGAACCGATACTCCTTCCCTAGGATTGATGATTTATTCGATCAATTCCAAGGGGCAGTTGTCTTCTCAAAAATAGATTTAAGATCCGGTTACCATCAGGTACAGATCAAGGATGGAGACATTTTCAAAACAACCTTTCGAACTCGTTTGGTCATTATGAGTTCATTGTAATGCCTTTTGGCTTAACCAAGGCACTTGAAGATTTCATGAGTCTAATGAATAATATTTTTAAATATTATTTGGATAAATTTGTCGTTGTCTTCATTGATGACATCTTGATTTACTCGAAGAATGAATAGGAGCATGAAGAACATTTAAGAACAGTACTGAAAATTTTAAGAGAACAAAAACTAGTTGCTAAGTTCAGCAAGTGTCTTTTATAAAGACATAATTCATTATCTCAGACACGTAGTGTCTAAAGAAGGAATCTCAGTCGACCCCGATAAAATTAAGGCTATTATGGAATGGTCGGTCCCTAAAAGTGTAACCGGCATAAGATCTTTTATGGGGATGATAGGCTACTATTGGAGATTCATTGAGGGATTTTCGAAAATAGCTTACCCCATAACCTCGCTGCAAAAGAAAGGAAAAAGGTTCGATTGGAACGATAAATGTATGGCAAGCTTTAATAAACTAAAAGATCTTTTAACGACTGCCCCTATTTTAAAAATTTCTGACCCGTTAAAAGATTTCGTCGTATGCATTGATGCATGTAACGAAGGATTAGGCGGAGTATTAACTCAAGAAAACCATGGTATAGCCTATGAATCTCGAAAATTAAAGGATCATGAGAAAAACTATGCTACTCATGATTTGGAACTTGCTGTAGTTATTCATGCTTTAAAACTATGGTGACACTACTTAATCGGAGGAAATTTTTTACTTATGTTAGATAACGTAAGCTTAAAATACTTATTTGACCAACATAATTTAAATGCTAGACAAGCTAGGTGGTTGTCCTTTTTAAGCAAATACGACTCTGAAATAAAACATATAAAGGGTAAAGAAAACAAAGTTGCAGATGCTTTAAGCTGTCATGCAAACTTGCTGTATGCAAGCAGTAATTACAAATCTGATCTGGAAAAACATATTTTAAATGTGGAAAATTTTTGATAAAGAATACCAGATTTTAAAGAAGAAAACTGTTGAAAATGAAAGTAATCAGTTAAAGACTAATTTCCATATTAACGAAAGAGGTTTATTGTTGATTAAAAGCAGACTTTACATACCCAATTCTGCAAAAATTAAGTTAACTGTTTTAAATGAATTGCATAAACAACCCTATTCAAGGCACCCAGGGTATCAAAAGATTATTACCATGGCTAAGAAGGATTTTTACTGGCCAAACATGAAAAAGGAAATAGCAGAATACTTAGCACGCTGCTTAGAATGCCAGCAAGTCAAGTTTGAACATCAACATCCAGCCGGATTATTGCAGTCGTTTCTCGTTCCGAAATGGAAATGGGAAACGATCTGTATGGATTTTATAACCAGCTTACTAAGAAATTCCAGACAACATGATTCGATCATGGCTGTAGTAGACAAGTTAAGCAAAGCGGCTCACTTTATTCCCGTGAAGTCTACATATAAAGCTGTTAATATTGCAGATATTTTCATGAAGGAGATATTCAGGCTGCATGGCATACCAAAGGTAATAGTCTCCGACAAATACGCAAAATTTACAAGTAATTTCTGGAAGGCTTTGTTTAAAGGATTGGGAACCAAGTTGAATTTCAGCACTACATACCATCTACAAACGGATGGGAAAACTGAAAGGGTAAACCAAACTTTGGAAGACATGCTGAGAATGTATGTCATGAACAAACCTGGTAAATGGGAAGATTATTTACATTTAGTTGAATTTTCTTACAATAATAATTTCCAAGTTTTTGCAGGTATGAGTCCATTTGAAGTTTTAGATGGACGTAGGTGCAACACTCCAATAACTTGGAGCAGCCCAGTAGATAGGTTAATGCTAGGACCCGAACTTTTAAGGGAAATGGAACTAACCATGAAATAGGTACAACAAAATTTAAAGGCTGCCCAAGACAGACAGAAAAGTTATGCTGATCTAAAGTGAACTCCTAGATAGTTCCAAGTGGGTGATCACGCATATATAAAGGTAAAGCCTAAGAAAAGCTCCTTAAGATTGGGCAATTATTCAAAATTGGCACCCAGGTATTGTGGGCCATTCAAAATTTTGGCAAGAATAGGTCTTGTTGCATATCAATTAGCATTACCACCTAACATTAAAGTACATAATGTGTTTCATGTGTCTATATTGAAAAGATATGTTCATGATGTCTCACACGTAATTGATTGGAATGTTATCCAGGTGGAACCGGAAGGAGAGTTCCAGGTGGGGCCGGTACACATTCTTGACAAGAGAGAAATCACTCTCTGGAACCGTATCATTGGACAAGTCAAGGTTCAAAGGGAGCACCTTAGTTTGGAAGAAGCTACTTGGGAACTAGACAGCAATATGCGGGAGGCATATCCAGACTGGTTCCAAGAAGGTCTTATGGAATAATAAAAACAATGTTGTAACACCGAGGATGGTGTTACCTTCTAAGGGGAGGTGTATGCAACACCCCCAAAAATAATAAATATTTCATTAATTATGTTGGAAAAGAGAATTAAAAACAATTATTATTATTTTATTATTTTTGGCTGAAAAGTAAAAAAAATGGAACAATTGTATTGAGGATATTTTTATTTAATAAGATATAATAAAGAGACAAGAATGGATCTAGCTATTGTAGAGTGTTTGCTGAACTACAAGAGGGAAGGGACAAATGGCTGAAGCTGTTATAGATGCAAGAGGCATCATCTCTAAAAATCAGGTCACCACTCCCAGTGAGTGATAAAGAGAAGGAGGCTCATTAATGACCAAGTCCTAGGCAAACTACTATAAAAGTAGGTCCATGAGCATCAGGAGGCTAGTATTGGACAAGGATTGACATTGCATTGCAAGAGATGGAGCATGACGGATTTTTTCTCTTGTAGTTGAGCGAACTAACTCGGGGGTTCTGGAGTTTGATTGCTTCGGGAATTGGTTGGGTGGAACAGTGAAGCCATTCTTGTTTTCCCAGCAATGGTCTCAGGTTCCTATTATGTATATTATTTCAAGTTCTTATTCTGTATATTATTTCAAGTTCCTATTCTGTATATTATTTCAGGTTCTTATTCTGTATATTATTTTATAAACGATCTGATTACTTTGTTATAGATCTGTAGGACTTTAAGGTAAATTGGAAATTCGCCTTGCTAAATTTCTGGGTTATTTATGCATTCCGTAATCTAAAATTTGTTATTTCCAAGTTGCATATAAAAAAAATTATATTAATGTCTATAAAATGATCAGTACTTGTTCCTTATAATTCTTTAGTATATGGCTTAAACGTTGAGATTTTCTTCTCCAGGTCCGCCCATTTAATTACATGTGTAGATCCATTTTATTTTATTTTTATAATAGTGTTTTTCTTCCTATTCTTTTTATTACAGACAACCCAAAATAGGATTATTAAATCAAACCTAACTAAACGTATTATGCTTTAGAATCCTTAGTAACTAGCTATTGTTAGGGTTTATTTAAAAAAAAAAACACACATAAATCATTTTCTAGCAGACTTCCAATTATTTAAAGAAGTCGAGAAGAACTGTTATTTTCTTTTTATATATAATAACATTTAAACCCTAATTCCATTTGATTTACCATTGTAAATAAAATAAGAATTACCCAATTATTTAAAGAAGCCGAGAAGACCTGCTATTTTCTTTTTATATATAATAGCATTTAAACCCTAATTCCATTTGATTTACCATTGTAAATAAAATAAGAATTACCCAATTATTTAAAGAAGCAGAGAAGACCTGCTATTTTCTTTTTATATATAATAGCATTTAAATCCTAATTCCATTTGATTTACAATTGTAAATCAAATAAGAATTATTACTTCAACACCATCTACCGGGTTTAATTAACAATAACAAGCATTTAAAAACAAATGTCTTAGAGTTTTATTTCAACACGAATCACCTAGTTTTGAGTTTGCAGGGCCTTTATGGAGTAAAACCGGTTGCTTAAAATGTAACCCATTTACATACTCGCGGATTATACGAGTGGTTGGGGCTAGGTACTTTATACTTTCAATTCAAAAAAATTTATAATAGTCCTTTACATGCAAAGCATACATATCCTATAAGTAAGACGCCTAACTTTTGCAACAACATACTATTGAAAATATAAATAGTCATCTTTAAACCCACCAGTCTACTTTGTTTGAACCGAGGATAGAACTGTAGTTTTAGAAAATTCCAGGTGGCCACCCACTTTTCTACAAGCTTGCATTTTCAAATTAATATATTTATACAACACTGCAATTTCAAGTCTTTTTCTTCGAAGTCTGAAACTCATTAGGGTTTAGAGAAAGTTGTTCATAACACTCGTTGGTTAAGCCCAGGGCTATATCCTATTACGTTTTTAAGAGTCTTTATTTTAAACAAAACACTTCTTTTTATTTAACACTAAAAGGATAGTACAGTAGCATAAGCAACAATAGAACATGGCGAATTTATCATAACAGAACTATGGAGGGTAACGTTCTCTTTCTTTAAAAGAAAAAGTAAAAATCATAGGTAACTTCCAGGTTTTTATCAACAAGTTAAACAGTAGACATTAAAATCATGAAGTCAGATTCTAAAACTCAGAATTATCCGCTGTAAACAAAGTTGGATACAAGGAAAATTTTAGGGGCGAAATTTAGCCCATGGGCTATTTTTCCATGTTTTTTTCCAAAAAAAGATTCGCCAAATTGCATTTTCTGAAGCCCTGTTTCACCCAATTTTGATGGGGTAAAATTTCTTCTCTAAAAATTGCCAAATTATTATATAAAGTATATACAATCCCTAGAAATTGAAATATATTTAGAAAAATCTCGCCAAATATTTTATAGTTGGCATTTTAAGAAGTGGTAAGATTCGCTAAGGTTTATACACTTTTAAATAAGTATGGATTCTTAAAATCATCCCTAGTTGGATACACATTACACCATTACGAATTCAGGTCCTTTAAAATAGTAACTGTTGGGAAAAACCACAAATCTGGGCATGATAGCCTTAACTGGTTATAAATAACCATGGAGCTTAAAAAGAAAAAGAACTTGCTCCATGCCTTAAACATTGTGATATCTCTTACTAAGCAAACAAGGACAAAGGGTTCAACAAGTAGGACCCAAGACTTACTTGGGTTAGTCAATCCACCTGATTAATGCAAAAACCTCATGTATCACGTTAGCCACGAGCTAAAAATGCCAAGGAAGACCCTCCTGTCACAAGCACACATTCGGTTAAACCTGCATTTCAAAAGCAAATATGTAATTAAAGGATTTTTAACCCTAAGAAGTTTAAAAACCAGTATCACCTGAGGTTTTGACATCACCATCTTATTTGAAGGGCGAATGGTGGTTTACAATGTGGTTGAAGCATTCTAGTGCAGGGTTCCACGACGGCCATGGTAGCCAAGCATGAACTCTGCTCTCCAAGCCCTTTGTGATTGAATGGTGTCAATACATCCCAAGCAAGGGTTTAGTGATGGCTTCCGACAAGTACACCCACGTGATAGCATTTATTACGCCAGCTGGTCCCAAACTTCTCAATAGATTTTGTTAGACCCACTTTAGCATAGTCTGAGTATCATTGTTCACTGGTAGCATTAATAGTAGTATCATCTGTAATCTACACTTTTGTATTTCCAATTGCACTAAGCTAATAGGGTTTGAACGTTGGTTTAAGGCTGGGTAGGGTTTGGAGCTGTCCATGGCGGATTTCATCCAGGGCAGGGTTTGAACTTTACTACCTTGCTTAGGCGATGGATGCCTATTCATTTTCTGGTTTTGGATGGTGTGTCCCGGTTATGGATTTGTTTCTAGTAAATCCTGCTTTTTTGGGTCCCATTATGGCCTGCACATAACCGATTTTTGTGGTTTTAGTGTCAGTTTAGGTGATGGTGGAAGAGTAATATTGGGCATTTAGGTATGTCTAGAATATTTGGTTTTCATTGTTGTAGACTGTCTTATGGATTAGAGGGTTAGTTTAATCATTTGCTGATAGGCACTATTTGTCTTTTGTTTTCTTCTGGTCCATGTGGGGTTACTGGGTGCTGGTCTTTTCGAAGCACTGTTTTCTTTATTGAGTGTTTGGTTGGGATTGTGATGGAGATGGTGGATCCCCAACCTGGGGTTTATGCTGGGGGACAACATCTAGGGATATCTGCGGATAATACTCCTTATTCCACATATAATGGGTATGACCCACTTTTCTCATTATTTGGGGAGGAGAGAGCTACTTATGACGTGGATTCAGACATTAGCACTTTCTTTGAACCTGACAATATGCCTCAACGGGGAGGAGGTTCTTCTCATAGTTGGGGTAGTGATGCCAGGAAACACTGGGCACATAAGGGTTTTGAGTTAAGATCCGAGGAGCCAGAGATGACTGTTGGCAGTGATGTCCAACTTGGTAGCGTTCTTAGTCTATCGGCTAGGGCCTTGGTTGGGAAGGTATGTTATGCTGATGTTAATCGCAACACCATTTTGGCTTGGGTTAATGATTTTTGGAAACCCATATGTACTTACTATCTGCGCGTCCATATTCTTGTCAACAACTGGGTGGTATTTCATTTCCTAGATGACGATCATACCTCTTTGATCCTAGGTCGGACTTGGGTGTTTGGTAGAGGGTCCCTCTGTCTCAAACGCTGGCAGTCTGACTTTAACCCTCGGACTGAGGTGGTTTAGTCTACCCACCTTTGGGTCTTATTGAAAGGTTTTCCGCTCAAACTCTAGTCTAAGACTATATTTACTGATCTAGCAAACCGTTTAGGGAGGTTCATTTATTTTGATGATAAATCTCCTTATAATGAGGACAAAAGGACTACCTGGGTGTTGGTGGAGATGGAAATTTATTTGGGTCTCCCGGCTAATATCACTGTCCAATGGGGTTCAAAGGTCTTTAGACAGGCCCTCGATTACTGGAGGGTTCCCTTTAGATGCTATCATTGTGGGGAGGCTAGCCATCTGAAAGCACATTGCCCTAGACTATCCAATCACTCGGGGTCACAGCTACATAAATCTTCCAGGCACAACAACCATGAAGCTGCTTTGGCTAATGATGTTCATGCTTCTTCATTTGTTGGATTGGAGAATGGGATAGGAACTATATCGGGTAAGCATGCCTCTGTTTTCCCTCAGCTTATTGTTTCACCTTTGAATCATGCTTTGGCTAAGCTTAATTTGTGCGATAATGGTGACAATCCTTTGGGAAAGGATATTGTCTCTACGGTGAAGGCTCATGGGAAACATCCATGGACCCTTTGCTCTCATTGAGAGTTGATAAGGTGTTATCTTTGGATTCTCAACTGTTGGCGGACGAATAAAAAGTTTTGGAGCTATTGGGCTCGGAAAATGATGCCTTGCATCATGGCTTGATTAGAGCGGGTCTCTTGAAGGATTCTTTACCCGTTTATTCCAGTTGCATGGAAAGGGATTCTAACATCTCTTCTGTTAAACCCAATGTGACCCTTCGTAAGAAGAAAGGGGGTAGGAGACCAAAAGAGCTGGCTCGATGGAGTGGGGTGGGGGATTTTGATTCTACAGTGGGTGTTATGAGTTTTGATGAGGGGCTGGATCTTGTTTCATCATCTATATCTGAAACCTTTGGGCCTCTTAGAGCAGATCCGGATCTGTCTAAGGTTCACTAATTTCTTTATTGTCCTTAAATATCAGAGGGGTCAGGGGTGCCCCAAAACTACTAGCCCTGCATAGAATTCTTATGCTTTTTGTTCCTAACATTATTTTTTTGCAAGAGACTATGGCTTCTGGCTCTAAAGCTTTGGAGCTTTTATGGATTATCTTCCTATAATGGGATTGTTGTGTTATTGATTCTGATGGTCTATCCAGGGGACTTCTGGCTACATGGAATCATCATGTTCTCTCTCTTCATTCTTTTTGTGTTGGTGGTGGCATTCTATTACTAGGGAGACACCGGATGCTGGACCTGGATCTACAATAGTTTAACTACTATGCTCCTTATGTGGATCGTCAAAGCTACTGGTCAGTGTTGGAAGCCAATGGTTTATTGGCTTTAAAATCGTTTATTATTGCTGGAGACTTAAATCTTACTTTGAATGATGGGGATATCTGGGGACATCGAGCCAGGAGGGATCCTTTACAGTCATGGTTCCATTCTTTTTTCTTTGGTCATGGTTTTATTGATGTGAATCCCAAACCATTAACTCCCACATGGAATAATGGTAGAAAGGGTTCTGGTTAGATTGCAAAGAGGCTTGACTGCTTTTTTGTAAGTGAAACCCTGTTCGAGCAGGTGGACAAATTTACATCTTGCATTTCTTCGACAGTATTTATGATCATGCCCGTATTGTTCTTCAGCTTATGAAGGGCTCAACACTCTATCATTCTCCCTTCAGGTACTGCCATGTTTGGTCAAACGAATTGGATTTCATCAGCCTGGTTCATGGACATTGGGCCTCTTATTGGTCTTTTTCTCAAGGGAGGGCGATGGTTACTTTACTTGCTTTTCTTAGATCTCTTAAATCTTTGGTTATCCCTTTGTTAAGAAAATGGGCTCAGTCACAGAAGGATGAACTGGTTCTCGTAGAGAATAAGATCCAGGATTATCATTCAGACCCTAATTTTTGCTTAATGTATGATCTGGAGGGTACTTTTCTTCACTCTTTGGAATCTGAAATGGCTACTATTCTACATTCTAAGGAGGAGATTCTGAGGTTGAAAAGCATAGCACTTTGTATTAGTGCGGGTGATCAAAACTCAATGTTTTTTCATAACTTTGTTAATGTGCGGAAAAAAGTTAACACTATTTGGGAGATTGATGATACGGAAGGTGGTACGGTTTCCTCTCAAGATGATATTGAAAGAGTGGCCCATGGCATCTGCCTCTACACCTACTTTTGGACCTAGCAGTACAACCAATTTAGTTCCACCTCCTATGACTCAACTGTCATATCACATACCCAGTACTTGGATTTCCACACCCGCTGTAGGGCCAAGTGCTTTTGTAAATGTGCCTATCATGAGTACCATGACCGCACTGTCTACGTCAGCTACTATTGGTTTTAATACCTTTGCAGGTCCCAACATGAATCAAGGTAATATAACTGTAGGAAACGTCCCTTTTTCCTTATTTTCAGGAGGAGGGGGTAACATTTTTAATCAGCAATATGGTGGGGCTAACACCCAGCCACAGTGGATGAACCCACAGAGCACTAACCCACTTTCATATGGGTGGGGTAATTTCAATAATACTTTCGCGAAACAACAGATGGTAGGGGGCAACCCCTACTAGCAAGTGACTGGGGGAAACCCCTACCAGTAGATGGCAAGGGGCAACCCCTATCAGTAGATGGCAGGGGGGAACCCCTATCAGCAGATGGTCGGGGGCAACCCCTACCAGCAGATGGTTGGGGGCAACCCCTACCAGCAAATGACTGGGGGCAACCCCTACCAGCAGACGGCTGGGGGCAACCCCTACCAACAGTTCACGGGTCAAACTATGGGTGGTTCCCCCTTTGTGACCCCAGCTTATCAAGTACCGTCTTGCAGGCCTCATTTACCATTTCTGGCAACGTTAAATTTGCCAGATCTTTCCAAGTTGACCAATGATCCAGTGTATCATAATGCTACATTGCCACCAGTTCCTACCAAGTTACCTTTGGACATTCCAATGTTCGAAGGAAAAACGGGTGAGGACCCTAGTGACCATGTCACTACTTTCCATTTATGGTGCTCCTCGAACTCATTAAATGAAGATTCCATTAGGTTGAGACTGTTCCAAAGGACCTTAACCGGTGCTGTAGCCAAATGGTACATTGAGTTACCTACATCTACATTCTTTAATTTTGGGGATCTTGCGACTGTCTTTTTGAATCACTTCCAGCTTCCTGTTCGGTATGATGCTGGAATAGACCTTTTGTCTACATTTAGGCAAAATAAAGCCACTCACTTATCTGATCACATTCAGGAGTGGCGAAGACGGAAGAGGCTCATTAAAGCCAACATACCTCCAGAATTCCTTCTTGAGTGGTATTTGAAATCACTCCTTCCTTACATTTCTAAGGAACTAGCTACTTCTGGAGTGTCTAACGAGGAAGAAGCCATCCTACAAACCCAGCAGTTAGATCTTGTTTACGCACAATCTGGGCTACTGTATGAGATCATACCTGATGCACCATTATCGAATACCGATCTGAGTAGACCTAAACCTGGACCACATGCTGACGGGATAGTGGGTTCAATTGATTCTGCAGCCTTCAAAGCTTTGACCAAATAGATTCATGCCTTATCTGTCAAACAATCAACTGTAGAAGTTACTTCCGTCACAACCTCTCCTTCTACTTGTAAATCTGTTAACCAGGTTCAAAACAATCAAAAAGGCCCTCGGCATCCCAACAACAAAAAGAAGGGCAAGAAAGGAGAGGGGAACCATCAGAAGCCCAAAAAAGATAATGCCGAGGAGGGTACCAAAGAGAAAAAGAAGGTTAAGTTCCCTTGTAAACTATGCAAGTAGGACCACCTCACTCATCAATGCCCTCTACTCGAAGTAGCCCAGAAGTTGCTTCAAGAGAAAAAACCTACCATACTGAAAGATCCATTCCCTAAGGGGTAGGGTTCAGCTTCTAGAACCTCTAATGCTGAGGGCACCATAGATGCTTTGGTTGATCAAACTTTTATTAACATGGTTAATTCGGATGCACTCTTACAAACGAGAACAATGAATTATACCCCAGATGCATAGAAAAAGGATAAAGAGATTCCAGAATCCTCCACTCCACTCCACATACCTGTGGACCCAATGCCCAAGATCCCGAAAGGTGTCTTGAAACAGGCATCGCAAAATCCCAACACTCGGGCTGCCTCGAACTACAATGTGGTTGAGGATCTAGCCCAGAACCCTTGTGCCATGTCTACCTTCAAAGTCTTGCAAAGTTGTCCTTTACAACGAAATGCACTTCTGGCAACTATTGGAAGTATGGAATCCTCTAACATTTCTGCGCAATTTGATATGTCTGATATCAAATACCGGTTGTCATACCACGTAGCCCTTCAGATAGAAGTCATCCATAGTCCAATGACCATTAGATGAGCTGTCATAGATGAGGGTGCATCTACGTGCGTAATGTTGATTTCCTGTTGGAAAGCTTTGGGTTCTCCCGAGTTAGCCCCTTCTAACACACTGCTTACTACATTTGATGCCAGGACTTTTCGTCCACACGGAGTTTTGCCATCATTTGATGTCACTTTGGTCGATAAGACAGTTGTTGTAGAAGTAGAAGTTCTGGATGCTACGCTTGATTACAACATGTTATTAGGAAGGAGTTGGACGTATGCCATGTGAGCTGTTGCATCGATAGTTTTTCGAGTTGTTATGTTCCCTTTTGAAGGTAAGGTCGTTACAATCGATCAGCTTTCTTTCACTCAAAGAAACAACCAGACTTCTTCAGAGTTCACGATTCCCTTAGTTGATCAAACCGCCCCAGTAAGCGAGAGTTTAGGAGCAGGGCTTTACGGGTCATTAATAGGAACTTTTGACTTGCCTGCTCCTACATTATTTGTTGGTTCTAAGGAATGTTCATCGCCTGAGATTTCGATGCCCAGTTTAATGACTGATCCTGGGTTTCCCCCAACTGATCCAAAACCTTCTGTGCCTACATCTGTTGCAGAGATAACCTACTTTGACTCACATCAAAATACAACAAAACATATATTGACTCCGCTAGTCTCCGTTGAGTCAGATATGGACTGTGGTGCTACACAGTCACCTGATCCGACCCATTCTCTTGATAGTTTGGATACTACTTTACCTTCTAAGGAAGCAATTTTGGAAACCATGACCAACCTGGACCGTCCTCGTGAACATAAAGATCCCAGGTCCTTCTTGATTCCCATTCTAAACTTGATAGAGAGAGGCGATTTTTATCCGACACTGAGTGAGAATGTTGATTTCACTTCTATCCCTTCCACTTCGCAAGTTGGTTTTGCTGAAGGGAATAGATCGAGAACCATTCTGGTCAACATTTCCACTGCACCTGAGGTCACAGAAAACATTTTTATTGAAACGGGATGTTATCTTGATGAGATCATTCAGTACACCAATCTATTTAATGATTTCCATGACATCTTTTCCCACCCTCATCATGAGATCCCAGGCATTGACCCTACTTTAGGAGTCTTCGAGCATTCTTTTACCTTTACTTCAAGCTCGTTAAAAACAGTAAGTAGGTTACGAGCAGTATTCCACCTTTCCTTCGAGCTCGTTAAAAACAGTAACGAGGCTATGAGCATTCTTCCATCTCTCCTTTGAGCTCGTTAAAAATAGTAACGAGGTCACGAGTTTACTTTTTCGGACTCGTTAAAATTTTACGAAAAGGAATCCTATAGAGTTCTCTCTAAGCTCTTGTTAGATTCTTCAAATATGACAAGATTGCTGAGTATAGCTATCATTTCAGACTCATTAAAGGATTTGAAGTTACATCCACTGAGGTATAGAATTACCACTTTTTTGGGCCTAGGTGGATAAACTACGGAAAAGGTATACTCTAGGTATACTTATGTATGCACTAGAAGAGTTCTTCTTCCATTGTTTTATACTTTTTCAGGGGAGTAGACTAACTTTACGGAAAAGGACCTTCAGAGCCTTTCTTTAGTGTTTTTAGGCTCTCTAAACATGAAAACACCAAGTGAGCATTCACCTACTCGGGCTCGATGTGAAATCCACGAGAGGGTAGATAGAGGACTGTTTAAGTTTTTCAACTCTATAAACAAGAAAACACTGCCGAGCACGGACCAATCCGGGCTCGATATAAAAGCCATGGATAGGTGTAAAGAGGATTGTTTAAGTTTTTCAGAATCTATAAACACGAAAACACCGGCGAGCATTAATCTGCTTAGGCTCGATACTAAAATCCATGAGCAGATATATGGAGTTATTGTTTAAGTTTTTTTAGACTCCTTAAAATTGAAAACACCGGCGAGCAAGAATAGATCTCGGCTCGATATTAAAATCCAGAGATTAGTAATATAGAGTAATATTCTATCTCTTCTTCAAACTCTTGTAAACAATGAAGAAGGTCCTGAGTCTTCCTCCCATCGGCTTGTTAAACTTTTTACATGGTTGGATCTATTGAGTTTTCATTCTTTCTTGGACTCATTAAAACAACAAGAAAGGTATTCTTTTATCTAAAAAGAATAAGGGATGGGAAAGATGTGTCATATCTTCAATGTCAAAGGCAGTTCAGTCTGTTCGATCTTTGAACACAGCACCTACTTGAGTCTATCATGTCGGTTGGGTTTAAATTTTGACCTTAGGGTGAACCTGATCTCCAAGTTGTTTACTCCCCCGGTTGGTTATTCTTCCAACCATATGGAGGGTCTGATAATGTCTCCTACATTTTAGGCTTATCATTTGCCCCATTATGTCAGAAACTGCCTGAGTCACTTTGTGTCGTGCTCACTGTCAAAGGAAATACCCTGTGTCGGCCATTCTGCAGTTTACCTTGACCTCATGTGTCGGCCATCCCAGTGTCAGTATTGTTATATATTACTCCATATCAGCTCATACTAGTTGAGTGTTCCTCGAGTTGGATGATGGACGATGCCTTAAGGCCTCCCTTCCAACGAACTTCTTCCCATCGACATCAACTCATTTTGCTCTGGGAATGAAGTTTAGAGTTTTGGTTAGTACCTTGGAGATTGCAGTCACTAGTGGCAATTTTCCTCGCTGTTGAATGTTGAGAATACATCAATGTCTCTTCTTCGACAGGATCCCCAAGTGTTTGACTCCAAGTCCATTTATTCACACTTGTCGGATCGTACGAGGTACCTTGGGCCCCATCATCATTATCGGTGGAAGTCCTCGCATTTGTTAATGGTATACATCAATGACCGGTAATCAAACTATACCCCCCATGTTCGACTATCAGCTCATCTATTCACATGGTTAGGGTTTGTACCTTGGGTTGTTTTGGATGAAGACCTTAGAATTTTGGATGACATTACCTCATTATGTCATCACCCAAGTTGCGCAAGACTGAGCATCACTTATATTAGGCTCTCTATGAGACATAGATCCACTTTGTTGTTATGGCTATGATCTCTCAGTTTGACATGGATCCACACTTGTATTCTAAGTGGCCATGCTATATATACATCTCCTTGTTATGTATCGGAGATCATGTTGTATCACACTCCACATCTATATGATGTCAAAAATGTAATTGCTTGCTAACCTTGATCTTTAATTCAGGTGTTCTTGTGACTTGCTTCCGTAGTGCCTTGCTCCTCCTCTGGCTTTGGACTATAATGTATTTCGGCCATCGTTTCCCATTGACCTCACACATTAGGCGGCATCTGTTATAGGTCAAACCTGCACCTATCCGTCTGTGATCACCTTGAGTTGTTGATCACAGAAAATGACAACTTGGATGGAGGAGCATGTTGACCTTAGATGAGACCTTTACCTACTCCACCTCCTTGCAAGCTGGAAAAACCCTAAAAAATTTCATTTTGAGACATGAGTGCTACTCTACCTCAATATACTAGCTCCTGTACCCTACTCCAGTGTGCAATAGTAGTGCTCAAGCATCATGGGCGCTACTCCTCTTGAATAGAGTAGAGTACAACATTTAAAAATTGTTGAGCGCTAGTTTAAAAACACTATAGTAGCGCCTTGGGCGCCACTCCACTGTAAAATAGTAGCATACACCTCAAAAGATGATTAAAAAATAATTAATTTCACGAAGAGGATTAGTTGTAGTTGGTTTCCCAACTTCCCCAACTTCCTCCATAACCATCTCTCGACCTGAATTGTTTCCCTTGTCCTATAAATACAAGGAGGAATTAAGAGAGGGGTTAGACATGAATGCTATTGAGAGACTCTTCAAGAGAAGCTTGTGTTGAAGGAGGTTGTGCTGGAAGATTTCCAAGCCAAAGAAGAGCAGGAGCCCAGGATCAGGTTGCAGGAGCATGCTGCAAAGTCAGGTATACTTTGTATCGTCAATTTGCATTTGACAATAAAAGGTTGAAGCATTTTTCTTGTCCCAAATCAAGTGTTCATTAAGTTATGTACTTGTTTGGATCTGTTTTGGTTAATATTTGATGTTTAAATTGCTTTGTCCATTTCATCATTATATATTATCCAAGATACGCTAAGAAAGGTACTTGTATTGCAGGTTTATTGAACGGGAGGTTGACTTGAGGATCGAGCGCAAGATTGAATAAGAGCTAGGATCAAACCTCATTCAAAAAGGTATGTTCTCAATATCCATAACCTATTTCCATTCATAAACATCTTTGTAACACAGTTAGTATGCTTACATGTGATCCCCTTTCAGCTGATAATGTCCGTTTCCTCGTTATAGGGTAGTTTTTCCCGCCAACTTACTGACGACTCCACTGGGGAGTGTTGTCTTTCTACTCTAGGAAACCCTTCTTGTTTTTCTTTATAGTACTTTATAACTCTTTCAATCCTCTGAAAAGTCCTGTAGGTATCCATTGCTTGTTTCTCCCTGTTTGATTTCAGTCTTTTGTATCTTTTCAAAGTCAATTTTTGACTCTTTAAGACCGAAGCGCTACTCTGTTATACATATAGTAGCACCCTTAAGCTATTCTGTGTTCATATAGTAGCGCCCACCCCTCTTTGAGCACTGGTTTCCCTACTGTACAATAGGGTACATTCCTGTAGCTTCCTGTCAAACGTTAGGTTGAGTTTTCTGCCTTCTTAGTTGGTTTTTTTACTTTGTTTTAGGTCTCCTTGACTGGTTTTTTAGGTCTGTAACTTTTCTTTGAGTCTTTTTGCCATCTTTAGATCACTTGATTACTTGTGGAATGTTTGGTCCATTTATAACTCTTTTTGAAGACTAGGCTTTGTTCCTTAGTGAACACTCGTCCTTATTTTTTCCCTGATGGTGTGTTGCTGATCTACGAACCTGCATGCTTTGCATTGGCTATTTGTGGCAACATTTGTTTGCTCTTTACCCATCTTATCCTTTGTTTTAGGGTTTGGTCCGTTTTGGAGCCTTTGGGGTGTCTTCCAAACTTGTTGAGTTCCAACTTTCCTTGACTTTTTGTCTTTTTCGGTATCAAGTGTGTTTAGAGTGCTTTACCTTACTTCATTTCTCAGTCCTTGTGTTAGTAGGGTGGTTGTTAGCTTGCTTTCCTACCGTTTGCTTGGCATAATGCTCTTATTATGGTTTGATGCTTTGGGTCAGTCCTTTTGTGTTTGATTCCCAATTTTGAGCATCCTTCTCCTTTGTTTTCTCTCCACTTTGCTTCCGAGTGTGAAGGATTTTTCATTTGCAAAAACCCTGTAGGACAAGTCTTTGTTGAGCTAGTGTTTTGACAATTGTAAGCTTAGGAGCCATTTTTAACCATACTTACACATTGTGCATAAGTCTTATTTACTTTCCATGTTTATAGTTCTTTTTCGTTTATAATAACAGAAAAAGCAAAAATTTGGCAGCTTAGGGTTAGTAAGGCTTATATTTTTTATTTTTTTTTGCAAGATAGCATAGGTTATTTTGTTTACAATTTCAAAAGAAAAAAAAAAGAAATTTGATTAGATTTGCTCAGTTTTCAGTTTGGAAAGAACATTAAATGAAAAAATAAAAAGTTTTGTTGTTGAAAGTTATAATTTATGCACTTTGCTTTTCTATTGCAACCACGCCACACAAACGCACTACCTTTTGAGTAATAACAACCCTAAAAATCTTTAATAAAATTAAATAGCAACAATTTTTCTTTTTAGGGATACACTACACCAACTAGTCTTGGTTAGGATTTTGGGTTTAAATCACCTTAAACCACCCAAGGTCACACATTACGCAAAAATCGTAGTTCGACTATCACTGGTAAACCCCCTTCATTCAAAGCTTGCCTGGGATCTATGCAATAGGTCTTGTGAGATCAGATTGTTGGGAATACTCCTCCTACTTATTGTTTCGAGCATATACCAAGATTAGATCGCATTTGGTGACTCTTTTGAGTTTCGGGCTCAGTTACCCTGCCCACGCCTTCTGATTCAACCTGAGACTGTTCCCCCGGGAGTTTTCGGTGTTGTGGTATCCTTAGTATCTGACCATAGGTTCATACACAGGTGACAGCAGAGGGTATATCTATTGTACCTAGGACATACGTGGGAGGAAATCCCTTACAGGTCTTTGGGAGGGTGGTTGGGTGATTCCAACGCTTGCAACCTTAGTCATTGTATTGTGGACCTCGGGTAACTGTTCTTCATCCTTCGTTGATCTGTTCTGGGCCCTCATCATCCCAGACTCTTCTCCGGAAGGCATCTTGTTTGCTTGGTTTGCATGCTTAGGACTCTTTTAGTGGTGTGTTGTTTTCCCCTAGTCTTAGTGGCCACTAGGTTTTCTAGTTTTATTTTTATATATAATCGTGGAAACCCAAGAACTTCGTAGGTCGAGAAGGTTGCAAAACCTTCCTCCACTTAGAACAGAACCACTACCACTAGCTAGATGATAGAGGGTAGACCCCAGTGTTCTTTTGGAAACCAATGGTGAAATAGAACTTCCCGAGGAACTTTTTACAACGGAAAATCTTGAAATAGAAATTCCTGAGGAACTACAAACTGCAATAGAAAGCCCTGAAATAGAGGTAACTGAGGAACCACAACGGGGGACTCTAGATCAGAGATATTTTGGTTCAGTTGAGATTGAAGATCTCACTTTTGATGAGTTCAGTACTCCTTTTAATCCTCCTCTGACTAATCTTAGAATTCCACTGCTAATACCCATTGCTTTCCAGCAACCAAATTATAGTGCATATAATTTTACACCTTAGCATTTTATGACTAATCCGGGAGGCGAACAGGGAGTTCCACAGACTCCCACCTTAGGTATGAACACAAATACTGTAAATCCTCCTCCTACTGCTACACCGAGTTCGGCACAGACAACCTCTGTGTCCACTCCATCTTTTACCTTTAATACCGGTACATTAGGCATGCCGAGTTCAACAACTATGGCATCTGCCTCTACACCTACTTTTGGACCTAGCAGTACAGCCAATTTAGTTCCACCTCCTCTGACTCAACCGTCATATCACATACCCAGTACTTGGATTTCCACACCCGTTGTACGGCCAAGTGCTTATGCAGCTGTGCCTATCATTAGTACCATGGCCGCACTGTCTACGTCAGCTACTACTTGTTTTAATACCTTTGCAGGTCCCAACATGAATCAAGGTAATATACCTACAGGAAACGTCTCTTTTTCCTTATTTTCAGGAGGAAGGGGTAACATTTTTAATCAGCAATATGGCGACGCTAACACCCATCCATAGTGGATGAACCCACAGAGCACTAACCCACTTTCATATGGGTGGGGGAATTTAAATAATACTTTCATGAAACAACAGATGGCAGGGGGAAACCCCTACCAGCAAGTGACTGGGGGCAACCCGTACCAGCAGATGGCAGGGGCAACCCCTATCAGCAGATGGCAGGGGGAAACCCCTATCAGCAGATGGCCGGGGGAAACCCCTACCAGCAAATGGCTGGGGGAAACCCCTACCACCAAATGACTAGGGGCAACCCCTACCAGCAGACGGCTGGGGGAAACCCCTACCAGCAGTTCACAGGTCAAACTATGGGTGGTTCCACCTTTGCAACCCCAGCTTATCAAGTACCATCTTACAGGCCTCATTTACCATTTCTGGCAACGTTAAATTTACCAGATCTTTCCAAGTTGACCAATGGTCTAGTGTATCATAACGCTACATGGCCACCAGTTCCTACCAAGTTACCTTCGAACATTCCAAAGTTCGAAGGAAAAATGGGTGTGGACCCTGGTGACCATGTCACTACTTTCCATTTATGGTGCTCCTCGAACTCATTAAATGAAGATTCCATTAGGTTGAGACTGTTCCAAAGGACCTTAACCGGTGCAGTAGTCAAATGGTACATTGAGTTATCTACAGCTACATTCTTTAATTTTGGGGATCTTGCGACTGTCTTTTTGAATCACTTCCAGCTTCCTATTCAGTATGATGTCGGAACAGACCTTTTGTCTACATTTAGGCAAAATAAAGCCACTCACTTATATCATCACATTCAAGAGTGGCGAAGATGGAAGAGGCTCATTAAAGCCAACATACCTCTAGAATTCCTTCTTGAGTGGTATTTGAAATCACTCCTTCCTTACATTTCTAAGGAAGTAGCTACTTTTGGAGTGTCTAATGAGGAAGAATCCATCCTACGGACCCAACAGTTAGATCTTGTTTACACACAATCTGGGTTACTGTATGAGATCATACCTGATGCACCACGATTGAATACTTATTTGAGTAGACCTAAACCTGGACCACATGCTGACGGCATAGTGGGTTCAATTGATTCTGTATCCTTCGAAGCTTTGACCAAACATGTTCATGCCTTATCTGTCAAACAATCGAGTGCAGAAGTTACTTCCATCACAACCTCTCCTACTTTTGAATCTATTAACCAGGTTTAGAACAATCAAAAGGGCTCTCGGCATCCCAACAACAAAAAGAAGGGCATGAACGGAGAAGGGAACCATCAAAAGCCCAAAAATGAGAATGCCGAGGAGGGTACCAAAGAGAAAAAGAAGGTTAAGTTCCCTTGTAAACTTTGCAAGCAAGACCACCTCACTCATCAATTCCCTCTACTCGAAGAAGCCCAGAAGCTACTTCAAGAGAAAAAACCTACCATACTGAAAGATCCATTCCCTAAGCGGCAGGGTTCAGCTTCTGGCACCTCTAATGATGGGGGCACCACACATGCTTTGGTTGATCAAACTTCTGTTAACATGGTTAGTTCGGATGCACTCTTACAAACGAGAACCAGGAATTATAGCCCGGACGCATAGAAAAAGGATAAAGAGATTCCAGAATCCCCCACTCCACTCCACATACCTGTGGACCCAATGCCCAAGATCCCAAAAGGTGTCTTGAAACGGGCATCGCACAATCCCAATACTCGGGCTACCTTTAACTACAATGTGGTTGAGGATCTAGCCCGAACCCCTTGTGCCATGTCTACCTTTGAAGTCTTGCAAAGTTGTCCTTTACAACGAAATGCACTTCTGGCAGCTATTGGAGGTATGGAATCCTCTAACATGTCTGCGCGATTTGATATGGCTAATATCAAATACCGGTTTCCCAACCACATTGCCCTTCAGATAGAAGTCATCCATGGTCCAATGACCATTAGACGAGCTGTTGTGGATGAGGGTGCATCTATATGCGTAGTGTCGATTTCCTGTTGGAAAGCTTTGGGTTCTCCCGAGTTAGCCCCTTCTAACACACTGCTTACTACATTTGATGCCAGGACTTTCCGTCCACACGGATTTTCGCCATCATTTGATGTCACTTTGGCCGGTAAGATAGTAGCTGTAGAAGTAGAAATTCTAAACGCTCCACTTGATTACAACATGTTATTAGGCAAGAGTTGGACGTATGCCATACGAGTTGTTGCATCAACAGTTTTTCGAGTTGTTATGTTCCCTTTTGAAGGTAAGGTCATTACAGTCGATCAGCTTTCTTTCACTCAAAGAAACAACCAGACTTCTTTGGAGTCCACAATTCCCTTAGTTGATCAAACCACCCCAGTAAGCGAGAGTTTAGGAGCAGGGATTTATGGGTCATTAATAGGCGCTTTTGACGTGCCTGCTCCTACCTTATTTGTTGGTTCTAAGGAACATTCTTCGCTTAAGATTTCCACGGCGAGTTTAATCACTGATCCTGGGTTTCCCCCAACTGATCCAGAACCTTATGTGCCTACATCTGTTGCAGAGATAACCTACTTTGACTCACATCAAACTGCAATAGAACATATATTGACTCCACTGGTCTCCGTTGAGTCAGATACGGACTGTGCTGCTGCACAGTCACCCGATCCAACTCATTCTCTTGACAGTTTGGATACTACTTTACCTTCTGAGGAAGCAATTTTGGAAACCACGACTGACCTGGACTGCCCTCGTGAACATAAAGATCCCAGGTCCTTCTTGATTCCCATTCTAAACTTTACAGAGAGAGGCGAGTTTTATCCGACACTGAGTGAGAATGTTGATTTCACTTCTATCCCTTCCACTTCACAAGTTGGTTTTGTTGAAGGGAATAGATCAAGAACCATTCTGGTCAACATTTCCACTGCACCTGGGGTCACAAAAAACATTTTTATTGAAATGGGATGTTATCTTGATGAGATCATTCCATACACCAATCTATTTAATTATTTATGTGACATCTTTGCCTGGCCTCATCATGAGATCCCAGGCAATGACCCTACTTGAGGATTCTTCAAGCATTCTTCGACCTTTACTTCGAGCTCACTAAAAACAGTAAGTAGGTTACGAGTAGTCTTCCACCTTTCCTTCAAGCTCGTTAAAAACAGTAAGGAGGCTATGAGCATTTTTCCATCTCTCCTTTGAGCTCATTAAAAACAGTAAGGAGGTCACGAGTTTACTTTTTCAGACTCGTTAAAATTTTATGAAAAAGATTCCTATAGAGTTCTCTCTAAGCTCTTGTTAGACTCTTTAAATATGACAAGATTGCCGAGTATAGTTGTCATTTCAGACTCGTTAAAGGATTTGAAGTGACATCCACTCAGGTATAGAATTATCCCTTTTCTGTGCCTAGGTGGATAAACTACGGAAAAGGTATACTCTAGGTATACTTCTGTATGCGCTAGAAAAGTTCTTCTTCCATTGTTTTCTACTTTTTCGGGGGAGGAGACTAACTTTACGAAAAAGGACCTTCGGAGCCTTTCTTTAGGGTTTTCAGGCTTTCTAAACATGAAAACACCAAGCGAGCATTCACCTACTTGGGCTCGATGTGAAATCCACACGAGGGTGGATAGAGGACTGATTAAGTTTTTCAACTCTATAAATAAGAAAACACTGCCAAGAACAGACCAATCCAGGCTCGATATAAAATCCACGGATAGGTGTAAAGAGGATTGTTTAAGTTTTTCAGAATCTATAAACACGAAAACACCAGCGAGCATTAATCTGCTTGGGCTCGATACTAAAATCCATGAGCAGATATATGGATTGATTGTTTAAGTTTTTCAGACTCGTTAAAATTGAAAACACCGGTGAGCAAGACCAGATCTTGGCTCGATATTAAAATCCAAAGATCAATAATATAGAGTAATATTCTATCTCTTCTTCGAACTCTTGTAAACAATGAAGAAGGTCCTGAGTCTTCCTCCCATGGGCTTGTTAAACTTTTTACATGGTTGGATCTATTGAGTTTTCATTCTTTCTTGGACTCATTAAAACAACAAGAAAGGTATTCTTTTATCTAAAAAGAATAAGGGATGGGAAAGATGTGTCATATATTCAATGTCAAAGGCAGTTCAGTCTGTTTGATCTTTGAACACATCACCTACTTGAGTCTATCATGTCGGTTGGGTTTAATTTTTGACCTTAGGGTGAACCTGATCTTCGAGTTGTTTACTCCCCCGGTTGGTTATTCCTCCAACCACATGGAGGGTCTGATAATGTCTCCTACATTTTAGGCTTATCATTTGCCCCATTATGTCAGAAACTGCTTGAGTGACTTTGTGTCATGCTCACTATTCAAGGATATACCCTATGTCGGCCATTCTGTAGTTTACCTTGACCTCATGTGTCAGCCATCCTAGTGTCAGTCTTATTACATATTACTCCATATCAGCTCATACCAGTTGAGTGTTCCTCAAGTTGGATGATGGAGGATGCCTTAAGGCCTCCCTTCCAACGGACTTCTTCGGCATCAACTAATTTTGCTATGGGAATGAAGTTTAGAGTTTCACTTAGTACCTTGGAGATTGCAGTCACTAGTGGCAATTTTCCTCGCTATTGAATGTTGAGAATACATCAATGTCTCTTCTTCGACAGGATCCCCAAGTGTTCGACTCCAAGCCCATTTATTCACACTTGTCGGATCGTACTAGGTACCTTGGGCCCCATCATCATTATCGGTGGAAGTCCTCGTGTTTGTTAACGGTATACATCAATGACCGGTAATCAAACGATACCCCTCATGCTCGACTATCAACTCATCTATTCACATGGTTAGGGTTTGTACCTCGGGTTGTTTTGGATGAAGACCTTGGGATTTTGGATGACACTACCTCATTATGTCGTCACCCAAGTTATGCAAGACTGAGCCTCACATATATTAGGCTCTCCATGAGACATAGATCCAGTTTGTTGCTATGGCTATGATCTCTCAGTTTGACATGGATCCATGCTTGTATTCTAAGTGTCCATGCTATATATACATCTCCTTGTTATGTATCGGAGATCATGTTGTGTCACACTACACATCTATATGATGTCAAGAATGTAACTGCTCGTTGACCTTGATCTTTGTTTCGGGTGTTCTTGTGACTTATTTCCGTTGTTCCTTGCTCCTCCTCTGGCTTTGGACTATAATGTATTTCGGCCATCGTTTCCCTCTGACCTCACACATTAGGGGGCATCCGTTATATGTCAAACGTGCACCTCTCCATTCATGATAACCTTGAGTTGTTGATCACACAAAAGGACAACTTGGATGGAGGAGCGACCTTAGATGAGACCTTGACCTACTCCACCTCCTTGCAAGTTGGCAAAACCCTAAAAAATGTCATTTTGAGACATGAGCACTACTCTACCTCAATAGACTAGCGCCTGTACCCTACTCCAGTGTGCAATAGTAGTGCTCAAGCCTCATGGGCGCTACTCCTCTTGAATAGAGTAGCGTACGACATTTAAAAAGTGTTGAGCATTAGTTTGAAAACACTATAGTAGCGCCCTGGGCGCCACTCCACTGTAAAATAGTAGCGTACACCTCAAAAGATGATTAAGAATAATTAATTTCACAAAGTGGATTAGATGTAGTTGGTTTCCAAACTTCCCCAACTTCCTCCGTAACCATCTCTCGACCTGAATTGTTTCCCTTGTCCTATAAATAAAAGGAGGAATGAAGAAAGGGGTTAGACATGAATGCTATTGAGAGACTCTTAAAGAGAATCTTGTGTTGAAGGAGGTTGTGCTGGAAGATTTCCAAGCCAAAGAAGAGCAAGATCCCAGGATCAGGTTGCAGAAGCATGCTGCAAAGTCGGCTATATTTTGTATTGTCAATTTGCATTTGACAATAAAAGGTTGACGCATTTTTCTTGTGCCAAATCAAGTGTTCATTAAGTTATGTACTTGTTTGGATCTATTTTAGTTAATATTTGATGTTTAAATTGCTTTGTCCATTTCATCATTATATATTATCCAAGATACGCTGAGAAAGGTACTTGTATTCAAGGTTTATCGAACGAGAGGTTGACTTGAGGATCGAACGCAAGATTGAATAAGAGCTAGGATCGAACTTCATTCAAAAAGGTATGTTCTCATGATCCATAACCTATTTCCATTCATAAACATCTCTGTAACACAGTTAGTATGCTTACCTATCATCCCCTTTCAGTTGATAATGTCCGTTTCCTTGTTATAGGGTAGTTTTTCCCGCCAACTGACTGGCGACTCTGCTGGGGAGTGTTGTCTTTCTGCTCTAGGAAACCCTTCTTGTTTTTCTTTACAGTACTTTATAACTCTTTCAATCCTCTGAGAAGTCCTGTAGGTATCCCTTGCTTGTTTCTCCCTGTTTGATTTCAGTCTTTTGTATCTTTTCAAAGTCAATTTTTGACTCTTTAAGACCTAAGCGCTACTCTGTTATACATAGAGTAGCGCCCATACGCTAGTCTGTGTTCATACAGTAGTGCCCACCTCTCTTTGAGCACTGGTTTCCCTATTGTACAGTAGGGTACATTCCTGTAACTTCCTGTCTGACGTTAGGTTGAGTTTTAAGCCTTCTTAGGTGGTTTTTTTACTTTGTTTTAGGTCTTCTTGACTAGTTTTTTAGGTCTGTAACTTTTCTTTGAGTCTTAGAACCTTTCTTTGAGTCTTTTTGCTATCTTTAGATAACTTGCTTACTTGTGGAATGTTTGGTCCATTTATAACTCTTTTTGAAGACTAGGCTTTGTTCCTTAGTGAACACTCCTCCTTATCTTTGCCCTGATGGTGTGTTGCTGACCTAACCTGCATGCTTTGCATTGGCTATTTGTGGAAACATTTGTTTTCTCTTTACCCATCTTATCCTTTGTTTTAGGGTTTGGTCCGTTTTGGACCCTTTGGGGTGTCTTCCAAACTTGTTGAGTTCCAACTTTCCTTGACTTTTTGTCTTTTCCGGTATCAAGTGTGTTTAGAGTGCTTTACCTTACTTCATTTCTCAGTCCTTGTTTTAGTAGGGTGGTTGTTAGCTTGCTTTCCTACTGTTTGCTTGTCATAGTGGTGTTATTAGGGTTTCATGCTTTGGGTCAGTCCTTTTGTGTTTGATTCCCAGTTTTCAGCATCCTTCTCCTTTGTTTTCTCTCCATTTTGCTTTTGAGTGTGAAGGCTTTTTCTTTTGCAAAAAACCTGTAGGACAAGTCTTTGTTGCGCTAGTGTTTTGACAGCTGTAATCTTAGGAGCCATTTTTAGCCATACTTACACATTGTGCATAAGTCTTATTTGCTTTCCATGTTTATAGTTCTTTTTCGTTTATAATAACAGAGAAAGCAAAATTTGGCAGCTTAGGGTTAGTAAGGCTTATATTTTTTATTTTTTTTTGCAAGATAGCATAGGTTATTTTGTTTACAATTTCAAAAGAAAAAAAAAAGAAATTTGATTAGATTTGCTCAGTTTTCAGTTTGGAAAGAACATTAAATGAAAAAATAAAAAGTTTTGTTGTTGAAAGTTATAATTTATGCACTTTGCTTTTCTGTTGCAACCACGCCATACAAACGCACTACCTTTTGAGTAATAACAATCCTAAAAATCTTTAATAAAATTAAATAGCAACAATTTTTCTTTTTAGGGATACACTACACCAACTAGTCTTGGTTAGGATGTTGGGTTTAAATCACCTTAAACCACGCAAGGTCACACATTACGTAAAAATCATAGTTCGACTATCACAGGTAAACCCACTTCATTCAAAGCTTGTCTGGGATCTATGTAGTAGGTCTTGTGAGATCAGATTGTTGGGAATACTCCTTCTACTTTCTTTTTTGAGTATATACCTGGATTGGATCATGTTTGGGGACTCTTTTGAGTTTCGAGCTCAGTTACCCTGCCCACGCCTTCTGATTCAACTAAGACTGTTCCCCCAGGAGTTTTCGGTGTTGTGGTATCCTTAGTATCTGACAATAGATTCATACATAGGTGACAGCGGAGGGTATATCTGCTGTAGATAGGACATACGTGGGAGGAAATCCCTTACAGGTCTTTGGTAGGGCGGTTGGGTGATTCCAGCGTTTGCACCCTTAGTCATTGTATTGTGGACCCCGAGTAACTGTTCTTCATCCTTCGTTGATTTGTTCTGGGCCCTCATCATCACAGACTCTTCTCTGGAAGGCATGTTGTTTGCTTGGTTTGCATACTTAGGACTTTTTAGTGGTGTGCTGTTTGCCCCCTAGTCTTAGTGGCCACTAGGTTTTCTAGTTTTATTTTTATATATAATCATGGAAAACCAAGAACTTCGTAGGTCGAGAAGGTTGCAAAACCTTCCTCCACTTAGAACAGAACCACTACCACCAGCTCGATGACCGAGGGTAGACCCCAGTGTTACTTTGGAAACCACTGGTGAAATAGAACTTCCTGAGGAACTTTTTACAACGGAAAATATTGAAATAGAAATTCCTGAGGAACTACAAACTGCAACAGAAAGCCCTGAAATAGAGGTTTTTGAGGAACCACAACTGGGGACTCCAGATCAAATATATTTTGGTTCAGTTGAGATTGAAGATCTCACTTCTGCAGAGTTCAGTACTCCTTTTAATCCTCCTCTGACTAATCTTAGAATTATGTTACTGATACCCATTGGTTTCCAGCAACCAAATTATAGTGTATATAATTTTACACCTGAGCATTTTATGACTAATCCGGGAGGCGAACGTGGAGTTCCACAGACTCCCACCTTAGGTATGAACACAAACACTGTAAATCCTCCTCCTACTGCTACACCGAGTTCGGCACAGACAACCTCTGTCTCCACTCCGTCTTTCAGCTTTAATACTAGTAGATTAGGCATGTTGAGTTCAATAACTATGGCATCTGCCTCTACACCTGCTTTTGGACCTAGCAGTACAACCAATTTAGTTCAACCTCCCGTGACTCAACCATCATATCACATACCCAGTACTTGGATTTCCACACCCGTTGTACGGCCAAGTGCTTCTGCAAATGTGCCTGTGATGAGTACCATGACCGCACAGTCTACGTCAGCTACTACTGGTTTTAACACCTTTGCAGGTCCCAACATGAATCAAGGTAATATACCTGCAGTAAACATCCATTTTTCCTTATTTTCAAGAGGAGGGGGGTAACATTTTTAACCAGCAATATGGCGGGGCTAACACCCAGCCACAGTGGACGAACCCACAGAGCACTAACCCACTTTCATATGGGTGGGGGAATTTCAATAATACTTTCACGCAACAATAGATGGCAGGGGGCAACCCCTACCATCAAGTGACTCGGGACAACCCCCACCAGTAGATGGAAAGGGGAAACCCCTATCAGTAGATGGTCAGGGGAAACCCCTACCAGCAGATGGCTAGGCGCAACCCCTACCAGCAAATGACTGGGGGCAACCCCTACCAGCAGTTCACGGGTCAAACTATGGGTGGTTCCCCCTTTGCAACCCTAGCTTATCAAGTACCATCTTCCAGGCCTCGTTTACCATTTATGGCAATGTTAAATTTGCCAGATCTTTCCAAGTTGACCAACGATCCAGTGTATCATAATGCTACATGGCCACCAGTTCCTACCAAGATACCTTCGAACATTCCAAATTTTGAAGGAAAAATGGGTGAGGACCCTGGTGACCATGTCACTACTTTCCATTTATGGTGCTCCTCAAACTCATTAAATGAAGATTCCATTAGGTTGAGACTGTTCCGAAGGACCTGAACCAGTGCTACAGCCAAATGGTACATTGAGTTACCTACAGCTACATTCTTTAATTTTGGGGATCTTGCAACTGTCTTTTTGAATCACTTCCAGCTTCCTGTTTGATATGATGCCAGAACAGACCTTTTGTCTACATTTAGGCAAAATAAAGCCACTCACTTATCTGATCAAAGATGGAAGAGGCTCATTAAAGACAACATACCTCCAGAATTCCTTCTTGAGTGGTATTTGAAATCACTCCTTCCTTACATTTCTAAGGAAGTAGCTACTTCTGGAGTGTCTAACGAGGAAGAAGCCATCCTACGGATCCAGTAGTTAGCTCTTGTTTACGCAAAATCTGGGTTATTATATGAGATCATACCTGATGCACCGTGATCGAATACTGATCTGAGTAGACCTAAACCTAGACCACATGCTGACAGCATAGTGGGTTCAGTTGATTCTACAGCCGTCAAAGCTTTGACCAAACAGGTTCATGCCTTATTTGTCAAACAATCGACTGCATAAGTTACTTCCGTCACAATCTCTCTTTCTACTTCTGAATCTGTTAACTAGGTTCAGCACAATAAAAAAGGCCCTCAGCAGCAAAACAACAAAAAGAAGGGCAAGAAAGGAGAGGGGAACCATCAGAAGCCCAAAAAAGAGAATGCCGAGGAGGGTACCGAAGAGAAAAAGAAAGATAAGTTCCCTCGTAAACTTTGCAAGCAGGACCACCTCATTCATCAATGCCCTCTACTCGAAGAAGCCCAGAAGCTGCTTCAAGAGAAAAAACCTATCGTACTGAAAGATCCATTCCCTAAGGGGCAGGGTTCAGCTTCTGGCACCTCTAATGCTGAGGGCACCACACATGCTTTGGTTGATCAAAGTTTTATTAACATGGTTAATTCGGATGCACTCTTACAAACGAGAACCAGGAATTATACCCTGGATGCACAGAAAAAGGATAAAGAGATTCCATAATCCTCCACTCCACTCCACATACCTATGGACCCAATGCCCAAGATCGTGAAAGGTGTCTTGAAACAGGCATCACACAATCCCAACACTCGGGTTGCCTCTAACTACAATGTGGTTGAGGATCTAGCCCAGACCCCTTGTGCCATGTCTACCTTCGAAGTCTTGCAAAGTTGTCCTTTAGAACGAAATGCACTTCTGGCAGCTATTGGAAGTATGGAATCCTCTAAGATGTCTGCATGATTTGTTATGGGTGATATCAAATACCGGTTGTCGTACCACGTTTCCCTTCAGATAGAAGTCGTCCATGGTCTAATGACCATTAGACAAGCTGTCATAGATGAGGGTGTGTCTATGTGTGTAATGTCGATTTCCTGTTGGAAAGATTTGGGTTCTCCCGAGTTAGCCCCTTCTAATACAATACTTACTGCATTTGATTCCAGGACTTTCTGTCCACACAGAGTTTTGCCATCATTTGATGTCACTTTGGCTAGTAAGACAGTTGCTGTAGAAGTAGAAGTTCTGGATGCTCCGCTTGATTACAACATGTTATTAGGAAGGGGTTGGATGTATGCCATGTAAGCTGTTGCATCGGTAGTTTTTCAAGTTGTTATGTTCCCTTTTGAAGGTAAGGTCGTTACAATCGATTAGCTTTCTTTCACTCAGAGAAACAACTAGACTTCCTTGGAGTCCACGATTCCCTTAGTTGATCAAACTGCCCCAATAAGTGAGAGTTTAGGAGCAGGGCTTTACGGGTCATTAATAGGCACTTTTGACCTGCCTGCTCCTACCTTATTTGTTGGTTCTAAGGAATGTTCATCGCATGATATTTCCACGCCCAGTTTAATGACTGATCCTAGGCTTCCCCCAACTGATCCAGAACCTTCTGTGCCTACATCTGTTGCTGAGATAACCTACTTTGACTCACAGCAAACTACAACAGAACATATATTGACTCTGTTGGTCTCCGCTGAGTTAGATATGGACTGTGCTACTGCACAGTCACCCAATCCGACTCATTCTCTTGACAGTTTGGATACTACTTTACCTTCTGAGGAAGTAATTTTGGAAGCCATGACCGACCTGGACCGTCCTTGTGAACATATAGATCCCAAGTCCTTCTTGATTCTCATTCTAAACTTGATAGAGAGAGGCAAGTTTTATCCGACACTGAGTGAGAATGTTGATTTCACTTCTATCCCTTCCACTTCACAAGTTTGTTTTGCTAAAGGGAATAGATCAAGAACCATTCTGGTCAACATTTCCACTGCACCTGGGGTCACAGAAAACATTTTTATTGAAACGGGATGTTATCTTGATGAGATCATTCCATACACCAATCTGTTTAATGATTTCCGTGAAGTGTTTGCTTGTCCTCATCATGAGATCCCAGGCATTGACCCTACTTGAAGAGTCTTCAAGCATTCTTCTACCTTTACTTTGAGCTCGTTAAAAACAAGAAGCAGGTTATGAGCAGTGTTCCACCTTTCCTTGGAGCTCATTAAAAACAGTAAAGAGGCTATGAGCATTCTTCCATATCTCCTTTGAGCTCATTAAAAATAGTAAGGAGGTCACGAGTTTACTTTTTTGGACTCGTAAAAATTTTACGAAAAAGATTCCTATAGAGTTCTCTCTAAGCTCTTGTTAGACTCTTTAAATATGACAAGATTTCCGAGTATAGTTGTCATTTCGGACTTGTTAAAGGATTTCAAGCAACATCCACTCAGGTATAGAATTACCCCTTTTCCAGGCCTAGGTGGATAAACTACATAAAAGGTATACTCTAGGTATACTTCTGTATGCGCTAGAAGAGTTCTTCTTCCATTGTTTTATACTTTTTCTGGGGAGGAGACTAACTTTATGAAAACCGACCTTTGGAGCCTTTCTTTAGGGTTTTCAGCCTCTCTAAACATGAACACACCAAGTGAGCATTCACCTACTCGGGCTCGATGTGAAATCCACGAGAGGGAAGATAGAGGACTGTTTAAGTTTTTCAACTCTATAAACAAGAAAACACCACCCAGCACAGACCAATCCGGGCTCGATATAAAATCCACGAATAGGTGTAAAGAGGATTGTTTAAGTTTTTCAGTCTCTATAAACAGGAAAACACTGCCGAGCATTAATCTGCTTGGGCTCGATACTAAAATCCACGAGCAGATATATGGAGTTATTGTTTAAGTTTTTCAGACTTTTTAAAATTGAAAACACCGGGGAGCAAGAACAGATCTCGGATCGATATTAAAATCCAGAGATTAGTAATATAGAGTAATCTTCTATCTCTTCTTTGAACTCTTGTAAACAATGAACAAGGTCCTGAGTCTTCCTCCCATGGGCTCGTTAAACTTTTTACATGGTTGGATCTATTGAGTTTTCACTCTTTCTAGGACTCATTAAAACAACAAGAAAGGTATTCTTTTATCTAAAAAGAATAAGGGATGGGAAAGATGTGTCATATCTTTAAAGTCTATTCAATCTTTGAACACAGCACCTACTTGAGTCTCTCATGTCGGTTGGGTTTAATTCTTGACCTTAGGGTGAACCTGATGTCTGAGTTGTTTACACCCCCGGTTGGTTATTCTTCCAACCATATGGAGGGTCTGATAATGTCTCCTACATTTTAGGGTTATCATTTGCCCCATTATGTCAAAAACTGCCTGAGTCACTTTGTGTCGTGTTCACTGTTCAAGGATATACCCTGTGTCGGCCATTCTGCAGTTTACCTTAACCTCATGTGTCAGCCATCCTAGTGTCAGTCTTGTTACATATTACTCCATATCAGCTCATACCAGTTGAGTGTTCCTCGAGTTGGATGATGGAGGATTCCTTAAGGCCTCCCTTCCAACGGACTTCTTTCCATCGACATCAACTCATTTTGCTCTGGGAATGAAGTTTAGAGTTTCGGTTAGTACCTTGGAGATTGCAGTCACTAGTGGCAATTTTCCTCGCTGTTGAATGTTGAGAATACATTAATGTCTCTTCTTCGATAGGATCCCCAAGTATTTGACTCCAAGTCCATTTATTAACACTTGTCGGATCATACTAGGTACCTTGGGCGCCATCATCATTATCAGTGGAAGTCCTCGCGTTTGTTAATGGTATACATCAATGACCGGTAATCAAACGATACCCCCCATGTTCGACTATCAGCTCATCTATTCACATGGTTAGGGTTTGTACCTCGGGTTGTTTTGGATTAAGACCTTGGTATTTTGGATGACATTACCTGATTATGTCATCACCCAAGTTGCGCAAGAGTAAGCCTCAATTATACTAGGCTCTCCATGAGACATAGATCCAGTTTGTTGTTATGGCTATGATCTCTCAGTTTGACATGGATCCACGCTTGTATTCTAAGTGGCCATGCTATATATACATCTCCTTGTTATGTATCGGAGATCATGTTGTATCACACTACACATCTATATGATGTCAAGAATGTAATTGCTCGCTGACCTTGATCTTTGTTTCAGGTGTTCTTGTGACTTGTTTCTGCGGTTCCTTGCTCCTCCTCTGGCTTTGGACTATAATGTATTTCAGCCATCATTTCCCTCTGACCTCACACATTAGGGGGCATCTATTATAGGTCAAACCTGCACCTCTCTGTCCGTGATCACCTTGAGTTGTTTATCACACAAAAGGACAACTTGGATGGAGGAGCATGTTGACCTTATATGAGACCTTGACCTACTCCACCTCCTTGCAAGCTAGCAAAACCCTAAAAAATGTCATTTTTAGACATGAGAGCTACTCTACCTCAATAGATTAGCACCTGTACCCTACTCCAGTGTGCAATAGCAGTGCTCAAGCCTCATGGGAGCTACTCCTCTTGAATAGAGTAGTGTACAACATTTAAAAAGTGCTGAGCGCTAGTTTAAAAACACTATAGTAGCGCCCTGGGCGCCACTCCACTGTAAAATAGTAACGTACACCTCAAAAGATGATTAAAAAATAATTAATTTCATGAAGAGGATTAGTTGCAGTTGGTTTCCCAACTTCCCCAACTTCCTCCATACCCATCTCTCGACCTGAACTGTTTCCCTTGTCCTATAAATACAAGGAGGAATGAAGAGAGGGGTTAGACATGAATGCTATTGAGAGACTCTTAAAGAGAAGCTTGTGTTGAAGGAGGTTATGCTAGAAAATTTCCAAGCCAAAGAAGAGCAGGATCCCAGGATCAGGTTGTAGGAGCATGCTTCAAAGTCAGGTATATTTTGTATCGTCAATTTGCATTTGACAATAAAAGGTCGAAGCATTTTTCTTGTCCCAAATCAAGTGTTCATTAAGTTATGTACTTGTTTGGATCTGTTTTGGTTAATATTTCATGTTTAAATTGCTTTGTCCATTTCATCATTATATATTATCTAAGATACGCTGAGAAAGGTACTTGTATTGCAGGTTTATTCAACGGGAGGTTAACTTGAGGATCAAGCGCAAGATTGAATAAGAGCTAGGATTGAACTTCATCAAAAAGGTATGTTCTCAAGATCCATAACCTATTTCCATTCATAAACATCTCTGTAACATAGTTAGTATGCTTACCTGTCATCCCCTTTCAGTTGATAATGTCTGTTTCCTTGTTATAGGGTAGTTTTTTCCGCCAACAATTGGTTCTGAAGAATAAGGTCTTAACCATGGACAATTATATTTGCAGGGGAGGTATGGGCCCAAACGTTTTCCCACTATGCTTAAAGGATGAAGAATTTGTAAACCATATATTTGTTAACTGTCATACCACTTTGCAGCTGTGGTCTGTCATTGCACAACAGTGGAGGCCAGATTTCTGCTGGAATAAGACTTCCATTGAAGAAATTCTTCTATTTTGGCATAAATGGCACTGGAAATATATATCACTGCCATTATATTTTTTATGGGGCATCTGGAAATGGCAGAACCGTATCATGTTTGATCGAATTGAACATCAATTTACCAAGGTCATGATCTATATTATGCAGGTTACATTTGACTCTAGCCCAGTAAAGAGCAAACTGAAAATCAGTACTATCAGAGCGCCTAGATTGTTAAACTCGTTTCCTATTGGCTTTTTCGATGGAGCTGCTCAGGAAGGGAAATGTGGCATAGGGGGTTTTTTGATCATTTCAGATAAAAATTATTATGAACACTCTCTTGGCGGGGGTTTGGGCACCATTACAAGAGCTGAACTCTTGGATTTATGGACTCTTATATCTTTTGCCCGAACTAAGGACTTAACCACACTTTAGATCCTCGGTGATTCCACAACAATTATTGGATGGGCTCTAGGCAGAAGTCACCTGAATGTGACTTCCCTTCAGCACCAGAAATGGTGCATTACCCTTTTGTTGGATCATCTTCACGACTACTCTATACAACATATTTCCCGCTCTTTCAATTATAGAGCTGATTCTATGCCTAAGAAGGGTTTATTTTTGGCAGAAGGTATTGTTCAGGTTACCCCATACACTAACCATCATCCGGGGGAAACATTTTTTGTTCAACTTTATTAATTAGTTTGTCTTTCATGTTCCTTTCTGTTCAATCGTTCCACTTGTTTATGTGGCTTTTTGGGTTACGTTTCTAATGGTTTTATGTGTAAATCAGCAAGTTTTTAAAGCTCTTATAGTTTATTGAGGCATTACTGAATTGTTGTCTACATTTTGGACTTACTGTAAAAGACTGCTTAGTTTGTTTTTCTTAGCTACTATCCTTGGGATAGGTAATATTGTAAGCTCCTTTGATTCATAAATGAATAAAAATGAACTTTTTCTCTCGTTTGAAAAAAAAAAGTATCATCTTGGAACAACATCAACCTTTCTATCAACTTAGTTAAAAACACTTTAAGATAGGACCCCTTTTCCTAGTGAGGATAGGTTACTTCTTTTTCTTCTTTTATGGGTTTCACAAGTATTTCGAAAGAGTATCACTTTAAGAAATCTTTAATATTTTAATCAATACCTTTGCGGAAGAGACCAACTTATACCTATGCAGATGGTTCAACATGCTTTAGCTTCATAAGCTAAGTAAGCTTCGAGGCTAGCTCGAGGAATCCTTGTCGAAATCAAGAAAACAGTTTTCTCTTTCAGATAAGCAAGTCATCATGCAAATATTATGATTAGCAGCTATCATTACAGACATTAAAGTAGGTTAACAATCTTGCTACTTTATAAGAGTTCATCATCATAATTTATTAACAAGTACAAGATCTTTTAAAAGCACAAAGGACCTTTCAATGGTAGGTGTCTTTTATACTTTACATAAATTTTTTTTATTCTTGCAAAAATTGAGTTCATTACATGCATCATCAAAAATTGGCCATGAGATGAACAGTATAGTAAGGAAATAATTTAGTGAATTAGACTTATTCTTCTTTGTAATATGCTAATAATTTCACCCTAAATTTCATGGCTAATGTGTAACTTAAGGTGACCTGGAAAACAAAGATATTAATGAAATTAACTCATTTTGTGTTGCTTAAGAAATTCATGTTGAGAACCTGAGCCAAATGTAATTTCAATGTAGGTAAAGGGCAAGGGGGCTGCAAATAAAATAATTTTTTTTAAATTTTAATATAATTAGAGATGTGGCATTTTTACGGTTTTATTTACATTTTATTAATATCTTATCTAAAATTTACTTTGATCTTTGTAATACATTATATTAATATTCAAACTATATTTCATTTGTATTTCTACTTTATTTTTAATTTTATGTATTTTTCAAAAAAATAAGTAACCACCAATATTTTATATTATTTTATAAAACAAATTTTTAAATCTTTTTAGATAAAAAAATCTATCTTATCATGTTAAATTCAAATCACTTAATTTAAAACTAAAAATACAAAGATCACTTATTTAAAAGTAAAAAAAAAAAGAATTTAAGAAATTTTTATGAAATATTATTTCAAAATCCCTTATATACAATATTAATATAGAAAAGTTAGTAAAAACATAAATAACTTATTTAAAAGTTAAAAAACAATATTTGAGTGTATTATTAAAAAGGATCTATGAAATATTATCTTAAAATTAGATATTATAAAAAAATTGATCATACATTTTAAAAGGATATTCGAATCCCGGAAACCTTCGAGCCTTTGATATTGAATCAAAATTGAAAAAGCACAAATCAAACATATTCACCAATCATAAAAAATAATATGAAATTTTAAAAATTTAGAAAAAAAAATTCATTTTAAAAAAATCAAATTAATAAAACAAATGATGTAAACTTTAGAAAACTATTCAAAATTTTGGTTTAAAATTATAAATTCAAAAGCATCTACGACCAAATCATCACCTACCTCATGCACGTATAATAAAAACTAACATTTTAAAAAAACCTAGACTTACACCACCAAATATCACAATTCCATTTCTAGAAAACTTTACCAAAATATTAAAAACATTGATATGCCCATCGCTATAAAGTGAACTCCACTTTTATTTGAATTCTATTTTCATTAACCTCATTGTAATGATTATGTGACAACTTACATTAACTTCAATCACACATGAGTATATGACAAGTTACATCAATACAAAATAAGAGCCACGAGGTGGCAATGTCCCCGAGATTGGCATCTGTTCTTGTGAAAGAAAGAAAGAGCAATTGCTTTAGGAAGACATGTTAAGTAAGATTGAAATAAAATTTCAATTTTTAGTTGTGATTAAACTTCAACATGTGCTAATTTGTGGTTTTAGGCAAGAGAGTCATAATGCTCATATACATCTTGGATTTAGAATGCTCATATATTAAGTAGAGTTAGAACATGCTTTCAAATACCGGATGACATAGATTACTTAAATCAACATTGCTAGAAACAACCACCAATACATGCAATGTTTGCTTATCTTTTCCATAGCAATAAGAGTGTTCAAGAACACAAATCGAGAATGTTATCAGTTATGGAAACAGAAACATTTACACTTGTAGCACATGATAACAAAACATATTAAATTCAGTTTTTTAAAATGACATTTTTTTAAAATATGGTTGGTTGTAAAACAATGACGCCAGCCTAGTTTTTCCCAGCCTAAGAGGGGGGCGGCGGGCTGGTGCCATGGTGGTTTTTGGCTTCCGTGCAAGGTTTTGCAGACTTCGTAATGGAGAAAATCGTTTTGTTTTATTGTTTGATAGCGAATACATTTATTGCTTATGTAACCACATTATAGCCCAATGCATTGAGCGTATGGGTGGCGAGTCGGCGAGCTTATTCTAGCACTCACACCATGAGTTTGGAACTTAATTGGATAGGAATCAAAAGAATTGTGATACAAAGAACGTTGGAAAATAAAATGAATGTTATACGAACACAATTCCCAATTCAGTTAGCATGTGCAAGGACAATTCATAGAGCAGAAGGATTGACAATGAACAAATTGGCATTTGACCTAAAAGGAATTAAGAGACATGGCCTTGTTTACACTGTGTTCTCATGTGTTAGAAATTTTAAAACTCGTGCAAAAGCCACTGCTGAAATAGATAGATTAAAAACACATGCAAGTTTGGAATTTGAATATGGTCTGCATTGAATGCCAAATGCTAAGCAATCACTCATTGCATTATTGAACACATGCAGCTTGCTTTTGCATTATGATGATGTTCTGAATGATTATGAATCTATGCAGGTAGACATTCTATGTTTGCAAGACATTTTGTGTGAGAGAAAGTGATAAAGAAACTATATCAAGATTTAGCAAGATTGGTGTGTAACTGGATGGTGACTTTATTGAATCCACTTGGCATTTTATAACTTGTTTTTTCATCAAATACCTTAATGGGAGCATTATGGTCTCCCTGATTAAGAGACTGTAGAATCATTTTTTTTTTGTTATTGAATTTGAAACATTTGGGCTAACCATGTTCTTGTTTATTACAATATTTATGAAAGTTAGTAGAAGAGGGAGAAAAGAAGAAGAAGATCGTGAGAAACAAGATGACTTTGTAGTAGTAGGAGGTGTAGCTTTTAAACGTGTGGATATGGAAACAGTTGAGGAGGATGACTGGTGTTGAATTCTACAATAATCTTAAAACTTATTTTCAATCAATTGTGCTTGATTATACACAATGTAAAGAATGGTGATTTTCATGTACGTCAGCTGTTGCTACGAACATTTTTGGAATCCACTTCTAAGTTTGAGAATAAAATTATCAAAGGCATTAGTGATATTGAAAAGAATGCATAACTAATTGAATTGATGGAAGTGCTCCTATGTAGGAATGTTGAATGCTTGACTTAGGTGAAGCCATTTAATATTCATATCATATTTGTAGAAGAAAGAACTGAAGGAGAGATAAAGAGATTGCATAAGCGCAGTTGGAATGGTGATTGTGTTTTGATTGATAGCATGTTTGAAGAGCCTTGTCAGTTTCATTTTAATGGACACAAGCTTTTCAAGATTAGGAAACAAATTGTAGTTGAATCAAGTGTCTATGTCAAGTATCCAACTTTGGAGCATTTCCGAAACATGGGTTCCATCATAAATGATAACCTTGCATTTTTAAGATTGAGGAGATAGATTGCTGATAAAAATATTGTTAATATTTTATGCAAACAAAGCAATGATGTTGGCAACTTCCACCACTCTTTTGTATATCATTATTATTTGCATGGATGTTATAGGATGCATCATTGATAGCCAGGGGATATGGTCACTAATGCAATTATTAGCAACTTGATTTTTTCGGAAAATGTATTAAAATTTGCAAAAAAAAACAAGGTTCAGATATCTATGCATCTCTATTAAATAAAAGGTCGAGAGTTGTAAACAAAGTTCAAGACTGAAGAAAATTTTCAAATATCAAGGAATATCATGATCAACTACTTAAAAAGTTGAGAGATCATTAAGCAATGCATAACAAGAAAAAATGATTAGTGTATAGTGTCAATGAAGTCACAATGAAACACTAGAAAATGAGCGCATATAAAAAAAAATGTATTCAACATTGTCTCATTGAGATCCAAAATCATTATGTGTTCTCACAGAGGCAACTTCAATGATACAAGTAAATTCCTGTTAATAGCATCCTTTTCAAATTTTAGATCATGTCCAAATGAAGAAGATTGTTAAATAACTGCAATTAAAAAAGAAAAAGAAAAATTAATGCTAGTGGGCTGGCCTAACCGTCTTAATAGATAGGTTGTTATGTATTGAGATCATCTATGTTAAATCATGTCAATAAGGTAGATTTAGTCTAAAAGCAATATTTGTAAAAATGCTTAGTAGAAGGTTATAGCTATTAGAAAGTCTCTATAGTGTGAAAGCTATATTTGTAAAAAGATTCACTAGAAGGTGCACCTACTAGAGAGTTTCTTCACTAAGAATGCTTATTAGCAGGTTCAGCCCACTAAAATGTTCCTTCACTAAAAACTATATGTCGCAGTAGAAGCAATGGAACAAGATGTCTTGTGAAGTATTTTGTACTTGTAGAAACAGCTACCATGAGTTGTTTGGCAAAAGCAATGCGAAATAATGATCCAAACACAAAATATTCAGTAGCTTTACTAACTGATTTGAACAGAAGAGATGGGAATTAACCATGATCATAAAATCAATTTAGACTGTAAACTTGTGTCATTTTCATGGAATCTAAACTCAGTGGTGATTAAGCTGCATTCAATACACTTGTCCCATTTTCTTGAAAATCTAAAATCTGTGGAGACCAATTTCCATCCTGAATCAAAAGTGAAAAGAATTATACCAATAATTATCTAAAACCTATGCATGTAAAAATACACTACATTCAATATACAAAATACAAGTTTAAAAGCCTTAGTCACTTTAAAACTCAAGGACAACATTACTAAGGCATAGTCTTAGATAATGATAATCACTATAAATTATTTATTTTTATAAACTCTAGTTTAGTAAAATTGAAACTATATCAGACCTAGACATGTAATTTCAAATATTCGAAAGATGTATAAACAGATTGATGGGTACAAATGAGTTATTATTATATGTCCCTGGAACATAACAACTATTTAGAAATCAAATTAATTTTCTAAGTAAATTTTACTGATGGCAAAAAAAATTCAAACATATTTATGGAATTCCTTTATCATGCAAGTAGTAAATCATCATATTGAGATTGAAAAGAAATTGGGAACTTAACCATCAAGAGTATTAAAACTGCAGACTTATCGAGATTGGAAACAAATTGGGAACGTAAGCCTCAATACTATTAAAATTGCCCAGCATCATGATTTATTTCTTTAAATGCAAAAACAAAAGAAGAAAGCTAGCAGTCAACAAAAAAACTTGAGATACACAACGTTTCATAGTAGCTTCAACATGGTAATAAGTGACCAGTGATCAGTGTCTATAGCTAGTTATACAAAAAACAGTAGTAAGTAAACTAGCACAGAGTTGGTCGTCATCAAATCTGATCATTGAGCCCTGCCATATACAAAAAGAGGAGGAAGATGTTAGTCCAATTGCAGTGCTATATTTGTTAAATCAGATAGGCAAAATAGAATCAATTCTTGCGTTGGTTGCTGGACAAATTGTAAAATTACAGCCAAAATTATGTGTTGAGTAGTTGAAAGGCATGAAAGCTGAAGTAGAATAAGCAAATAATCTTTTATATCCTGAATATTAAACACAAGAGTTAAACAAAATCATAAGAGATGGAGCAGATAAGAATTCATTAGATTTAATGAGACACGTAGAATTGTAAAATTTAAATGCTTACCTGCATGAATGTGCCTCCAAATATACAAGTAATGCATCAGCCATAATTAAAATACATTGAGATGCATAAAAATGCAAAAAAAACTAATTGAGAATTCAATCAAGAAGATGAAAACATAGTGCATTGGATTATAACCATGTAATTTGTGAGGAAAACATAAAAATATTGTATTAATGAATAGTGCTAGACATAAGCATCACTGGAACATTGGAAAAAAGGTCACTCCAATATTCAATGTCGCTGCCAGGCTAGACATATTATAGTTTATGCCGACTATTTACAGTGGTTAGTATCCATTGACAGTGCTGGTGTCTGCAGCGGTTTCTCATGCATGGTTATATGGGAAAAAAACTCATGGACAGAATATTACAAGTTTTAAAGGAGAAGGACTTGACAAATAAAATGATTGAGTTATCAAACCATTAGTTGGGAATGGTTGCAGATTGCAATGATATGGGAAATTGAAAGACAGATGTAGATTTTGAGAATGATAAGATTCAACCTTCTGAATAACCCAATATATATTATGTGTATCAATTGTAGATGTCCAAAGGACAGGTATATGCGGAAATTAATATGAATGTTATCAGTATCTTCATAACCATGAAAGCAATGTATTTGTAGTTTAAAACAAAAAGCGGCCAAATTGTCCTAGTGTTATGTGATGGAAGGTTGCATCGAAGTTACAAAGACGGGGCTCCATACCAACATCTAATTGAGACTTCAATTTTTGTTTCTCGTAGGTTTGGTTACAGTGGATCATACACTTAAACTGTTCTTCACTTACTTACCTATCGATTCATAAAAAATTTCGTGGTTTAACTTATGTCTTGTACGTGATGGCAGGTTGCATTGAGGTGTTCAGACTGCGTACAAGCACGTGCTCCTGCTCGTGTTTGCTGTATGTTTTCTGCATTGGTTAGAAATGAATGCAAGAGTGAAAAAGACTCTTAAGTTCTGAGCATGTTACACCACTTAGTAGCTGCGGTCCAATCTGTCCAATTGACAATAGTTCTGTAGCCTCTAAATCTGGTTATTTCTGCTTGGTCGATTGGGTCATGCAAATATGTGGTGGTGTAGAGTAGTTAGAAAACGAAAGCTCATTATAAGTGGTGTCTTATTATATACCTGGTAATAACAAGCTGATTCCTAAAGAATCTAAAAAAACGGAATGGATGGTTGGGAGAGGGGTCTGTGGGTCATCATTCCTTTGTGAAAGAGCCCTAAGGACACTAAATGCAGCCGTGCACAATCCCAGTGTCTGTTGTACCTCTAAGCATGATGTTTGCTTCAGCTCTATGAATATGGTTTGTAGGTGCATATACAGAGCAATTTGCTGTTGCACATGTTGTCGAAATTGAGTAGTTTGGACCCATAAATCCTGGGTCAATTGACAACAATGCAGATCCCATGGTTGAGATCGCAAAAGTGATGAAAAAAGGTGTTTTCTTGTTTCCCTAGAGCTATAGTTTGAGTATAGTTTGAATATCCTACATTAAATCCAATTTTTTAAATTGGTATTTTTTAAAAATATAGCTGGTTGTAAAACAATGGTGCCAGACAAGTTTTTCCCATTCCAAGAGGGGGTGCCATGGTGGTTTCTGGGTTGCGTGCAACGAGTTGCAGACTTTGTGGTAGAGGAAATTGTTTTCTGTCATGTCCAAGAATAAACCAGAGTTTTCAATGACGAGCCCAGAGAGGAGAAAGAAGACAATGTATGCATCAGGAGTAGCATGGAAAGACAGACAGTCAATTTTGAAGCAAGTGTGCCATGTCCAAGAATATTGATCTCTGAATTAGATGCCATTAGGCATGTAGTGCAATAGTGGCCAATGCAGTATTATAGACATAGAGGAAGAAGGATGGATGTGTGCGGTGTTTTTCAAAATGGAAGAATCATCTCTGTTCTTTGGTTCACACGCTCAAGATATGTGAGACATGAGCATAAAATTCAAGGCTGCAATTGAGCCAGAAAGAAGAGTAATGGATAGGTTTGCTAGCTAGATAATGTAAATAGTTCTATACGCAAATCATCATATTATAAATAAGAACCAGCAAGCCTTAGCAAAATCTAGTTGATGGAGAATTATGTGGCATGTCATAGCATGGTGATCAATTATGTGCTCAAAGGAATGAGGCAGCTCAAAAGAATTAACAATGAATCCATTTAATTCTAGTAGTTTCTTAGCAAGGATAACAAAGTTCTGAACAGATACAAATAACATGAATGTAGGGATATGCATGATAAATAGCCATATTTTTTTGTTGTTTTTGGACACAAAGAGCAGGATGCAATAATGAAAATTTAGCCTTGAGAATTAGATGAGATAATTTTATTAATGCTCAAGTACTAACCACAAATAGGCCAAAGGGATTGCTAATTACAATAGTGCAGGATACAAATGGGAGTGCACAGGTCACTCTTATAAAATATATAAATCAGAAAGAAAAGCTAAAGCATACTACTAAGAACGCAATGACAAAATCCCCAAAAAGGAAAGCAAGGAGGAGGTTATGTCTAAAATAAGCAGCCCAATGACTCTTGAATCCCTCTCTTCTAACATCTTAGGCGAAAGTGAAGAAGCTAATGAGAGATGACCAATTAGATTGATATAGACATGTTGGGGAATTTGACTTGAGACATATCTTGCTTCCCAAATGACGTAGTCATGTAAGTTGATGTGGAGGATATCCCTTCTCTGATGGTGTTGTGTGAGCTGTGCTAGAATCTATTGCAATATCTTTGTACATGTCTTACTTGATGAGCTTGGAATGGCTCTCAGAATCTGTTGTTTTGTCACAAGTAAATATTATAGTTCAGTACAAGCCAGATCTCAAATGGTGCAGCATATATCTTAGGGAATATAATAGATGAAGAAAAAACCATTGCATATCAATTGCATAAGAAGAAGAAGATCGTGGGAAATCCAAATAAAATATTGTAAATAAGATCAGAGTCTGATGACAACCTTGATTGAATATGCATTGAACAGGGTGTAGCAAATGCAAATGCTGGAAGGGATTTCTAAGGGAAAAAAGTTCCAATCGCAAGAGTTGGGTTTAAAGTTGTTGATTTTAGTCAAAGAAAGTCCAGATTGGAAAGTCACAGTAGAAAGAACACAATATGAGTTTAGGTTTGCAAGCAAATTTATGCTCACGTTTTATTATTGACTCGAGAAGGAATGCCCGATATTAAACAATATCCTACCTATTTGCAAGAAATATATTAAAAGGCTGAAATACATGTAAGATATGAATCAACAATTTGATTGGCTACGTCGAAAATACTATAGAAAATATGTAATTTCACTCTTTTGGCCCAGTAGAGGGTTTTTTCATAATCCCTCAACTAATAGAATGCTATGAGAAATTGCTTTAGGAAAACAAGGTCAATATTCAAAATATTGCATATGTAAATAAAAGTCAACTATTAAAGTTTTTGACAAAGAAGGTTAAGGATATACTTCATATTCAATTTTATTTTGCTAGGATGGATAAATACATAAATATATTTCCTAAAATGCTATTGATGTTGCGGGCCTTGTTGTCTAAACACAGATTGCAGATGTCGGTAATATTGAATAAGAAACTTGTACTCTTTAGAACAGAAAATAGATTTATGTACCTGGAAATCAGTTTCTTTTTACGTTGATGATTCTGTTATCCAGCGCTAAAGTAAATAGCCCTTGCTGGGAAAACCTTCACAGATTGAAAACTGTCAATGATATGTTTTTTGAGTATTGTTCAAATGAAATATTTGCTACTTCTGGACAATGCTCTTTTAGCTGTGGGTTGCACAGTGTGCATTCTATCAGCCCATCATTTGTGTCCAAATTGCATTCCAAATTATGTTCATACATAATTTCCATTTCTTTTTTGCAAAATGCACAGACCACAGAGCTTTGAATCAGTGGTTGTTTACATTGAGCGCAAAGGCATCGATATGGAGGTGCAAATGGATTTCTTGCTTTCAGTATTCCGTGTATCTGTCAAAGTCTCAGAACAAATGACGATAGGAAATGCATATAATATCAGCATGTTTTTAAATAGAATTATGCCAATATTCTTTTCTATTTGAATAGTAATTAAACTTAGATTCTAAGCACTATGACTAGTTCCATACGAATGTGCAATGTAGCCATTGGCTAATTGTTGTTAGCGGTTGGGTAAAAGCAAAGAAACATTGCAAAACCAATTCTTGCAAATTGATGAATAAGAGTGTTGTGAACAAAGTTCTAGGGTTGAATGTAAAATTTGTTGCAATGCAACCAATGTTTTAAAGCAATCATAGAAAGAGAACAAATTGTATTTTCCTAGCATGCAACAAATATTGTATGTGCAAAGATGATTGTCATTTAATTGGGATGCAAGGTTGTATTCTGATACTTTTGTTTCTCAGATTGAAAGTACAAATATTCAATGCACTTTCTGCAAAAGGAAAAAAATCTAATTCTCGAATGCCATTGCAAATGCAGTTTTGACGAGTTAAACAAATGGAAAACCCGTTTCGTGGCACTGTAAGCATGGTGGATGTATCTTCCGATCACAGAAATCTAGTTATGTCACTGTTGTGCTATCTAGCATTAATAATTTTAGGTGTGGTAGGTAAAATGAATTGGTTGGATGCACCTTTGGTACTGAAAATCCTTGTTTGCAGAGAGAGCTTGACATTGATTACATGTTGAGATAAAGATGTTGTCATGAGTAGGAAAAAGTTATATTCAAAAGGTTCCAAAGCATATTCAATTTTGTAAACTTGCAACTTCATATTCAACCAGGGGAAAGTTCCATTCAAAAGATGCCAAAGCATTTTGATCAACATAGACTTTGCTAAAATTGCAATCAAGTAGATTCTATGCATATTGCTATAATACCATTTACATAAGTCTGTACATATCAAAATTGCTTGAAGCCTACAACATTGAGACAACACCTGTCACGTACCCACCTGCTGACCCAATACAAGGCAGGAAACATGATGGCACACTCAAGGCTTTTACATGATCTCAGCCCAATACTAAATTCACATAAATAATAAATGGGTGTGCAGATGTGAAACAATCAAGTATGCACAGTGGAAACAACAACATTCACACACTCTTCATATGCATTCAACATATCAATAATCAGTCATTAATTAAACATTGCAGGAGTAAATACATAGGGAGAAACACTTATTTCCATTGCAATTGTTCCAAGCAACTAGCTATGTCGCTGCAACGTTCCACCCAGCCATAGGCTCTTCGACAGCTTATACTGAGTCCGTCCGAAGGCCACCCCCGAGCTGGGCATGATTCTCACAAGGGAAAAGGGGACATTCACGCTCACACACAGTCCATTAACCGATTCATTTTAGCCAAGCCAGTCCAACTAGGTTTATCAGGCTACAATTGAACCCTGGAGGCTTACACTCAAGCTCAAGCCATGGATACCCATACCCAACACACTCTTCATTCACACAGTAAGCACAAACAGGGCAAGGATACACATTTTAGACAATGGGAACTACAAATAAGATGGCCATGGGTTTTCCCAAAACGTTCCCAACAAAAACAGATTGTGGGATGGGGCAAACAACCCCCGAGAGGAAAAATGATTTCTTCCCCAATATCTCAGCCTTCAACAGTCTAAAACGGTCTCTATTGAACCCCCCATTCGTTTTCCCCTCTTCCCCACTGGTATACAACACGGAAAAACGCCCTTCTCTGCTAGGGAAATGAAGAAAACGTTTTCCACATGCCTGGAAAACGCCCTAGGTAGTCCTCAACTCGTGAGGGAGGAAGAATGGTCATGGATGATGGCTTGGAGAGCAATTTCATGGCTCTCTTCTTTCCCAAGGAGACCAACACGATTTCCCATCCTGGGTGGCTTTCCCATACCCGAATTTGGATAGCCATACCTCTCCCTTCCCAAGGCATTAACTGCCCCAACCAACTCTTGGGAGAAATCAATGGTTTGGTACAAAAGTCAACATGGGTGGTTGAGGGTTTGATGGGTTCCCTCCCAATTCCTTGTGAAATCATGCCCCCATCTCTTTGTTGCATTGCATAGCTAGTTGTGGGTATTTTTATTAAAATGCATATTACATGATGTTGAAATTCCAATGTGCCTGGCTAGCACGAAAAGCATATGCATCAATAAATCGATGGCGGGGCCTTGGCCTTGAGCTCCTCACCATGATTTCATAACAAATATTACATCATTTATAATGTAAATGCCATGGGGCCAAACTGGGGACATTACATTCCCCTCCCCTTGGAATAACACCGTCCTTGGTGTTTCAACACTTCGGACTATATACCCACTTTACACATGATTCATAATTCACAGATGGTGGCAGGTCTGTCCTGCAATTCGTCTCTTTACTTTGAACTTTCACGATCAAGTCCCTTAGCTTCCACAAGTTCCTCCTGCTAGCTTTGGTCTTCCAGCTCTATAGGTGGGCATTGCTCCAGAGCAATCCCTTCCGTTTTTTTATCTTCCAGTTGATCTACAAGTCTGGAATTTCATGGATGCCATCTTTCTTGTTGTCCCGGCAACTATCTGTGAGACTTATCATGGCAATTCCTGTTAGGAAAAGCATAACACAAAAATAAAATTAGTCAATTATTTTCATAATTGACTTGGAACGTCCATGCTTTACTCACGAGACTTCCACACATTTCATGCTTTCCCACATACACATGAACTCATTCATGTTCATCCTTTCACAAGAAAATAACTATTTCAGCATTCACAATTCATTTCAAGCAATTAAACACAAATTGTTCTCATTTATGACATGCACTCAATAGTCTTTTGTTTCTGAGATGCATCAGTCAAAAGGAAAGAGAAGAGTAAGAGTTTCCCCCTCTTAGTCTTGTTCCAATCCGGAGCCACACCATCACTTGTGGTTCTATGCTCCTTAGCCTCTTTCACTTCAATGTGAATGCTTGACTTGCCCTTTCTTGGCTATGACACTTAGTGTCTAAGGTCTGCATATGGATTTCAACTAGGAAACCCTTCCCCATTGTTGTTTACAGAACCTTTGGCTTCTAGGACCCACACAGTTCCACTAGCACCATCTTTCATTACTGCTCATACTAAGCTCTATAGGACAGTCATATGCCCACATGCATCCTCCAGATGCTTTCATAGTCCTTGCTTCCAGCAATACCTACATTCAAACATTGAATCAATTCACATGTTTAGTTCATTTTCAGAGGGTTTTTCTCTAAACAAGAGTTTAGGAAATCATAACCAAATCGTATACACACGTATATTCATAAGCAAGAAGCTGCAAGGTGACTGAATACTTATCTGTATTGGATGTCTTCACTTTATTCCACGAGATCCTTCTTTGCTTTACGAGCCTTGGATTTCCCGTGAACACAATAACGAATGTTGGGCCAGCACGTAGGCTACTCCACAATCATTCGAATAGGCAATTTCGGGCCAGTACGTCGATTGGGTTTATCAATCACTTCCTTTAGCAACATGCTAGGCCAGTGCTCCGACTGGTTTTTTATCAATTGTTTAAGGGGTGTTGGGCCAGCGTACACGCTGCCTTACCATATCAAGTGGTTAATGCCCAACTAGTCACTCTCTGGACTTATCAAGAACTTTATAGCGTTCAACCAGCTACTCCCTGGATTTCTTAATAATTTATATTTCCCACTCATTTACTCTCTGGATTTACCAGCAATTTATATCGCCCACTCATTTACTCTCTGGATTTACCAGCAATTTATAGTCTTTCAGGGTCTTGCCTTCCTGCAATGACCAAGGTTTCCAACAAAGAAACAATAGTGTATCAGCTTAGCTGTTCAAAGACTTATACCTATAACCTTCATTATTTCAAACAAGACATAAATGAAAACGAATACTTATCTGTATTGTGCATTTCCCCTCTGGTCTACAGGATCCTGCTTCGCTTCTGCAAGCCTTGGGATCGCCCATGGACTTGGATATAGTTAATGCTTAACCAGTACACCTCCCCATCGGCTGGATTTACCAAGCATTTGGTGGTGCCCAACCAATCCCATACTTGGTTGGCCCTCTCCAGTGCCGAGCCAGCACATTCGTCTGGGTCATCGACCAATGGAAGGAAACTGCGCCACCGGCCATCATAGGTCAAGGCTCTACTATGGAGCCATAGGTATCTCAGGGTTTCCATTCAGTCATCGGCACCCGCCCTCCCACTGCTGTCCCAATAGAGATTTCATGGTTTTCAGTCAGTCATCGGCACCCGCCCTCCCACTGCTGACCCAATAGGCATCTCAGGGTTTTCAGTCAGTCATCGGCACCCGCCCTCCCACTGCTGACCCAATAGGAATCTCAGGGTTTTCAGTCAGTCATCGGCGCCCGCCCTCCCACTGCTGACCCAATAGAGATGTCATGCCTTTACCAATGCCACCACACCTTCTTGCACCATAACCCTTCACACACAAAGGCTCTTTATTTATACAAGGACGCCACTACTTCTTTTGTGCAATTCGGTGGTTCCTTTTAGGAACTTTATAGGTGACTTTCTTGACTGTAGGTTAACATGACCCCTACTCACACAAGGATGATACCTTCTCTTACTACACAGCTCTTCGGGCCTGTCCATCCCTTCTGGTAATATTTCACGTGAGCATAGACAAGTCGCTAATTCCATACAGTCTCTTTGCGTGCCCTTCTTCACTCTGCCCGTTAATGTGCAGTATCAATCTGCATCTGTGTAGGCTGACAACACAAGAAGGATAAGCAAGCTCATCAGTATTGTTGTTCAATTCTTCGCCACATTTCATATCATTCACTATCAAGTATTGAAACACCAGGAATGCATCCATTCCCTTAGGGTGTAGTCAATATTGAAAACCCTATCATGACCCAGCACCAGAAAAGGTGTGCACCCCCTTTCCAATGTGTGCCATGTAGGCCCTAATCATACTCAAGCAATCTGCAATGATATAAATAAAATAGAGCATGCTCTGCGTATTAACCCTAATAATTTAGACATGCATGTTCTTGTCTAGGGTCATGGAATACTCATTCATTTTGCATATTTGTCTCACATGCCTTCTGGGCATAGCTTTACCATCTCACTTTCATGGTTTACCGTCATGCGGTTTGGCTGAGACATTATCAATGGCGTTTCACCCGAAACCCATTTTCAAAGCATGGGATCCTTCCCATCTAGTTTGGCTTCTACAGGCCATCACACATGGTCTTCCTGCAAGGTGTCATCCTGGCACACTTTATCAAATAGCCAAACAGTCAACAACATTTAGCAATAAGCTTCAAATATGATTGTTTCATAACCACTCCATAACATTAACAATTAAATTCAATATGAATTTACAATTCTGTCTCCTACAGAAATTGATTTGCTTAGCAATGAGTCTCTCCTCATATTGTTTGGCCCTTGTAAGTGGTATCACACTGCCCATTATGGTTTCACCCTTGCTACCATACATGAACATCCACCTACAGCATGTCTTCCTGACACAATTCTATATAAGCCAAACAATCATTAGCAGTTATAAGCAAACTCTCAAATCTGAAATTTGTAAATCCGTTTTCCTAGAGAAATTAGATTTGCAACTATGAGACTATTCTCATAAACTTAAACAGACAATTTTCAGATTTGTTTCATGCATAAATTTCAACCATGAGAACCTTCTCATAACCTTTGGCTTCTGCACATGGTAGATCTCAGTCTTTACTATGGGCTTATCCTCATTGCCATACGCAAGACTTTTCTACCTGAAAACTGAAACCTCAATCAGCCAAACACGTTGTAAGTATCTATGCATATTATTATTTCATTGCCACAACAGTCACTGAAGTGATCTCAGAATTATAACACTCAATAATTCAAAACACCTTCAGCTGTTAACATTTGAAATGCAACAAACTATATACACTTCTATATATGCATCATTATCACAATTCATCAATTCATCAATTATCATGATTGGGCTCTTCATGCATTTACTATTCTGCACTCATAACAGTCCATGAAATGATCCTAGAATTATCATCAATTCATCATTTCATTCATTATTTCTTTTGCAATAACATATGCATCATCCCTATGCATTCATATAATGCATCACAAGATTTATAACATCTCTTAATGCTCATCTACTCAATGCTACCTTGCATTGTTTCATGAGTACTATGCATTCAAGCATATTATGATCGAAACATGACTACCTCATATAACTTGCATTATCATAATCAGGACCACCAGTCCTCACTTGCTTTGGTTAATAAGCACATGACCAACATTCACATGGCATGATATAAATTCATATGAATGCATTGAGATTTCTATACAGTCATATGGTGTAAGGATCATTTCCTTCACTTACCCACACCCCACCAAGCTTGGTAGGTTAACAATCCCAATCGGTATTCAATATCATATGCAACTAACTCAACATAGCTCAAACATAGTGGAAGAGATCTTACCAAATCCTCTTTCAACGTTCATGCAATTGGCACCAATAATCATTACCTGCATGGTTACTATTAACATCACTTGATGTTACCTGATCAATTGGCCTCTTACCAAGGCTGTTCAGTCCTTTTGCCAACTTTATGATCATAGATTTGTTGCACCATCCTTTCTGCATAAGGTTGTTGGCTTCATGCAACAACATCCTTGGCACATTTAGCCATGATCTTTGTTATCTTTGGTCCTACAACCAATACCAACATCAATAGCGATTATCAATCATAATATTCTCTATTAATGATTCATTGCATAAGCAGACTCCATTATTCTACCAATATGCAATATCTCATTTATGCACAAGCATTTCCATATGTACTATGCAATTTTTGTTAAGATGCCATCTAGTGCATATACATCTATGTAATCTCTTACATTTTTAACATATTTATGCCATATGATGGTTTCATAATTATAAGTATGATAACAAATAGGGGTTTAAGGAATTCTTCCCTTTTTGGTCCCTCATCGTAACATGGAATTCCTCTTCCATATCATGCAATTGTAGAAATTGCCCATATTGTCAACAAAATTTGTTTGTCAAGACAGTCGTTGGCACTCTTCTGCACTAAATATCCATGATAGCTGTAGACCTTATTCAAACTCTGGTCATGTATCATTGTTCCCCGCTGGACAAGCTTTCCAATACCTATTTTCATGCTTCATTCCGACATCAGGTGTAGAAACTGCATCTTTTCAAAAATGACAACTTTCACTCTACTTCTGCACATTTTACACAGTTGCATTTTGGTCCAGAATGCCAACTTTAGCCACCTGTGGAAGAAAATCTATGAGGAATCACAAAAACCTTTCTATCGGGCGGAGTTAGTCCATATAACAAGGAACACTCAGAAATTCACGGATTTCAATTTTGATGTACCGTTCATCTTCTATGAATTTCTGGGTTTTGCTATTTCTCACTTTTCACATTTTTCCAAAATTCCAAATTTTGGGCCAAAAACGGCTATCTCCCAAACGGTGCATTTATGGAAAATCTTCGTCTAACGGAAACTGTCCGTCTTAATAAGAATATGAAATGTCTAGCTCAGTAAAATTTTTGATGCCCACATCTAGGGTCACTTTCACTGCCCACAAGCTTTTCAAAATCCTGAAAAAGTGGCCCGAAACAGTGCTTTTTGGCCTTCTTGCCCACCCCGACTCCACATCCTTTGGAGTTTGGCTCCAAGATTCGGAACTTAACATTGTGCCTGCTTCATGGCCGTTCCTGATCAATTTCGGCTCAAAATGACCTTCTGTCAAGCCCCGGGACTCTGTCCTTCAAAAGTCACTATTATCCAATTTCTGTCAAATCGGAGTGTAATGGACTTAGGGTCTTCACTGGTTCTTTCATGGCCTTCGTCAATGGCCTCCGATCCCCACAGGAATCATCCCATTCTGAGCCCCGGTGGTCCTGCTATTCAAAAATCAAGTTTTCGTGCGCGCGGGCCGGTTCTCCGAATGCTTCCGCAATGCGGAGCAGTTCGGCGAACGCTTCCGCAATTGCGGAGCAGTTCGTCGAATGCTTCCGCAATTGTGGAGCGGTTCGGTGAATGCTTCCGCAATTGCGGAGCAGTTCGGCGAATGCTTCCGCAATGGCGGAGTGATTCGCTGAATTCTCCCGCAACTGCGGAGCCATTCGGCGAATGCTCCCGCAACTGCGGAGCCATTCGGCGAAGGCTTCCGTTGCGGAGCCATTCGGCGAAGGCTTCCACCGTTTCGGAAGACTTTCCCGAATCCTCCCACGATTTCGGAGCCCTTCGCGGAATCCTTCCGTCATTTCGGAAGACTTTCTTGAACTCTTCCGCAATTTCGGAACCATTCGCGGAATCCTTCCGCAGTTTCGGAAGACTTTCCCGAACTCTTCCGCAATTGCGGACCCGTTCGCGGAATCCTTCTGGAGTTTCGGAAGACTTTCCCAAACTCCTTCCGAAACAACTTTAAACAAAGTTTTCGAAAACACTTAGAAAAATTTTGTTCTCTTGTCGGAGCAGTTCGCCGAATTTTTTCGCATTGCGGGGCAACTCGCGGAGTCCTTCCGCAAATTTCGGAAGAGAATTCCTTCCGCAATTTCGGAAGAGAATTCGTTCCGCAAATTTCGGAAGAGAATTCCTTCCGAAAACTTTCCTTCGCAAATTTCGAAAAAATTCGCGGAATGCTTCCGAAATTTCGGAAAGATTCGCCGAATGCTTCCGTAGTTGCGGAAGACATTTGGGAATTCTTTCTGAAACAGTCTTTAAACGAAATTTCAAAACACTTAAGAAAAATTTAAAAACTTTCTTTTCTTATGACTGCAAGTGGATTCGGCCCATAGAGGCCCAATGCTGCAACCAGCAGCTTTGATACCAAATGTCACGTACCCACCTGCTGACCCAATACAAGGCAGGAAACATGATGGCACACTCAGGGCTTTTACATGATCTCAGCCCAATACTAAATTCACATAAATAATAAATGGGTGTGCAGATGTGAAACAATCAAGTATGCACAGCGGAAACAACAACATTCACACACTCTTCATATGCATTCAACATATCAATAATCAGTCATTAATTAAACATTGCAGGAGTAAATACATAGGCAGAAACACTTATCTCCATTGCAATTGTCCCAAGCAACTAGCTATGTCGCTGCAACATTCCACCCAGCCATAGGCTCTTCAACAGCTTATACTGAGTCCATCCGAAGGCCACCCCCGAGCTGGGCATGATTCTCACAAGGGAAAAGGGGACATTCACGCTCACACACAGTCCATTAACCGATTCATTTTAGCCAAGCCAGTCCAACTGGGTTTATCAAGCTACAATTGAACCCTGGAGGCTTACACTCAAGCTCAAGCCATGGATACCCATACCCAGCACACTCTTCATTCACACAGTAAGCACAAACAGGGAAAGGATACACATTTTAGACAATGGGAACTACAAATAAGATGGCCATGGGTTTTCCCAAAACGTTCCCAACAAAAACGGATTGTGGGATGGGGCAAACAACCCCCGAGAGGAAAAACGATTTCTTCCCCAATATCTCAGCCTTCAACAGTCCAAAACGGTCTCTATTGAACCCCCCATTCGTTTTCCCCTCTTCCCCACTGGTATACAACACGGAAAAACGCCCTTCTCTGCTAGGGAAATGAAGAAAACATTTTCCACATGCCTGGAAAACGCCCCAGGTAGTCCTCAACTCGTGAGGGAGGAAGAATGGTCATGGATTATGGCTTGGAGAGCAATTTCATGGCTCTCTTCTTGCCCAAGGAGACCAACACGATTTCCCATCCTGGGTGGCTTTCCCATACCCGAATTTGGATAGCCATACCTCTCCCTTCCCAAGGCATTAACTGCCCCAACCAACTCTTGGGAGAAATCAATGGTTTGGTACAAAAGTCAACATGGGTGGTTGAGGGTTTGATGGGTTCCCTCCCAATTCCTTGTGAAATCATGCCCCCATCTCTTTGTTGCATTGCATAGCTAGTTGTGGGTATTTTTATTAAAATGCATATTACATGATGTTGAAATTCCAATGTGCCTGGCTAGCACGCAAAGCATATGCATCAATAAATCGATGGCGGGGCCTTGGCCTTGAGCTCCTCACCATGATTTCATAACAAATATTACATCATTTATAATGTAAATGCCATGGGGCCAAACTGGGGACATTACAACATCTTAACAAAAGCCAATTAGATATATCAGCATAAAAAAATTTAAATCAATGTTAATACTCCATTATTGAATAAAACTTCAAACATAAAATAGCAGTGAACTAGATAACAGCAAGAAGTGGACAGGATCCCTGAAAGTGTTATTTTTTTAGCTTCAGATAGATGCAGTTCACTATAGTTTAAAAGGTGCACTTTGATATTGAATGATGCATTTGTGCATAAGGGGGGTTTCAATAGCATCTATATTTTTAGCAAAGAGATGCATGCTTGTCAGAGTCTGTATCTAAGATGTTTAAATATTCTTGGTCATCACAAGCTCACGATGTTGTTGAGCATATTTCAGACAAGATGCAGTCAAAAACCACAAAAAAGTCAAGGAGGAGATATCAAAGGGTCTACCGATTGCGAGGATGTACTTGGAAAATGTTAGCTGCCATTTTTCATTGCAGAAATGAAGTGCTAACATTTAGTTAGAGTACATCATGTTGGTGGTAATACAAGTGCATTTAGACTTTCACAGTGATTGAAGCTTGTTTGACAATTGGGTTCATCAGTTTTTAATAAACTATTATTTTTTGCAACTTGCTATTTTGGGAGCTAGACTTTTGGGCTTCCATGTGAGGGATGTTTATATATTTTGGGTCATCACAAGCTGATGAGATGAGCATGTTTCAGCCAACATATGATCAATGTGATCAGTGAATCATGATAATAGTTATTTTTAGCAATATGCTTATCAATGCTTGTATGTAGTTTTTGAGCACATGTTTGGGCTCCTTGTAAAAAAGTGAGCCTAATGAGATTGCTTTGATCCATACGAGAGATGATGTTATTTTTGGAAGCGACTAATTTTGGATTTTTTATATTTGACAGCAGTCTGCCAGATATTATCTTTATTTTAAATATTTGTTACATTTTTGTTTTTCAGAGCTAGACTGGTTTTTTCTACATATTTATATTTAGTAGTTTCTATTTATGGCAATGGCAGGTTGTATAGCCATGGTTGCAACTATGCAATGATGGAATGATGTCATAGTGTTGATAGGTCAAGGATGGGTAAAATGCAGACTTGAGACGGCTAGACCGTTTTTTTTGCACATATCTATATTCAATAATTTCTATTTCTGGCAGGGGCAGGTTCTGGTGTCACGGAGCTTGTTGCAAGAAATTTTCACTGTGGAGTTGTTTGTGTCTGTATATATATATATATATATATATATATATATATATATAACTGTGTCTGTTGACAATAGCGAAATTTAGCCTGCCGAAAACTTTTTCCCTAGTGGATTATGTTATCAAAAACTTAACATATTTATGGTTAAAATAATATTTAGTTAAGTAAGTTTAAAGTTAAAATAGTTATGGCTAAAATAATATTTACTTAAATAAGTCTATATAGATTTAACTACTGGGGACTAAAGCAGATATTGGTTTTTTTTTATAGCATGGAAAGGTTGGTTGGGGTTTCAAAATTTGCATAACAAATGTCTGATAGAAGTGGAGAATGAAATCAAGATAAATTCGTCAGTAGCTATATAGTCAAAAAGGAAGTGCTATAGCAGTTTCTTTGGAAAATCTATATCAGTCTTGATGATAATGTTCTGAAGAGATGACAACAATTTAAAAAAGTGTTCAACTAAAGCCTACTACAAATAACAAATTCAATGCTATCAGACAATGAACAAGAGAGAAAAAAACAGAAGAAGCTGTTAAGCAATGAAACTACTTTGCACCAAAGTAAATTCTGTTCTTGTTTTTCCTTGTTGATGAAATGGAAAAGAAGCAATTTTCCAACGAACCTATGTCTTTGAGTCAATGATTGGAAGCAAATTTTGAATTGCATAATCATCATTAAGAGGGTCAATAAAAGTAGCTGCACAGGTCCGGAGCATGTGGCTTCCTTTAGTGTCATTTCGGACAATGTTTTTAAACAAATAGAATGGAGGATTATCAGATGCAAGTTGTTGTTGAATTTGCAAGAGCAGTTGTTGAAAGGCTTCATTGACTTGTAACTGCAATAGTAGAAGACAGTAGTCAATGAGCATAGGCTACAATTAAAAATCGTTAAAGCTATTTGTATTTGTTTTTCGCCTATTTTCTTGTTTATATAAAACATTAGAAATTTTATTTAGCTTTAAAAAATAGCAATTCCAAAAGAGCATTAGACATGCAAATGGCATATTTACTGTTGCATGGTCGTTTGCCGTTCCACCGTCTTTGATATACAAGTCGAATTGCTTGTTGTTGTATTCACATGCAACGACAATTGCTGCAACAGAGCCAACAGAGTAGGAATCGTTTGATGACAACAGATCAGCAATTCTCATATCTGGAGCTAGCTTTCTCATTTTGCAAACTTGATCAATTGTCTCAATTATTGTATGTGGAAATATGACTATTGAATACTTGGCATCGCCTCTGTCGTACTGGCATTTTTTCTTCAGCCCAAATCGAGTGATTCTTAGGCTTTTGCCAGTTGAGAAATAGCTACCAAAACGTTTGATCAAGTTGTCACTTATTCCAGCAGTGATTGTCATTAGCCCATCTCTGTCAACAAAGTCTGCATGCAGTATTTGTGCCTTTACAGGAGAACCTTGGATTTTGTTTTGTGCAGGCCCATACACGGCCAAGATGTCTCCTTCGAAAAAAAAAAATGGGGTTATTGTGCATAGCTCTATAATAGTAGCTGCTTCTACAGCTATTTGTTTGAACCTGCTATTGTTATAGTTAGAGAAGAACGCCAAGAAAGAAATTATCAACAATTAATAGCAGAAAATTTCGAACTTGGATCAAGATTGACAAGATATTTGTCAATGCAATAGTTACATTCTGTTGTTTTCTGTGCTAGGAAATCATAAAAGAATATGAAGAAGTTGCATGTGTTAAAAATGATGTAAAAAGCAATTAGAACCAAAATAATTGCACACCTTTTTGGACTTTGAACAGGTGAAATTGTTTCCATTGTTGAGCTGTCTGATGTTGATACTGTTTTTGTTGTGTTGAGCATAAGCAAAGAACTATTTTCCATTGTTTTGGAATTTTGGATTTTAGTTTCAACAACTGTACATGCAAGAAGTAGCAAGCAAGTCAAATGTACCTAATATTGTTAATTAATGTAAAGATTAGAAGAGATTTAGAACAAATGGAAAATATGGAAACAAATAGATAGTATTAAAACAAAGAATCATAGGGGAAAAAAAGAAAAAAGGAAAATTTCTATAATTCTTTTACTAGATTTTTTACATATGCATAGCATGAAGTCTATGTAGTGCCAGGAATTTGAATAGAACAACTGCTGAAAACTATGTTGTCTATAGCCAAATATTGAACAAATTTTCATTTACAATTATCTTGAACATAAGAATTTGTTATTAAAACATTTTATGTAGCCTATATATCGTCTAAATTATTATAAAATGGAAATAACATGTGAATACTTTTGTAAAGAGTGTTTACATATGTTATGCAATAATTGCTAGTTTTTTAAAATCTGAATTGTGGACAAATTAAAGTCTAAACAACTTTCAACAATAAAAAATAATCAAAATTTTACATCACAAATTAGATTACAAAAATATTAGAAAGTTCAACACAATTTGAACTCATAGCTATGACATCAATGTTGCACATGCCCACAGCTGATCTAAATTTACCTCACTACAAATAGGAAAAAACCAAATTGATATAGTTTAAAGTGCATGCAAGTTGCAAGAGGAAGAATAGTACCTGCTTTTGATTTTGTGCAAATATGATACGATGGATCTATCCATAGATAAGGGGACAACAAAATTAGACAATGCAAAATTGAATAGACTATGCATTGTTATCACAGATTGATAGGAAAGTTGAGTAGTGATCAGTCCAATAGGCATCTGAAATATTGAAAACAATAGTTATGTGTTTCAAATTTGTCCAAAAGTGGTCAAGCATTGAACCAGTGTTCGTTGTTGCCTTTGTTGTTTTCAGTGTCAAGCCTTTCATTTCCATAAACAGTTGCAATTTTCTTTTTGACGTTGTTTCTTGCAACATGTCAATGTTCAGGTCACCAGCTACTAGGATTTGAGTGGTTTGTGTGCAAGTTGACAAAATGCAACTCAATATATGAAAGAGATCATCAATCAAAGCACATGGTCTATTGTAAATGTTCACTACTTTCAACACATTGTAGCCAAATTCAAGATCTACGCAAATTGCCTCGGTCGAGTTTTTTGTATAGTTTTTAGAATCAGTGATGGAAATGTGTTTTTTAATCAATGTAAGGATTCCATGCATTGAAAATGCTGAGAAGAAATTGTATTTTTCTATCATTATCGTTTCTTTGGTAAGTGTGTGCATGTGAGTTTCTTGCAAACATAAAATGTCTGCCTGCATAAGTTCATGATCATTTACAACATCGTCATAGTGCAAAAGCAAGCTGCGTGTGTTCAATGATGCAATGAGTAATTGCTTTGCATTTGGCATTGAACGCAGGCCATATTCAAATTGCAAAGTTGCATTTGTTTTTAATCTATCTATTTCAGTAGCGACTTTTGGACAAGTTTTAAAATTTCTTTTTTCTAACTTGTTTAAGAGATAAAGACAATCAATATTTCTAACACGTGAGAGCGCAGTGTAAACAAGGCCATGTCTCTTAATTCCTTTTAGGTCAAATGCCAATTTGTTCATTGTCAATCCTTGTGCTCTATGGATTGTCCTTGCACATGCTAACTGAATTGGGAATTGTGTTCGCATAATGTTTGTTTTATTTTCAAGTGTTGTTTGTATCACAATTCTTTTGATTGGTGTCCAATTGGACTTTACAACAGGTGTATAAAGATGTTGCATAGTTGCACGTTGCTTGGCTCCAACTTTTGGATCTGTAAACTCAATCCAAACAATATCATGGTTTTTTTGTGCATAGTGTTTAAACACACCTTCTGCACCATTAACCAACCCATCCTCAGTTGAGTAGTTGCCTCCAACTAGTTCAATAAGCATATCCTTTTTCACTACTATCATAGACAGAAGTCGCAATGTGTTTTGTCTATGGTCATTTTTTTCAATTGAATCAATTTTGCTATCATGTGCTACAAGCGTGAATGTTTCTGTTTGCATAGCTGACAACATTTTTGAGTTATGTTCTTGAACATCCTTATTACTATGGAAAAGATAAGGTAATGTTGCATCTATTGGTGGTTGTCTATAGCAATGTTGGTTTAAGTAATCTATGTCATCTGGTGTTTGTGAGCATGTTCTAATTCTATTTAAGATTGATATGAATGTTTGATTTCTTTGACGTACAACTATTGTAAGTTCATAGCATTTTATTGCATCAAACCAAAATGTGTAAGGAAATGTTTGCTGCTGGAATCTTGGTTGTTCAAAAATCCAACAATCATGTACGGGTTGTGCTTGACACAAATCACCACAGAATATGACATCAAGGTTTCCAAATGCTTTTGTTGGTGTGTGCATGATTTCACGTAGTCGTTTGTCAATGTTGTATAGCATTCGAGACCCTATTAAAGAGACTTCATCAATCAACAATACTCGAAGTTGTTCATAATCTTTTGTCAAAAGATCTAGGGTGTTTGAATTTAGCGGAAGCATATTTGAACTTAATGGCAGTCTGAAAGCAGAGTGGACTGTAATGCCACCTGCATTATATGTTGCTTTTCCAGTAAATGCAACTATAAGTCCTTTTTTCTTTAAAGGATCACTACCAATTTCTTTGTCATAGTGATGTAGAATACCATCATAGATTGCTTTTGCGGTGTAAGTTTTACCTGTTCCTGCTCCTCCTATCAGGAACAAGTGAATTGGAGTGAGGGGATTGTTCTTTTTCCTTGCAATAACTTCTTTCACGATTGATTGTTGTTGAGTATTTAGATTTCTTCGTATTGCATGGTATTCATGCATGTCCAACAGAAATGGCTTTTCTGTCAAGTTGCACACAATCTCAGGTTTTGATGCATTGGACATAGTTTTGCGGATTAGATCATGCTGAATTTCATATTGTTCTAATCCAGACACAGTTGCTATTTTGTCTGTTGTTAGAGGAGCCATAGCTATGTCTTGCAATTCAATTGTTTCAACAGCATTATCAAGGTCACCCCACTTTGTCGTTGTTGATGCCAGGAACTTTTGTTCTACAATGTCTATTTGTTCTTTGAATTTGACATATGCATCAGACCATGTTTTGAAATTGCTCTTTAGTAGGGTGCAATTGTCTCCCTGTGGCATAAAGAGGATCATCTTTTCTCTAAAAAAATTCTCGGGGTCTTTTTGTTTGTTGTAGCGAATATATCGTATGATACATGGTCTATTTCTTTTTCTTGTAATTGAGTGCATGCAAGAATAGGAAGATGCATATTCTGCCAAAGAGATGTTTTCAAGCTCAATAGGATGTGCAATGTATTTGTCCAAAATTGATGGGCAAATAATGTCGTCAGAGTCATCTGGTTCTTTTTCCAAAAGCGATGGTTTTTTCAAGACAACTATTTTTTTGTCATCTGGAGCAATGTTGATGAAAATAGTCTTCCTGGAGGATGAATGCAGAGGTAACGAGAGTATGATATGTATTGCTTGTCTAGTAGACATTTGTTGCATGTTCAAAAGCGCATTTCCAAGTTTACGTGTCATTTCAATCTTTCCATCATTCTCAATGAGACATTGTTCTTTGATGTTTTTGAAAGCATTTGTCATGGATCTATCAAATTTGGTGATGTAAGAGCTTACATATGTTGCTGTAGCGTAAGCATCTAAGATATATTGTGCATCTGTATTTGCTTGCCACAACTCTGGTATTGCTTTTGCAAATGAGTTAATCCAAATGTCAACGGGATCTCTTTTTAGTATTAAGGTAGCACGAGGAAGCAAAGACCGTAGCAGCAAAATGTATTCATCCTTGGTTAGTTCTAGCTCTAGAAGCAATTGTGCAAACGACACGTTTCTAGAATATTCTTTATGTTCAATAAGAGAGAACACTTTTTTTGCTCTTTGAATGAGATCGTCTGAAGCATTTTCTAGTGGCTCTAGAATCATGGTACTATCCATAGGAGGCAATGGGAAATTGAATCTGCATGTGGAATGTCGATGTTTTCTACATGTTTTTGTGTGTCGATGCGTTTGAATTTGAATAAGATTTTGATCAAGTAAAGATGAGTTTGTGGATATATAGCGATCAACAAAAGCAATGATCTCCTCATTTGAATTTTTTCCATAAACAGGTGCATTTTGAATCCAAATCAGTCCATGTTCATGCTCATTTCCTCTTTGTTGAAATTCGGTCGTAAAGAAAAAATCTTGTATTTTTCCAAATATTGTGTTGTTTTTTAACATAAGAGACTTTAGTGCTTCTATTTTGTGTCTATAGTAGCGAGTACAAATCACTGGGTGTCTTCTTATTAACGTGTCAATATTTTCTTCCAATGCATTGTCTTCTAACTTTCCCAAATTGTTTTCCTCGATTTGTTTCAATGCATTGCATAAAGGTGCCCAAAGGTGTTCAGCACTCGTAAAGGTTAAAAAGAACGTAGGAGGACCAAGCTTCCGAATCATTGCAAATAGATCTTTTTTCATATTTTCAAAGTAATCAGGTGATGTTCTGATTGCTTTCAATGTACGATACCCGATCGAAGATTGGAGTATTTTTACAAGATTGTCTTTTGACTTGACATCTTTTGCCACTAATTTTTGGTCCTTTAACTCTCCCATGCGGATTGATATCCAAGCAGTGTTTTGTACTTTTTTTATTATGATTTTAATTGCTTTGAAGAAAATGTTTGTGCCATGTGTTTCAAAGTCTGTACTTTCATGTTGTAGCTCCCACTACGATATTTGTTGATAAGAGAAGTGATTGAAAATTTCATTAGGTCGATTGAATCCGTAGAAAAGTGTAGGAAAGTTTAGCTCTTCAGAGTATTTGTCTTGGAAAATGCTCAATGGTCGGAAGCTCTCTGAAGGTGCAATTTCTATGATTTTGTTGTCTAGATCATCTATTAGATGTCTTTCTCCATATCCATATATCAATGTTTCTGATATTGGTTCTATGTTTATTTCATTTTCATCATCAGCTACTTGTTCTGTTGTTTCTTGAGTATTTGATTCTTGTTTGGCTGTTTCATCAAATATTTTTTCCCAACTAGTATTGATTACAATGCCTTCAATTTTGTAAAGTTCGGTTTTGCATAAATCACTCAGCGCAGTCATAATGATCTTTGGCCGAATATTTCCAGATAGATATGCATTTTTGTATTCCAATTTTCGCTTTAGCATAACTGCAACTGTCAAATTGTCATCTAGACTTCTAGGCAATGCTATTTGAACTTTATCCAAATTTGCAGGCACATTGATAATTGAGCCAATCAGCCCAATTTGTGCTCTTTTATAACCAAGTTGTCTTATTTGTGCAAAGGCTATTCTTGTTGACACCAATCGTTCTTCCCAAGGAGTCAGTATAGCTACAGATGGCAATATGTTATTGCGTCGGATTCGTGTAGGTGATGTAAACATGGGCAATTTTCCATTAGCGATTGCTTTCTTGCAAGGCCTACAAATTTGAACAAGTAGCATGGGGTATGTCACATCTTCTGTACTTGTAAGAGTTTGAAAGGCTTATTTAACTGTGTTGTTTACACTAGAAATGTCTTTTTTAAAATGCAATTTTTTACACACGGAACATGCATGAATAGGTGTGTCTTGAATAACTTTTAAGTATGTAACAACTGCTTTTTTTGCTTTTGCACATTCCTTTTGCTTTTGAAGAATGTCCATTCCTTGTTTACGCATATTGTGTTTCAACAAGCGCAAGTTTTTTTGCATATTGCCATCAATGCATGTTTGCGTCTTGATTTTGGTTTTTGAAAATTGACCAGCAATGCAAGACCTTTTTTCCCCTATGTTTATCTTTTGTTTTTGTTCGTTTGCTTTAATTGCATCTATGTATATTGGTTTGTTGAATGGTCCGTTGTCAATGTTATTTTCTATAGTGTTTTCTTTTGCTTTTGTCTATTTGTTCTTTTCAAAATTATCCGTTCCAATTGCAATAGAAGTATTTTCATTGCAATTGAGTGAAAAGAGCATTTTATTTCCACAATGTTGTTGCAACAATGGTTGGAAATGCGAGTGCATTTTATCTATTACATGTTGCATCAGGCATAGAACTCTTGACAATTTATTTGTTGCATGGAATGTCGCAATATTTTCTTGCAAATTATTGCTCCATAAATGTATGTTAGTGTCTAGTAGCTCACATAACCATTGAAGAGCAAATTGATTTCCTTCTATGTGGCCAATGATATATGGCTCTGCCAAATGCACGATATAGGTTTCCCATCCACTAACAAGAGGTGTAGTTGCTAATGTGTTTTTATCAAGATATTTGTCCAAGCATTGTATTGCTCTAATATCATTTGAAGCAATAGAGTTATAGAAGCTTTGCGCAATTGCTTTTCTAACACTTTGTCCCTTAGTGAAGAGTGTCAATTCGGAGATTGATTCGAACAAGGAGTCATGACAATTGCCTTGAACCTGAAATGACATTTCAACTTGCCTGTATAAACATCGATTTACATTTGTGCCTTGACAGAGCATATCAGTCGCTTGTCTTTCGGCTTGCATTGTTTTATATGACAATAATGGTTCAAAGTGGCCAGAAGCTGGTGTGTGGTCATGGAACAATATATTGTAGCAATATTCAGATCTTCCAGAATTGAAGTGAAGGTATTTTGTTCCTTTTGTTAATCACCAAACAACGACTGGAACATTCAACCATTTTGAAAACCACTAGATGCAAAATATATCACCCCATAGTCCATATACATTTTGATTATCTGGCTGCAAAGCAGACTGCGACATGTGATTGAGATATTCGTTGGCATTTTCTATGCTATGCAATTCCATCAAATAGTCAACTGTCAATTCTGTGCGCATTGACAACAATGCAGAGGGATCTTTTTGATCTAGACGAACACGAAAATGATTAACAATCTCTTTCCTTATGTCTATTGATGTATATCAAAAATGCAATAATACTGCAAGTGCATCAAATAAGCAATTTCATGGCTCACAGTGGAAATTGTCTAGTTGAAACAAATTGCTTGTAGCCAAAGCCTCATCAATTTCTTGCCAATTAGAATATTTGATGCCAAGACCATTTGCTCTTAAAACATTGTCGCCTTTACTTTTGTCTTTTCCCATATTGTCTACAAACACATTTGCGACGGCATATGTTTTTCCTGCTTTTTGTTCTTGTTTTTTCTATGTCCCTAGTTGTTTATATCGGAAAACCTGCATGCAAGTGAAGAGAAACAAACCCTAAGGAAAACAAAATAAGCAAAGGGCATGGTTTTTTTTTCCAAACCATGATGTTGTAAACATTGTAGATTGTTGTTGCCATTGCAAATAAGCAAAGCAAAGGGAACAACATATTCACAACAAAGAAATTTTGAAATGAAATGTATTTTGTCTTGCTACTAGAATAGAAAAATCCAACATGTTAATTGCTAAGCTAAAATTATGAAATATGCAAAATTTGGTATCAATACAAAAAAAATGGCAATTAGCAAACAAGAAAATTCTGTGTGTGTTTTTTGTCTTTCTTTTTTTGTTGAAGCTATGTTTGAGTTTGTTATCTTATAACCACTAAAATGTTTTTTTGTACGATACTATGTAGACACGATTTTGGTCAAAGGGAAAGCTTTTGGCACTTAAAAGGTTAAAAGGTCAAAGTCACTTTATCAAGAAATATGGATATAATGTTTCTCATGACACATTAGTAGACACTTGATTTCTTATTCTAGTCAGGGGGAATCATTAGATTCAATGCAATATTAGATTTATTGGTGACCTATAACAACATATTTATAGTTTTAAACTTTCATATATCAATAAAATATAACTATGTGTGTTAAGAAATGTTTAAATATTTAAACTTAGTGTACCACTATGCTGTATGCTCATGCTATAGTTTGTACCTTGATTGTTAACCATTCAACTACTAATTAATTGTCAATGTAAGAGTGAATTAGAATAGTGGTATAGCTATTATTGATTCCTCATATTATTCATAAATGTTAACATAAATGGCATAAGCGGCAATGATTTTGCATCTCAGGACAAAGTAAGAATAAAGCATAGAAAATTAAAGACTGAACATAAAAAATTTATTTCAGAAACAAATTTGCGATTATTGTTTTCCATAATCTTTCTATTGAACTTTAATTTATGAGCAATTGCTACTACTTAGAATTTTATTTGCAATTAGATTATAATACATAGATTAAAACCATGAACCTATAATTTTAACGCATAATTTATAATTTTTGTTTTATATCATATTGTTTCATTTACGCTTTTGTATTAAACACTCAGATCTTAAACTTTCTTTTTGACACTAGTGATTTCGCTAAGCCTGGCGAGGGAATGTGAAAGACCATATTTTGTGTCAAAGAGAGTGACAAACAAACTATATCAAGATTTAGCAAGATTGGGGTGTAATTAGATGGTGACTTTATTGAGTGCACTTAACTCTTCATAAGTTGTGTCTTGATCAAATACCTCAATGGGAGCATTGTGGTTTCCTTGATCAGCAGACTGTCAAACCATTTTTTCTTCTTCTTGGATTTGAAACATTCTATAATTGTAACACATGATTTATAATTTCTCTTTTATATCATATTGTTTCATTTACGCTTCTGTATTAAACACTCACACCTAAAACTTTCTTTTTGACACTAGTGATTTCGCTAGGCCTAGCAGGGGAATGCAAACGATCATATTTTGTGTCAAATAGAGTGACAAACAAACTATATCAAGATTTAGTAAGATTGCGGTATAATTAGATGCTAACTTTATTGAGTGCACTTAACTCTTCATAGCTTCTGTCTTCATCAAATACCTCAATGGGAGCATTATGGTTTCCCTGATTAGGAGACTATTAAACCATCTTTTCTTCTTGTTGGATTTGAAACATTTGCACTAATCATGTCCTTGTTTATTACAATATCTACGAAACCTACTAGAAGACGGAGAAAAGTAAAAGCAGATTGTGAGAAACAAAATGACCTTGTAGTAGTAGGAAGTGCAAGTTTTGAAAATGTAGATATGCAAACAATTGAGGAGGATGATTGATGTTGAATTCTACAATAATCTAAGAACTTGTCTTCAATCAATTGTGCTTGATTATAGACAACGCAAGGAATAGCGATTTCCATGTACGTCAGCTCTAGCTACAAACATTCTTGTAATCTACTTTTAAATTTGACAATAAGATTATCGAATGCATTAGTGATATTGAGAAGAATGGACAACTGATTGAATTGATGGAAGTATTCTCATACAAGAATGTTGAATCCTTGACTGAGGTGAAGCCACTTAATATTGATACCCTATTTGTAGAAGGAAGAACTAAAGGAGAGAGAAAGGGATTTCACAAACTTGGTCCAAATCGTGATTGAGTTTTGATTCACATCATGCCTACAAAGCCCTGTGAGTTTCAACTTAATGGACATAACCTTTTCAAGACCAAGAAACAGATTATAGTTAAACCAACTGTCTATGTCAAGAATCTAACTTTGGAGCACTTTCGAATCATGGGATTCATCATAAATGATAAGCTTGGATTTTTAACATCGAGGACATAAATTCTTGATAAAAATATTATTAACATTTTATGCAAACAAAGCAATTATGTTGGCAACTTCCACAATTCTTTTGTGTAACATCATTATTTCCATCGATCTTATAGTAGCCATCATTGATACCCAGGGGATATGGCCACTAATAGAACTATTAGCAACTTGATTTCTTTGAAATTGTATTAAAAATTCCAAAACAGCTTTCAAATATCTATAAAGCTCTATTAGATAAAAGGTCAAGAGTCTTGTAAACAAAGCTGAAGACTCAAGCACATCTTCAAATATCAACGAATATCACCATCAATTAGTTTAAAACTTGGGAGATTGTTAATCAATGCATAACAACAAAAAATCTTTAGTGTATAGTGTCAATGAAGCTCCAATGAAACGCTAGGAAATGAGCCCATATAAAAAGAGGTATTCAACATTGTCTCATCAACATCCAAAATCACTATGTGTGTATCCTACAAAGTCAATTTCAATGATGCAAGTAAATGCCTCTTATCAACATCTCTTTCAAATTTTCCATCATGTCCAAATGAAGGAAAATGTTACATAACCCCAATTAAAAAAAAAAAAACAATTAATGCTAGTGGCCTGGCCTAACCGTCTTAATAGATAGATTGTTATGTATTGAGATCATCTATATTAAATCATGTCAATAAAGTAGATTTAGTGTGGAAGCAATATTTGTAAAAATGTTTACTAGAAGCTTCCACCTATTAGAAAGTCTCTATAGCATGAAAACAATATTTGAAAGAAAATTTATTACAAGGTCCACCTATTACAAAGTTCCTTTACCAAGGATGCTTATTAGTAGGTTCAGCCTAGTAAAAAGTTTCTTCACTAGAAACTATATATCTACAAGTAGAAGCAATGAAACAAGATGTGCTGTGGAGTATTTTGTAATTGTAGATTGGCTTGATTTGGAGGTTTTCCCCTTGAAGAGGCAAATGAATATTGCTTTAATTAATAAAGATATTTCTATTATAATATTTTGTTATCTAGAACTATCTATTGTTGTGGTAATTATGTCTTTTCATATTGAAATCTTGGTTTATTTTTTTTTATTTATGTTATGAATTTCCAATTATGTTGTTGAGGCACATAACAAATAGAAACCATGCTTAAGACTCATTAAGCATGAAATAATTGTTAAGCCATGAATTTTGGATGTGCAAAACACAAAGCAGTGAGCATACCGAACAAAATCAAATATGCAGGATGCATAAAAGATAAGAATATGTAGCGTGGCTTGTGACAATCAATTCCAATAATGGGAACACTATGTCCTTAATATCGAATGGATTGGCAACCTTCATTTTTCTAGTCATGGATACAATGACAATAAAATAACTCATTATTATGTGTTGAATTATATTTTAAGGATTGATAACATCAATTTAATGTTAGATACTTGAATTTGATTATGAAAGCCGATCTAAATAAAGAAGAAATTCCATCAATCAAGCCATTATATTGCAGGCAAGATGAGGCTGATTTTGGTGAAGGGTCATAAAAGGCACTTGACATTGCTCAAATACAATAGGCACGAGAATTTGATGTTTGTTTGTGTGGATGGCCATATTCCTATTGTTTGGTATAGCTAGAACAAGGAGCAGCTAGGGACTTGCTGAGCCCACAATAATTTGTTATAGTGCTTTAATGTCTAAAGCGATTGTACATGTTTGAGAATAAGTAACATAGATCACACTATAAAGTTACAAAATGTGGAAATAGATACGATACACACCTTATTAGAGAAAGGTTTGATATATAATATAAAATAGATTTTGAGCTAATGCAATATGTATGTGTGTCGCTATGAGCAGTGGACATAATCGCTTTGTAGGTGGATGAATCAAAACTATTCGAGCTTTTGATGACAATAGAATTGCACACTTAAATCAATTCAACACCAATCAGTTATGGAAACCAATCATAGCATTTGTTCCTAAAAAAACTAAACTCGACATTGAGTTTGAATAAAATATTACCCAAATTCTAACTAGACTAAAAACTTGCTCTAATACCAATGATGTAGGGATTCTCACTCATAAGCAAAGTTCGAAATCAAAGTCTGGAAAGTAAATTTCTTAATTGCTTTTTATTAAGTAAACATAGCGCTAGATAGCTTTAGATGAAGAAAACTAACCATGAAAACAAAGAGAGAAAATTTGAACAAGATTCTTGAAACTAGCAACTAAGTGCAATAATAGAGATGGTGATTTAATGTCTCAAGCGATTCTACATGTTTAAGAATAAGTAACGTAGATCACACTATGAAGTTACAAAATTTGGAAATAGCAACAATGCACACCTCATGAGAAAAAGGCTCGACATCTAGTAAAAATTAGATTTCAAGCTAATGCAATATGTACCGATGTGGCTATGAGGGGTGAACATGATTGCTTTGTAGCTGGATCAATCAAAATCTATTCAAGGTCTTGATGACAATAGAATTGTAGACTTAAATCAATCTAACACCAATCACTTATGGAAATTAATCATAGGATTCCTTCCTAAAAAACCTTAAGTTGAAATTGAATTTGAATAAAGTATTACCCAAATTCAAGCTAAATTGGAAACTTGCGCTAATACCAATGATGTGGGGGATTCTTACTCATGAGCGGAGTTCGAAATCAAAGTCCGTAAATAGATTTCTTAATTGATTTTTACTAAGTAAACATAGTCCTACATAGCTTTGCATAAAGAGAACTAACTATGAAAACAAAGGGAGAAAAATTTGAATGAACAAGATTCTTAAAACTAGCAACTAAGTACAATAATAGAAATGGTTGTAGACAAGATCTCAAGTGCTCTTCAATATTAGGCAACCAACAAGGCATTGACAATAATCTCCTATGTGCACAAACAAGACAAATGATATGATACTAAGTACTAAAAATCAGTTATATGTGAATGATTTAGAATACCTATCGACCTAGTCCTCCACTTCAAATCTAGAGTCTACATGGGTAGTTAGGATCTGCTTATATTGATTCTTCTCCTTACGTATTACTTCCATGTCCCAAAGAATTTTGCATAAAGTGTCATACTTTTGATCCAAAAATTCAAATTTATCCATAATGGATTATTGTTGCATGCACCAATCTTCAATAACCTAAGCCACAATGGATTTAGTTTCTGAGTCGAAAGCAATTTTCATGGGTGGCTTGCAAATGGAAGAAGCCAATATCAAGTTTCTAGTGTTTGAGCTCAACAACAATACATTTTGAAGGATTGGTGGCTCATGGCTCCTAAATATTTTTCTCTATTCACCCATGCTCAACTCTGATATTTAGATACAAAGCTCTTATGGTATTTCATCATTGTGTCCTTGGTCTCCATTTCAACTTCTGTGCCTTGGTGCGCTCATCGTGGTTCTCATGCATTTTCCTGTTTGGTATGTTCACAGGCAGCCCATATTATCATTTCTAGATACATTATTTCTATGCCTCCTCTTGATTTGTATCAACTTCTCTCAAAATTTCAAAATCTAGTATCTTGATGAAATATTCAGAGGAATTGACCTTGATTTTAAAGTAATATTGCACAACGATTTGTCTTTAGTTTAGTAAGGACACTTAACCATTCTTGAACAAGTGATCTATAAATTGCCATGGACATTCCATTGCAATAGTTTGTCACAAGATATCTGAGAACTTAATTCATCATGTTAGCTTAATTTCACAAAATGGTGAATAAAGTAATATACACTCCCTTATTGTTGGCAAGCCATGAAATAATACAATAAGATCATCATAATGGAACCCCTTCTCCTCATGATGAAGCACTATTTAACATAGCCTAGTAACTGTCTAGGGTTAGTTTAAGTGTTTATATATGTCTGAACTCTTGATTAGGGTCAAGGTTTTGGAGTTTCTAGAATTTTCTTGAAGTCCACTTATGACTAGCTCGATTACATAGTCAAAGTTAGCTCCCATGGAGCAAGCGCCACAAAGCGAGTTTTGAACCTAAGTGGAGAGGACAACAACATTCCTACGGACCACTTGATCTACAGTCAATTGACTATCGCCATAAATTCTTCTAGGCTGCGCGATAAATTATAATCAATTTGCTAATAAGTTGTTCACATTTAGTAATCAATTGTTTAATTAAATGCAAGGAGAAAGGCAAACAATGCAAAAGAAAAATTCAACAACCTCATAGGCAAGGGATTTTCTCAGCAAACATATGTTGAATTGATGACAGTATAACCAAGATTAGAGTATTCAACATTATCTCTTTGTAAATTTTGTATTAAAATTTATTTATAGTTGTCAAAGATGTTATCAAAGCATATTTAAGTATATGGCATTGCAACAAAACTAACGATCAAATAGCTTGAAAATCAAAATACAGAGGTTCAAAACTATGTCTATATAAACCGTTTCGATTTAGTAATATAACCTATCTCAAAATAGTAAAAAATATTGAACAAAGCAACTATTAAATTGCAGCAGAAGAAAATACAAGGGCAAAACCAGCAATGCAAACCATCAAACATCGGACATTAAAAAAAATCGCTCATAAGCATAAAAACCAGAGCCGAATAGCAGTCACAAATTGTAGAAAACAAAATCGTGATCTCCACAATCTAGTAGAAATTGATACCACCCATATACATATTATAAGCAAGTTCGAAGGCAAAATTTGCCAGCAATAAACTTCTATGATGAAGCGATTTTTTTATTATTATCAAAACATATATTTTTTATCTTATTTTTATTCATCTATCAAATCTAAATAATCTTTGTTTCTATCCATCTAAAATTTTATTGTGCCTATACATCTAAAATTTTATATTAAAATGTGAATTTTTAAACCTAGACCACAATACTCAATACCAATAAGTACACCCATTTTATGTATAATGTGAAAAAACTATAGTCATTTAAAAGGAAGCCACATTGGACTTGATACTTTTGTTGTATTCAAAGTTTTGTACAACAGAATATTATTTTGTTGACTTTTTAACTAAGGATATTTGTTGTATTCAAATCTGATGTTCGAAGAATGTAATTTCTATTTTTTAACTAAGGATCTTTGTCACATTTAAATCTCTTGTTCAAAGAATCTAATTTTGTTGATTTTAAACTGGTTGAAGTTTAGTTAAAAGAAAATAGAGCAAGTGATTAATTTATAGTTACTGTTTTGATTTGTAAAACCTTTTTGCGATGCATCAAGCTTGTTGCAATGCGGAGGGGAAAACGGAACTTTAGCAGTTTAGTAGAGCTTAAAAGTAATGACATTGCCTCTAATTTTAAATGTCGGTTTTAACAAAGACAGAAATGTTAAATTTTGCAGCATTGAAGCCACACAAAAAATAAGCATTCATCCTAGCAACATAGAAAATGTCTAGGCATTGATCCTATGCCAGTGTATCACGTATATATCCAATATCGTGTATGTATAGATCTTAGATAAAATATTTCTTTTAGTCTACTGTGTGCAATTACAATTAACATTGACTACTCACGATCTATGGGCTTAGCTGGTCAGAAATACTAGGTTTAACACGATCCAGACGTTTTTTATTTTAAAGCTTTCAGTCTTTAAAGGCTTGTTCGACGTAGGAGAACAAGGAGCGATCAAGCCTTTTTTATCTCTAGAGCTGACTCGGCAACAAGCATATTTTGGCGCTTCGGTGAGTAAGATTCAGCTGGACAGCCTAGCATCAACCTGCCTAGATCACTTTATTTTATAATATAACCCTCTTACTTGACAGTAATATCACAAATCATATCTCTATTGGAGTTTGAGTCAATCTAGAAATCATCTCTCATTGGAGAGGAAGAGTCAAAATTAAAGCGCTTATTGGACTAGTCTGCATAGTAAGCCTTAACACCACTAGCTTGAGTCTTCTTGGTCCAGGCAGTTAGTTTTAGCTTCAACATAGAAAATGTCTAGGCATTGATCCTATGATCATTTGTCACTAATCATTTCAAAGTCCAGGGATGAACATGAAACTTTTCATAGAGAGAACCAGCACAACCCTGTTGTATTTAAATAAAATTAGTGAATCGATGTTCGTACCAGATTAAAGTATATTTTTTTGCTAAATATATTTTTAAGAATTGAATCGTATCCACCGATGTAGAAAAAGGAGCATACATATTTCAACAAGTTGAATAGCTATGAATATATCTATTCAATACAATCAGATTCAACTAATATAAACGCATGTCGTGTATCCATGTCATAGTACCAATCAAGTAGCAATGCTTCCATGCATATGCTACATTTGGCTGCTGCAACCATCTTTGTTATTTAGCGCCTAAAATCTTGAGCGCATTTCACTAATGCATTTACACTACCTACAAGCAAAAAATTATAAACAATTAGCCTTGTCTTGCATGCAGACGCTAATTTCCCAGCTTATATAGCAGTTGTAAGCAGATAGTATGAGCGGTATATCTTCTTGACACTTGTTTCTTTTTAATCGTTGTGACAGAACATAATTTTGCTACGGGCGTTTGTTCGTGTAACGCACGTCCCTACTTCAACATTTTGTGTTTATACAGATAGCTGTACGACCACAGAGACTAAATATAATCAGATTCTACTCGTATAAACACGTGTCGGTCGTGTATCGATGCCATAGTATTAATCAAGTAACAATGATTCCATGCATACGCTACATTTGGCTGTTGTAGCCATCTTTGTTATTTAGCATCTAAAATCTTGAGCGCACTCTACCAATGCATTTACACTACCCACAAGGGAGAAATTATAAACAATTAGCCTTGTCTTGCATGCAGACGCTATTTTGCCAGCCTATATAGCACCTGTAAGCAGATAGTATGGGCGGTGTATCTTGTTGACACCTGTTTCTTTGTAATCGTTGTGACACAACATAATCTCGGTATCGGCGTTGCTTCATCTAGCGCACGTCCCTATTTCAACATATTGTGTTTATACAGAAAGCTCGAGCACCGCAGAGACTGGAAAAAAATTTTATATTGAGAGCTCGAGCGAAGCACTACAATCCACTGCGCCGACTGTAGAAATTTGTGGGGGATTGTAGCTTCGATAGTAGACGAGAGTTTCCTCCAGGTACATGGATTCTTACCTCTGCGCAGGTAAATGTTTACAACTACATCCTCCCAAACCTAGAATTTAGTTTTACTTAAGCTTCGTTATTGTTCTCTGTTGAACCATATTTTTCTTTATAGGGCTTGCAATAATATCTTCGTATTACACTCAATATTATTTGAGCTAGAGTAACTGTGCTTTCTATCAGGGAATTCTGGTTTATCGCCTAGAGAATTTCTTATAGCCTAAAGTTAAAATGTATAAGATGTTCCGTTAATGTTTTATAGACTATTTCTCAGGTTTTTGAGTCCGGTAGCCCTTCGAAATTTTATTCCGTCGAAAATAAAAAGAATAAAGTATGAAATTTTATCAAGATATCGAGTCTGCCAGCCGTTGGCATCCTTATGAAAATTCTAGCATGGGTTTCTCTGTTTATCCGTGAAGAGACTCTATGTTGAAAAGCCCCCTGTTTACCCTTATTTGCCTATCAAAACACAGGTGCAATGTTGAGCACCGTCACCACTTGGGTGCTTTCAGATGGCTTGGCAACCACAATTGGTCTTTTTAAAGCCGAGATTGCCATGCACAGTTGAGAATGGCTATATATATATAGATAGATAGATAGATAGATATAAATGCAGCTCTTAATGGTGCATAGCAAAAACAATACATGTATGAAAGCACCTATTAACGCTACATCCTAAAATATATATCTATAAATATATCCAGGTGAAACGATTAATATCACTAATTTTGGATTTCGATTAATTTCTTTACTAGATGGAATCATTCGGCACCTCCCTTCATGATTTGAGCTCCATCCCATGTGCATTGCAAGCAATTTGGTATTTTTTTTTATCTCATATAAGTTATGGTTAATAGTTTTGAGACCTGATCTCGCATTATTTGATCTTTTATTGTGTATTTAAGTTGTCAACCCTACAGATGAAAGTTTTTAGTTTTGAGAAGGTGTCCATTTAACTATTTAAGATTTTAACCCTCTAGTACGCTATGGCCACTCTGCAATACGAATTGGTGCCGTAATAGTTGAAACACAACTATATATTTAAGACTTGCATTAATACCATACCCCACATACTGTGTAAAAAATGACTATAGTCAAGATGAGACTTCCATGTTTCAATAGGTTAAGCCACGAAAATTTTTATCAATCAATAGGTAAGTAACTAAAGAACAGTTTAAGTGTATGATTCATTGTAACCAAACATACCAAAAACAAGAATTGAAGTCTCAATTCGATGTCGGTATGAAGCTACGCCTTTGTAATCAGCCAAGTCCCAAAGCTATGACATGGGCTTCTTCAAGCCGCGTCTAGCTGGTGTTAGAAGCTCTATTTGCTAAGACTGTGACTCAATTCTATGAGAAAAATTCATAGACCCCCAACCCCAGACCCACCAGAACAAAATCGTAGAATAAACCCTTTCACGCCCTTTGTCTTCCACAGAACTATCGCTTAGAATTTCTACCACCCACCTGTTAACGGCTTGCATATAGTACAACAGGGCAGAACCCCTTCGCACAGCCCAAGGTCATGGGAGTACAAAGGTTTGACGCTGCCATCATAACACTATTTATTAACATTTATTAAAAACTCCAGCAGCAGAGTGGTGACTCACATCCTCGGTCACATTTTACTAGTCTAAACTTTGTATTGTTATCAAGACCTTGGCTATTACCAGATGCAATGTGCATGATAAAATCAAGCTATCAGAGCCCAAGATGACTTACGCCACCTGTTTAACAATAATAATAAACAATAAACAACAATCAAAAGCACTCATTAATAAGGCTCTAACCTGTACCAATAACTCTGTCTATTATTAATGCAAGGCATCGATATATGGAATCGACAACAATTCAATTATTATTGGTGGCCATACGATGCATAAATTGTGAATAATCCATGTAATGCGTTGAGCCATGTAACCTTTTATGGTAACCAATATGTTTATAATTATAAATGTTTGAATATAGATAAATCAAATCATATATAGTACATTCAATGGTTTGTAGTATCCAATACTTTACAAATTGACATTGAAAATTATCGGCAGGCCCGATTCATGTCTAATCCTTTGATTATGTAATGCGTTGATTATATACATGTGTGTGTTAGGTATTAGTATCAATATGGTACAGTTATATGGTAATAATAATAATAAGATGCCAAGTTACTATGTATGCAATCGAAATTGCATTAACTAAGTTCCAAACCCATGGTGTGAGTGCTAGGATAAGCTCGCCGACTCGCCACCCATACGCTCAATGCATTGGGCTATAATGTGGTTACACAAGCAATAAATGTATTCGCTATCAACAATAAATTTATTCGCTATCAAACGATAAAAGAAAACGATTTTCTCCATTACAAAGTCTGCAACTCCTTGCACAGAAGCCAGAAACCACCATGGCGCCAGCCTGCCGCCCCCTCTTGGGGTGGGAAAAACTAGGCTAGCGTCATTGTTTTACAACCAACCATATTATAAAAAAATGCCATTTTAAAAAACTGCATTTAATATAGCATATTCAAACTATATCCAAACTATAGCTCTAGGGTAAATTTCTACGTTCAACAGCCTAGAATAATAGGCAAATAATCACGTTCTGAGCCTACAGAACTATTGTCAATTGGACAAGTTGGACCACAGCTACCAACTGCTGTGGCATCCTCACAACTCAAGGGTCTTTTTCACTCTTGAGTTCATTTCTAACGAACGTAGAAAACATACAGTAAAGAGTTTGTTTCTTACCCGAGGAGTAGCACTTGCTTGTATGCAGTTTCAACACCTTGATCCAACCTGCCATCACATACAAGACATAAGTTAAATGACTAATTTTTATGAATCAATAGATAACCGAGTAAACAACAGTTTAAGTGTATGATTCACTGTAAGCAAACCTACCAGAAGCAAGAATCGAAGTCTCAATTCGATGTCGGTACGAAGCCCCGCCTTTGTAACCTCGATGCAACCTGCCATCGCGTACAAGACATAACTTAAACCAGCGAAATTTTTATGAATCAATAGCTAAGCAAGTAAATAACAGTTTAAGTCCAATATTCGTAGACGTGAAGCAGACATCATGCTTGCAGGTGCCACGGACGCTGGGATTGTGCCCATAGGTATGGGTGGATTTATTGCCCTCAGCGACCTTTCTCACAGAAATGATGACCCACAGACACCTCTGCCAACCATCCGCTCGGCATTTATATTCTTTAAGAATCACCTTTCCATTATTACGTATATAATAAGACACCACTTATTATGAGCCTCCGTTTTCTAACTACTCTACACGACGACTTATTTGCACGACCCAGCAAAATAGCTTATTTGCCATATTTAACGTAGCACCTTCCATGCGATGCAATGCATTGTAAGGTTGGGGCATTACGTAATTGGGGTAGGTTAAGTGAGCCCGTCTATAAGGCCTGCCTTGCCAAATTGAAGGTTGTGATCTAGCAGGACTTCCCTTAGGGCTTGTGCTTTAAACAATGATATTAGCAGGAAGAGGGCTTAATCTATTTTTTATTGCAAAAATAAAGAAGCGCTACTGAACAACCTACGTTGGAGGGCATATTATTTATACGCAATATCATCCATCACAATCTATGTTTCCCAGCTTTCGACGGAATCCTTTAAACTGATAAAATGACTTATACCTACGAGCAGGGGATAGAATGCAATAAATGCAATGGATTGGAATGCAATGAGAGTAAATATACGACCATCTGAGGGAAGGAACTAAGAATGGAGAGCATCTACTACCGCTGATAGATAGAACATCTACCAACGAATGAATGGCAGTGATCAACATCTACTACCAGGGAAGGATCATACGATTGAGACTACCACACCACTTATTATGAGCTTTCGTTTTCTAGCTACTGTACACGACGACCTATTTGCACGACCCAAACGAGCAAGTAGAAATAATCAGGTTCAGAGCCTAGAGAACTATTGTCAACTGCACAAGTTGGACCGCAGCTACCAACTGGTGTGGGATCCTCACAACTTGAGGGTCCTTTTCACTCTTGGTTTCATTTCTAACAAACGTAGAAAACCTACAGCAAATAGTTTGTTTCTTACCCGAGGAGCAGCATGTGCTTGTACGCAGTTTGAACACCTCGATGCAACCTGCCATCACGTACAAGACATAGGTTAAACGACGAAAATTTTTATGAATCAATAGGTAAGCGAGTAAAGAACAGTTCAAGTGTATGATTCACTGTAACCAAACCTACCAGAAACAAGAATTGAAGTCTCAATTCGATGTCGGCATGAAGCCCCGCATTTGTAGCCTCGATGCAACCTTCCATCGCGTACAAGATATAAGTTAAACCAGCGAATTTTTTATGAATCAATAGGTAAGCAAGCAAAAATCAGTTCAAGCCTATGATTCACTGTAACCAAACCTACTAGAAACGAGAATTGAAGTCTCAATTTGACGTCGATATGAAGCTGCGCCTTTGTGACCTTGATGCAACCTGCCGTCACGTACAACACATAAGTTAAAACAGGGAAATTTTTATCAATCAATAGATAAGTAACTAAAAAACAGTCTAAGTGTATGATTTACTGTGACCAAACCTACCAGAAACAAGAATCAAAGTCTCAGTTCGATGTCGGTATGAAGCTGCACCTCTGCAATCAGCCAAACCCCAAAGCTATGACATGTGCTTCTTCAACACGGATCTAGCTCCTGTCACAAGCTCTATCTACCAACACTGTAACTCGACTGCATCACAAAAAATCGATAGACCTCCAAGCCGAGACCTTTCACGCCCTTTGTCTCCTCCACGACTATAGGCCACAATTTCTACGATTCATCTGTTAACGCCTCCCAGATAATGCAACAGGATAAAGCCTCTCCACAGAGCCAAAGGTCATGGCAGTACAAAGATTTGACGCTGTCATCATAACACTATTTATTAACATTTATTAAGAACTCCAGCAGGAGGGTGGTGACTCACATCCTCGGTCACATTTTACGAGTTGTATTGTTCTGAAGACCTTGGCTATTATATTACCAAATGCAATGTGCACGATAAAATCAAATATCAAAACCCAAGACGGCTTACGTCACCTGTTTAACAATAATAATAAACAATAAACAACAATTAAAGCGCTCATTAATAAGGCTCTAGCCTGTACCCAAAACTTTGTCTACTATTAATGCAAGGCATCGATATATGGAATCGACTTACTGGTGGCCATACCATGCATACATTGTCAATAATCCATGTAATGCGTTGAGCCATGTAACCACTCGCCACCCATACGCTCAATGCATTGGGTTATAATATGGTTACACAAGCAACAATAAATGTATTCGCTATCAACAATAAATCTATTCGCTATTCTCCAATACGAACTCTCCAACTCCTTGCACGTAAGCCAGAAACCACCATGACGCCAGCCCGCCGCCCCCTCTTGGGGTGGGAAAAACTAGGCTGGCGTCATTGTTTTACAACCAATCATATTTTTACAAAATGTCATTTTAAAAAAAACTGGATTTAATATAGCATATTCAAACTATATCCAAACTATAGCTCTAGGGTAAATTTATAGGTTCGATAGCCTACAATAATAAGCACACGACGATTCATTTATGTTCCCCTTCGGGAACATAACAAGTAATGATGATACATTTAATTTAATTTAATGGTAATAAAAAATGATTAAAAATAAAAAATGTAAAAATAAATAAAGAAATAAAAAATATTATAAAATAGAAAACAATATAGTATATTAGTTTTTTTAAGAAATTATTTAATTTAAAATTATTTTGTAATGAAATAATAACCTCGAAACTTTTAAAAAGAATAAAAATTTATCCTTTTCCAATTATGTTATTAAAAATTTTACTAATAATTTTAGATATTATTATTGTTATTATGTTCATACTTCTAAAAAATAACAATTCAAAATTATTCCGTAAAATTATATCCATAATAAAACATAAAAATAAATAACATTTCAAAATTATCTCTCTAAAATTATATCATAATAAAAACTCGATCAATAACTCTAAATATTATTATTATTTTCCAAAAAGAAAAATACACAATCAGCTTTCTTTCCTACCATAATAATTCTAAATTCACAATGTCGTCCATTCAAATCAAAATCCAAGTTTGTAAAATATGTATAAAGCAAAACAGCATGGCACACCTTGAGTCACAGCACGCCGCCCTGATGCATCCCTCCCCAGTCCCACATATCTTATCTGATTTCTTTATGTTGCGGCGGTTCATACTACGGATGGCTCAACTTCATCGCAGTCACCCTCTTCTCCCAAGAAAAGCAAAAGCAACCATTTATTAGAATATCAAAACCACAGAGCCGTCGTTATCCACCTCAGTTAACTAATTACACGCGAGAAAGGCGTCCAAAGTTGAAGCTGTTCTCCTCTGGGTGCCACACACTTCGAGCTACTAATTTCCATAAGGTTATTTTCAATTTTTCTTTAAATTTGATAATAATCTAAAAATAAATTTTATTGAAACTATTATGTGTTTTTTCTTTAAACATGAAAATGTTTTTGTTGTTTTGATGTTGAGCCAGTTAACATTTATGATTGGACAAAGGCATGGACATGTTAACCTTGCATGTTGCATTACATGTGGCTTGACATTAATCTTAGGAAATGGTTCTAGTTTTCAGGTTTTGTTTGTTTTTTAAGTTTATCACTTAATGTAATTAAGATGCATAATGCTAACACATGTTACTTTTGAGTTGTTTATCACCTTCCATTTTCAAAGCACATGATAAAAAAAAAAAAATAGTTAAATGAGTCAATTGTTATCTTTAATTGGAAATTAAATTCCTTAATAAAAATATATATTTTAATTGAAAATTAAATTGTTTAATAAAAATATTATTATTGAAGCGTAGTTTTTAATAAAAATTCATTATTAAATAGTTTTTTTTTAGTAAAACTTTGTGTGACTTTCAAGATAAAAGTTCAAAAGTCAAAATAATTTACTTGGAAAAGCAGAGATGAAATGAAATTCCAACACTGCTAGGGGAGAGAGTTCTATAGTTGAACGAGGACCGGTAGTGGTCATAGAACCCGTGACGGTTACAACCCAATAAGTGACCAAGAAAATGCCAACTGTCAAACACATATAATTATATAAAAATATAAAAAGTATCATGTCTAAGTACATTAAGTGTCATTATGTACACTAGGCCTATAGCTGTCAACTATAAGACAAAAGGTTGACAACTGCACAGTCCTAACTTAACAAAATTCAAACCCATCTTGTCCCTTCCAAATCCCAAGGCTCACTAACATAAACATCTTATCGAACCTCAACACTCCCCAAGCATCCCAATCTACAAGGACAAATTACCCATCACTTCGACCCCATCGAACAAGCTTCAATGAAGACCCAGACAAGCATTGACAGCCAGTGAACCACCAAGGCATCCCACCTGCACATTTAATGGAGGTCACCTACACAGTAAATGGTGAATACGTGTCAGCTTCAGGTGCATGGTTGATCAACAAAGCAACCCAAACAATGCAATTAATGTTTCCCACTCCATTAAAATCATCAAATCAGCCATAAAACCAAACAGAAGCAGTCCCTAAACATTTCCAAAAGCACCTAGATCGACACAGCCCCATTGCTAGCCATTAGATCGAACCCAAATCAGTCTTATGCACTCATCCAAATCCATAAATTTGCAATCCATGCCTTTTGAAAGTTGCCAATCAAATCAAACACCAGAATGCTATAAAGACACTACAACCTTCAGACAACCTCCATTTTCTGCTATTCGAAATTCCCAGACCATGTTAAACTCATACCTCTATTTCCAAGCTTGAATTTCAAAGTGCAGGCATCACATTCAATTAAAACACAGTTGCAGATTGATTTACAGGTGTAGAGATAATCCAAGACAACAATCAGAGTTCAGGTATTGCCTTCAAGATAAACTCATATTTCAATAATGTTTTCAAGTAGCCAGACTATATCTAATTTTATGCAAGAACCTAAGACCTTTCCATATTTCGATTCCTCTATTCATAAAGTAGTTCAATCAGGCGACACAAATGAAATATTGTGAAATAGCAGTCTCTGAATAAATGCATAACAATTATATATATATACTAAATGCTAGAATCATGTTTTTCCAAACTGCATTGAACATGTAAATCACATTACAAGATCCTTTTTAATACTTCAGATCCTTGTGTAGTTTTAACAATTAAAGATAACACGGCTAGTTTAATATTCCAAATCCTTGTGTAGTTTTAACAATTAAAGATAACACAACTAGTTTAATATTCCATATCCTTGTGTAGATACACAGCTAGTTTTAACAATTCTTGTGTAGTTTCAGTGAGGCCCTGTAAGTGAAACTCAGTATGGCACCAAGTCATGCCAAGATTCAACATTAATCGTACAAGGAGGACAAGTAGGAGACTCGCCAAGGTTTCCCAGCTACGATGCACCTCGTCCGATGAGGACATAGCACATGATGTTGATAATAACTATGCACACAAAAATGTTGAAGAGGCAAATGATGCAGAGCATGGTGGTGTTATTCCACCATCAACCACAATTCAAGGTGCAACTGCGAGTAAGAAGATTAGTGCGATCAAAGGATGGACACAAGAAGACATGAAGGCTGCAATAGATGATATAGATTTCAATGGTTTTTCTATTAGAGCAGCTTCCAAAAAATATGGGATTACTCCCACATCAATCCATTACTGGATAAATGGCCTAACCCATACCAAGTGAAAAGGACCTCTTACAGTGTTCAGTGTAGAAAAGGAAGAAGAAGTTGTAGTTTGGTGTCAAGAGATGGCTCAACTAGGCCATGGTCTGGAGTTGGTTCAACTTAAATCCACTGTTTCCCAAATCTGTCAAGGGAGGCCAAACCCCTTCAAATATGGATTTCCAGGGAAATCATGGTGGAGAGGATTTAAACAAAGGAATCCAGAACTTGTGTTACGAACAATAGAGGGGCTTGACAAGGATAGAGCTTTGTATCTATGCCCTACAGTTGTGTCCAAGTTCTATCAGACACTCTCTAATGCATATCAGAAACACTCATATAGACCAGACCATATATGGATCTATGATGAAACTGGATTACAGGTTGGCAGGAATTGTTGCATGTGGGTAATTGCCAAAAGAGGGAGCAAGAATGTGCCCAAATTTTTTCCAAAAAGTAGGGATTGGATAACTATTCTTTGTTGTGTAAACGCAGTTGGAACATCAATTCCTAGTTTTTATCTATTTAAGGGAAAGAATCAACTCAAAAATTACATTAAAAATTATGAACTAGGAGCATGCATGGTTGCACACCCCCATGCATGGATGACAAAAGAACCGTTCTTGAGATGGATTTTCCACTTTGGTGCCTCTGTGTCGGGCGGTGTTTCACCTGAAAATAGACACCTGTTGAATTTTTATGGCCATGGTAGCCACGTAGCTATATAAACCATTGAGGAAGCAAAGAGGCTAGGCATTGATCTGTTGACACTGCCTGCACATGCCACCCACAGGATGCAACCACTAGATGTGAGTGTGTTTGGGCCTTTCAAGAGTTACTTCAGGTCTGAGAGAGCATCCTCGATGGCAAAGAACCCACGGGTAGAGGTGAAGAGGTGAAGTTGTTACAACTGAGAGGGGGGGGTGAATCAATTGTAATTAAAACAATAATCAATTTAACTTTCCTTTTTTTTTTAAAATTGAGTAGCATTCACAAAATGATTGTCAAGATAATGAATAGGATAAGCAAAGAACTAGTAATCATCATTCACACATATGATGTACACAGATAAAGGTATTCATGAGGAAACCCATAAAGGGAAAAAACCTCTTCTTCTTAGAATGATAAGCAGTCTTTAATTTCTGTACATCAATTATCTTTAAGGACCAACTCAAGATGAGGCTACAACCTTTGTTTAACAAGCTGCAACTTGTTGAGAGCACCAACTCTCATGTTTCTCTAGCACCCACTAGAAGGAAGCACCCACTCCCAATATTCAAGCATCAACCTGATTTACAGAGGAAATCAATCCTCCCTAGCACCTCCCTTCCACCCTATGTAAGAATTTTTCAGTCAATTATATTTCACTGCTTCAGATATATCAATACATACCCTTTTCATTTTGTTCTGTGCTGTTAGAGCTTGAGTTTCTGGGCATTATATTCTTCATTAAATCGAGCCAAATTTTTTTCTTTTGAACTACTTTCTTTGAATCATAGCTTCATCTTCTTCAGCTAGCAACCACTCCTCTTCATCTTCTCTATCATTACACATTTTGTTCTTCTCGATTGGTTTTTATAGATGTTGAAATTATATGCCTCGATCTCTTTAACTTCCCGGCGTTCCAATTCTAAAAACTGAACCTATCTCTTTAACTTCCAGAACCTACACGTTGTAACTGACTAATTAAAAAATAAATAAAAAATTTCTAAGTTGCAGCTCACAGCTATCTGAGTCGTAGTTTGTCTAATAACATTATTTTCTTGTATTTCAATCTCAGCTCGTAGCTCGCATCTCGCAACTCGTAGTTGTCTGAGTTGCAGTTTGTCTAACAAAATTCTTTTCTTGTATTTCAATCTTAGCTCGCAGCTTGCATCTCACACCTTCGCATCTCGCAGCTCGCATCTCACAGCTTCACATCTCGCAGCTCACATCTTGCATCTTGCATCTCACAGCTCGCAGCTTTGCATCTCACAGCTCGCATCTCGTAGCTCGTAGCTTGAATCTCGCAGCTTGCATCTCGAAGTTGTTGAATCACTAGCCTTGTCTACTTTCCAACCATCAATGACAACTGAATCATAATGCCAACAATCTCCCGCTTTGGCATTGATGGAAACCTAAAATTTATGATGCTGTAAGTGTAATCATTGACTGCTTGTCATCTGCAACTACCTGAACTTCTCCCCCTTTGACATCAATGTCAAAGAAAACATGACAAGACATCTCCCCCTATCAAGATGAACTCAGAAACCATCAAAGAAACGTTCTGGAACCATCTCAGAATTACATCAGATATGCAATAAGCACAAACTCCCCCTACCAAAGTGAACAAGCTAGTTGGAACAAGATATGACACCCAACTTTTGGCATAGATATTCAAACTGGATTTTGGATAAGGGTTTAGTAAAGATATCAGCAATCTGCTCTTTAGAAGGAATGAAATGTAATTGGACAACTCTGTTTGTAACTTGCTCTCTTAAAAAATGATACTTGATTGGAATGTGTTTGGTCTTGGAATGAAGAATAGGGTTCTTGGAGACACTAATGGCACTTGTGTTATCACAATGAAGAGGAATAGATTCAGCATATGTTACTTTTATATCTGCAAGAGTTTGAATCATCCATAGAACCTATGTACAACATGTGGCCGCAACAATGTATTCAACTTCTGTGGTAGACAAAGCTATAGAGCCTTACTTCTTACTTAGCCATGCTACTAGTGAATCACCTACGAAGAACGCACCTCCACTTGTGCTCTTTCTTTCATCCAAACAATTTTCCCAATCAGCATCTGAATATGCTATTAACTGAAAGTTATGATTTCTACGATACCAAAGACCATAAGTCATTGTGCCTTTCAAATATTTGAATATCCTCTTAACAACTACCAAATGGCTTTTCTTACGAGCAGACTGAAATCTACCTACCATACCAACAACTTGCATTATGTCAGGACGAGATGTTGTGATGTACAACAGGCTACCTACCATTGAACAATATGTTCTTTGATCAACATCTGGTGATACATCATCCTTGATGAGTTTGCATCCAAAAACCATGGGTGTACTGATAGGCGAAGAATCTTCCATATGAAATCCCTTCAACATCTCCTTCAAGTACTTCTCTTGGGAGAGAAATAAACCTTCAGAACTCTGATTGATTTGAAGACCAAGAAAGAATGACAACTCTCCTATCATTGACATCTCAAACTCAAATTGCATGGCATTATCAAACCACTGAACAGAAGAATCATTAGTACATCCAAAAATAATGTCATCCACATAGACCAAAATAATAAATAAATCAGCGCCTTCAACCTTGATGTACAAATAACTGTCAATAGTACCTTTCTTGGAACCTTTGTCCAGTAGATACTTATCCAATCTATAATACCAAGCTCTTGGTGCTTGTTTCAATCCATATAGTGCCTTCTTCATGATTTCCATTAAGAAATGCTGATTTAACATCCATCTGATACACTTTGAAGTTTTTGTGGCTATCATATGCAAGAAACATTCTAATGGCTTCTAATCTTGCCACTGGTGCAAAGGTTTCATCAAAATCATGACCCTCAATTTGTGCATACCCTTTACAGACTAATCTGGATTTATTCCTCATAACCTGTCCTTGTTCATTCATCTTGTTTTTAAACACCCATTTAGAGCCTATTACATCCTTATATGTAGGTCTAGGAACAAGTTCCCAAGTATTATTCTTCTCAATTTGATCAAGCTCTTCATTCATGGCTTTAATCCAATCTTCATCTTTACTAGCCTCATCAAAGTTCTTGGGTTCAACCATAGATAGAAAAGCAATCTATGATTTCTCTGAAGCTTCGATCAATTTTCTTCTTGTTTAAACTCCTTTACTCTTGTCACCAATTTTCTGACTTTCAAGATGATTCTTTTTAACAATTCTGGAAGGTGATTTTGTTTCTGTCTGTTGATTTGAAATTGCCTGAATCTTTGCATCTCCATCATCTCACTCACAGTCTTCTCTTTTTTATTCTTGGACCTCTTCATCTTCAATTTCAATTGTATTCTCTGCATTTGGTTCACTACTGCTTATCTGATCATTTTTAACTGAGATTTCTTCATCAATTTTAATGTCAATACATTCAACTAATTTATGCAATCTTTTATTATAGCATCTATATCCTTTGGTGTTTGTTGCATATCCCAAAAAGATACCTTCATCAGCTCGATCATCATATAACCAACATGCTTATCATCAATAACCAACATGAAATATTTTTCTTTTTCTGTACCTTCCTTCTTGGATGGTCCACATAAATCCATATGTACTAACTGAAGGGGCTTATATGTTGATGTAAAACCTTTTGATTTAATCTTAGTGCGTATCAGCTTTCCCATTTGTCATGACTTACACACCGAATCATATGGATTTGATATCTTTGGAATATCCTTTACTTCCCTATTGTTACTAAGTTTTATTATATGATCAAAATTCAAATGTCCAAGTCTCTTATGCCACAACCAACTCTCATCATACTTGCTTAGATGACATTCTTCCTTTTCTTCATTCAAAACATAAACATTATTTTTTGTCCTTATGCCTTTTGCAATCAATTGTCTCGAGGGTACAAATTTTATCTTGCAACCTTTTGAATTAAAAACTACTTCACACCCTCTGTCACAGACCTGACTGACACTAACGAGGTTATGTTTTAAACCATGTACAAACAACACGTCTTAAGATTTTCCTCTGCCATTATTCAAGCTTACCATCCCTTTTCCTTTGATTTTTCCTGGAGAATCATTTCCAAAGGTCACATTTCTTTATTTACTTTCATATAGAGACATAAAAAATTTTTTATCACCCGTCATATGTTTAGAACAACCATTGTCAATATACTAGAGATCCCTTTTTCTTTGAACAGAAAGTACTACTCCACATTTGTCACTTTCTTTCTTTTTCCAAACCTTATCCTTTTTAAAAGTATAATTTATTCTCGGATTTGTTTTGTACTTCCTTAAATGACAGTCTATAGCTTTGTGTCCAAAAGTGAAAGAGAGTTGGTAATCCAAGCCCAAGCCAATGGGTGTAAAGGTTTAATAGCGAGCCACCATCCTTTTCTACATCTTTTGTTCCAGGTCTAAAGACTCTAAAGACTAAAGCAACATAGACTCTTCTTAAGATATGTAACACATTACAAACAAAGCATTCTGGCTCATTATTTAATAGATCAAAAGAGTTGATATGTTGATAACCAGTTCTTCTTTTAGTTGTGGACTGAATTGCGTCATATCCTTGTTTCCTTACTAACTGTCCAGCTCTGTTTTGTAGCAGCTAACTCTTTGACTTCTGTAGTTGCATACTTCTAAATTTAATTCCACAATTTGCAATTTTATGACCAAAGTTAGAACAATAATAGTAATAACAAGAGAAAAAATTTTGGTACTTGGATATTGGTCTTCTTTCTGGGCTTGATTGCTTTGTCTCTTGTTGGCTATGTTCCTGATCACATCTCAACTTATATTTATTAGTTTTCGTTAGCAAGGTATGATCATCATCTGACTATCTGCTACTTGACCCACTTTCATAACCTAGGCCAGTCTTGATCAATGGAGATCTTTGTTTACTCAGGATGCTATTCATTTCTTCTGAGGCTTTGATACTTGACAAATTTTGGTGGTAGAAAGCTTGAAATTTCTCCAAATCTTTTTTAGCTTTTACTACTTCTTCTTCCGGAGCTTCACATCTCAAATTTTTCTCTGCTAATTGTTGTTTTAGAGTGTCTTCTATTTTTTTTGCTTCTTCTAATTCTAATTTTAACAGCACAAAATATTCACTTGTTCCTTTACCATTCTTTTCAAGCTACATCAACAAATGTTTTTGTTTTCTCTTCTTAAGTCTGAGTCTGTCAATCTCTTCTAAAGCACTGATTAATTCACCTTCCATGTCAATCATAAATTCTTCATCATTTAGATCTTTTATGGCCATAAGCATGAAATCATTCATTCTCTCTTCACAAGATGAATTGCTATCTATATCTTTTGAGGAGTCATCATCATTTGCACACAAAATTTTCTTTTTACTGTATTTCTTAAATTTGTATTTGTCTTCATCATCAGAATTCTGATCTTTTTTCTTGTGAGGACATTTAGAGGAAAAATGACCTATCTTACCATAGTTAAAACATTTAAAGGGTAGCTTGTGTCTATATTAACCTGATCCTTTATTCAATCTTCTTATAAATTTTGCCTCAATCTCATCTGCTCCAGAATCAATATTCGTATCTGCCTTAAAGGATGCTTCTCTAGTGATGAGTTTGTTTGTACTAATCCCCATTTCTTAAGTAGTTAGATTTCCTAGGAGTTGATTAATCCCCATTTCTTGTATTTCAATCTCTTCTTGCAGCTCGCATATGTCTGAATCACCAGCTTTGTCTGCTTTTCCAACCATCAATGACAACTGAATCATAGTGCCAACAAGAGGTTCAAATCAGCAGAACTTGAAAGCAAAGCTTTTGCTAGGGCGCTCACAACATCAAATATCAGGACTGGTTTTAGGCGGACAAGAATATGGCATTTCAATTTTGATGCTCTTCAACATGACATGAGATGTAGTCAAGATTTTGATGTTCAAGGGAAAGAGGACACAGATGCTACAGAGAACATCATATCACTCTCTCAAGTTCATTGCCAACCACTGGGCGACGATGATGAACATGTAAGTAAAACTCAATATGGCACTGAACCTATTGGGGCGAATATAGAAGCTGTTGGAAGGACAGAAACAAAATTAGATGGCCAAGGGAATATTCATAACAATGTTGCTGATTTGAGTGTACATGGATGTGGTGAAGCAGTGGTAAACAATAGCAAGGAGTTGACATTTCCAATCCAGCCAGAACATCCCGAGTGGTTGGTAGAGGCCATGACAAATATGAACAGACACATTGTCACCCCCACCAACAATGAAATCCTTAACTTTCCTCCGATGTAAGCATTCCTTAACAAAGAAGTTGTCCATTATTATGTGGATGTTGGGGGTGTTGGAGATGAGAATGTAGAAAATGTAGATATAGTTGACCAAGAAAATGCTGATGAGGCACTCCCCCCACATGAGCCACTACTTGGCTAGTTCCTTAAGTTGCCAGTGGAGAAAGTTGCAACTCAATTATCTAATCCCACTATTGAGCATCTTAGATTAAGCAGCAGCTCACGGCTACTAACATCAGAGGACTACATCAGCCGACTGGTTGAGGCAGAGCATCAGAAAAAGGAGATGCGGGAATTAAAAGAGAAGAAGAAGGCTTTGGCAAAGGAGAAGAAGGAAGCAAGGATTGTTGCAACAGAAAATCGAAGCAGCAAAGGCTTGAAAGAGAGAAAGAAAGGGAGGAAAGAGAGCGACATAAACAATTGGCAAGGGAGGAAAGGGAGCAAAGAAAGGCACAGCAGAGGAATCCAAATTGTCTGAACAGGACAGAGGTGGTGGACAACCCATTGGATTAGTTTTCAGAGAACAGAAGATTATTCCAGGACCTTATTAACATACAGATACCCCAATACCATCAAGCAGGGGGCAATATTGTGTATGCCTTCCAAACACCTCCAGTGAACCCAAGGCTATTAGGTTCAAGTCATAACTATGGTTATTCAATGCCTCCTTGGCTACAAGGACCAACATGTCATGCAACAAATGTTTACATCTCAACACAACCAGGTCAAGCAACAGTATCCAACCCAACCAGATTGGGAAATGAAGGCAGTCAACCTCTTCACACATAGGGAATTTTGGGTGGTTCCAAAGTTTTTGTTTGATTGATGAAAGATGTATTTTATTTGGCATACACAAATGAAAGATAGATTTTGTTGCAGGAGGAATTTTGGGTGGTTTCCTAAGCTTTTGTTTGAATCCAATCTGACAGTCGAAATATGTTAGGCATAACCACAGTAAATGTATTAAGTCCCAACCCATAAGGGACCAACCATATGTGTAAATCCCTAATTGCTACTATGTTGAACAAGAATCTGCCCTTTATGTCAAGTATTATTTTCTCCATGACTCTGTCTATTTACTGGACTGCATTCCTTACTAAAACTGATTGCTATATTAGTTCGTTGCAAAACTAATTTGAATGATAAACTAAATTGGATGGTAGACCAACCTAACTGAAAATATAAATTGATCACAAGTTTTTCTTGAATGCAATACTGACTTGGATGCAAATCAACTTGAATTGGATTGAAAGTAAGCATTGCAAGCAACCTCTGAGAGGGAAAACTCATTTCATCATGTAACCAAACAGCACAGAAACAATAGTAGAACATATGCATTGCATGCTTCATTTATAGATTAATGAAAAGTCAAAGTCATCTTCATATGAGCACACAATTACAGATTACTTAGGTTTCCAGCATCTATGGTTGGAGCACGCAGCAAGAACAAAAGCAATCATAAACAAAATATTTGTCTTTGTCTTAAAAAGAAAATTAGTCAAACAAAGATTTATAATTTCTAATTGGAAATCAGTCAATCCTCTCCCCTCCACCACCATGCCACCTTTAAACAATTCATACAAACTTCAAATCATAATTGTAATTTTTTCTTCTTTGGTTTACAAACAACTCACATGCATTACAATCTCAAGAAAACATCTTGCATACAAACTTTGCATCCTCTGTCATACACATTACTGTTTTCCTAGGGTTTGGTTTATTTTAGATGGTCAAACTTCAACCAATGGGTACAAAGGGAGAATCCAAGCAAACTGATGAGTAGAACATTGGAAGTAAGTCCATGTTGTGAGGGGCTTGGTGGAAACTAGAGTTTTAGGTAGATTAAATGATTCAGTGAAGATGTTAGGTGTCTAATTGAAAATATGTAAGAGTAATGACAATTTTTTATATGAGAACCAAAATTCTAGAAAAATACAAAATGAGGGCTAACTGTAGACACAATGTAGATGGGACAAACACATAGGCATGTCCAACATACTACAAATAACTATTGAAGAAAAGGGAAAGGATTCAAACACTAATATGTGAGTCACACTTGGGGATCTTATGGTCTGAAACAAATCCATAATTTTTTCATTGAAATGAAGCTCTTTGGTTTGTTAGTGTATCGAATATGGACAGAAATCAATTGTACAACTCATTAACAGTGTGCTACGAGAAAAACAAAAAATGGGAAGATTAGTTTTGACCTTGTCACCCTTATGTATGCCCATAATAGAGATATGGTCATTGGGGACCTCAAAGAGGGCATCTCTAACTAACCCAAGTTTATCAAATCAAGCATGGATGTCAGAGTTGATCCAACATATGGAAGAGAACATCCAATTAAGGACTTTAGCAAGAAATAGACATGACCAGATTATGACCGAAGAAAGAAACAAAGGGGGGCTTGTCTAGACTTTGGAGATTAAATTGAGAAAAAACATATTCATACACCTAAGCCTGGTGTAAGAGGATAACTAACGAAAGACTATCAACAATAATAACCCATTTCAAGATGATGGGAGGATTCATGGTGAGGATTGATTACATGGATAGACTAGATGCAAAATGCACTCAGCACACCATAGTAAAACCACCTTCATTATCTAATATTTTAATATTTTAGCATTCATTTCATAATAATATCAATGTTTAGAAATGAAAATTTGATTGATTAGTTTAGACGAGTATTGTTATTCTTTTCACCAAAATTCAAATTTCCAATTATATCGTCATCCCTCATGGATCAACATGCTTGCCTAATAAAGTGGAATTGAAACCAAACACAATTCATGCATGACTGTGACAATATATATATATTAATGGTCGTTGTTTTATACAATATATGTAACAAAATAGTTGTATTAAAATGAATATTTAGCTATGATTTTTTTTAAATAGAACATAGGCCTAAGGCCATAGAGTTTTACACACTTTCATAATATATATATATATATATATATATATATATATATATATATATATATTCATAAAATGAAATATACAGACCAAATCAAGCATTCAAATACTCTTTCATCTTCTCTCATACTTTTCTTAGAAATCAATCCAAATTTCACATATTCATCTAATTGGCATGCCCAAATCCCATGAACTCAAAATGCCTCTAATTCACAGTCCAAATTATTCATCTAATTGGCATGCCTCTAATTTCATCTAATTGGCATGAAATCGTAATGCCTTTAATTGACAGTCCAAATTATTATCTAATTGCCATGCCTCTAATTTCATAATGCCTCTAATTTCACATATTCATCTAATTGGCATGCCCAAATTATTTCAGAGCGTCATCTTGCATCTCAAGTATGCATCATTCCTATAATCAACTTCATTAAGAATTTAACAATCATTCATTAAGAATTCAAACAATCACTGAAAGCAATATCATCACAGAATGGAAGCAATAAATGAACTGAATTTGCACCTATCAGAATTTGCCATAACCTTCAAACCATGAAACAAGAACTAAATTTTCCATAACCATGAAACCATAACTCAATTTTCCAATCATTGCCAGGAGGTCATAGCTGGGCTGGGATACTTAAATAATTGGCTGGAACACTTGGATTGGCTCCCAATCATATAAAATATACTAAGTTACTATTTAAGCAATAATAATTGTATCCTGAGCTCGGCTAGAATAGTATGGTACTATAAGCATATTTAAGCAAGTAAGCGAGTATGATTATTTCTGTGAAATTTGTATGAAGTCCTCGATTAAGAAGATATTAGTGGGATACTGGTTCCTTGAGTGGCCTAACTAGGAAGACCGAAGAGTCTTTCGTTTGCATGATACAGTTTAGTCTTTCGTCAAGATTCATCATCATCCCAGCGTTTGTAGTGGCTATATAAGGAAAATACTCATAAACATTTCATCTTTCATGGCTGTATACTCATACTCAAGTTTCAGCTTTCATGGATGTATACCAGACCGAACACAAACAGAGAAAGCAAGCAAATCACACGAAGCGAGTGATTGTGTTTAAAAACACATGCAAGAGAAGCCGTTAGGATGGATATCCTACCACGTCTTTTGAATAGGCCGCCACTACCAAGCACGAACCAGGAGCGAAGCATGAACCAGGCGCCGAGGACGAACTAGGAGCCGAACATAAACGAGGAGCCAAGCACGATCTAGGAGCACGAACACCAGGAGGAACCCGCAAATAGGCAGGAACAGGAGCTTTCAGTAGAAGAATTGGCGCCACGGACCATGAACAACAAAAGAGCTTCAGAAAAATTCTCCAACCCACAGCGCTGAACAGGAAGGCAATCCGCTCCAATAGACCAACCAACGAAGTTAACAACAGCGGATCTCCCAGACAGGATAACAACACTGGTAGAAGGAATAGCAAGCAATGGAGGATAGGCAATGGTCGACGAAGCATCCACCAGGAGGCAAGGTTGAACAACAACAGGACGCGACCAATGAGCAGCATCAATGCCATGTCGGACAGCTTTCAGGGTGGGAAAACGTTCATAGACCAGACCCGAACAAGAATGAACAGGGTGGTGGAGAGAGCATAGGGAAATGAACGTGTAGCACGCACACCAAGGCACCATAAAGCGCAACCTACCGGGAACGACATGGAAAATCCACCCGGGCACATCCGTACCTCGACGTGTGGCCTCCACATGGCCATCCAGGTGGCTTCTTGGGATCCGCACCATGACTGGCCTCCCTACCCTAGTCTTCCCTTTGAAAGAATCCATTTAAACTAATTACACTCAAGTATGTCAGAAACCATTACATTCACGCGTCTAAACTCTGAATCTTTATGAACCAGAATTAGTGCGCATGATTTCTAATTTTGTTGGGTTGCCTTGATGATTGGTAGATTTGCTGGACTACATGGTGGACCTGACACAGAAGAAAGTAACGGTTAGAAGTCATGTGGATCCCAGGCAGAGAATGCAGAGAATTAAATTGGCCAATGACAAGAAGAAAAAGGCCATTGAATTTGAGAAGCTGAGAGGCGATGGGTATTCTACAGATATAGAGCAGCAGTTCTGTAGCAACAGTGGGCATAGATCAACAGATAATCTCATCCAACGTGCCTGCTTTTTTGTTTTGTGTAGTTAGATCTTCGATTCCAAGAAAATCTTGCAAGATAATTTCCTTTTGTTTAGAATATCTAACTTAACCATAGCATTGAATAATTCATTAATCGAAATCTCAGTGAAAGTAGGTTCCAATCGGTTGAACTAATCCGCTCGACTGTGTAGATGGACTATTATTATTATTGTTTGTAATTAATAGGATGAGTTAATTGATATAATTTTGTACCTGATATGGCAAGGATTCAGTCAAAAAGAAGCTCTCTGTCATTTATTTTTGTATTCTACCAGTTTCTTTGTATTATGCTCTGGGAGCATTTGTTCATTTACTTCTTTGTTGGTCTGTCTAAAGATTTCAATAATTAAAGTAAATTTTAAAGCATTTGTGACATGGCAAGATGGAGGTTTATTGGAATTGAGAAATAAGTGCGAAATAAGTTTGTAATTTTCCACTCTTGCAGTTCGCTTTGTGTTTTTCTTCCCGTCCTGTAATCTACTGGCACTGGAGGTGGGGGTTTCGAAACCTTGTGCTCGGAAATTAGTAATTTTGTTTAAGCAAATAATTTTCTAACTTGGTAGTGCTCACTTTGGAATCTACAATCCAAACTTAGTTAAGCTAAATTTAAACAAGTCTTTATCATTTTGGAGACCCTATAAACTTGGAAGTAATTAATTTTCCATCTTCATTTTGAAGTTTATGCGGCGCTGAATTTCATAATTAATTAAACTCAACTTCTTAAGCAAAGACGGATAGAGAACCTTAAAAGCATTTGTCGGATATTACAGTTTGTCAACCTTTTCTAAAACATTAAATTTGTTAGTTTAATGTTTTACTAACATTTCTAATAATTAAAGTTTCACCATATAAACCTAGTGATATAAAACTAGTGGGATAAACTCTAGCCAAACCGCTCCGTTATTTTATTTAGGCCAGACACCCTCTTCTGGTGTGGGATAACTCGCACTCAAATCCTCTTGCGTTTTTGGCGATTTTTTCCCTAGATCCAGTTATAAAAAGAGGAATTGTAGTTTCACCCCATTTACTGCGGAACTATGCCATAGAACTGTGTCCTTAGAGGTTTTGGCCCATTTTAAGACAACCCAAATCGTTGAAATTCCAAAAAAATAATGAGAAGAGATAGAACTATGCCTTACTGAAAAATTTTTGATCAACGACAGGAAGCAATTTGAGTGCCAGTTATCACATGCCCCCTCTTCTCCCAAGAAAAGCAAAAGCAACCAGTTATTAAACTAGCAGAGCTCCCAATTATTTTTATGGTTTTTATAATTATTTAGCCACATCAATTACCTAATTAATTAAATACAAAAAGTAGAATAAGCTAGACTTTTCCAACCTCGCAATTTGCCTTGTGAGTTTCTTCCCGTCTTGTTATTTTGTAATCCACTTGTGCACGAGGTGGGGATTTCGAAACCTGTGTTCGGAATCTCATAATTTAACGTGCGCTTTTTTAAAGAAATAATTTACGACGGTGTGAATTTACGCCAAATTTAAACCGGATAACATTCCAATTATGTGGTTTGAAATCTTCGAAAGATAACACGTCTTTATCATGTTTGAGACCCACCCTACCAATTTGATGTAATTAGTCCTCCTCCTTAATTTTGACGGTTGCAAGGTGTCGATGTCTTCAACTCTTTTTCCCTCTCCATTTTTCGGCGATAGAATTAATTGGTGGGCACAACCTTCTTACCAAATGTAAAATCGTCAAATTGGCATCATCTACACATATATTTTCACTAAGTAGTTGCTTCCATGTGACTAAAATGCACATGTCCTCTACATGCTCAAGAACATTCAATCATGTCAGTTTTGGTTACTTGGATTAAGTGTAATTTTAATTGACTTAGAATTTAAGTGTTATAAAACAAGTGCTATAAAATTAACATAGCCACAAAACTTGTGGTTGTGAACACCGATAAATCACAAGTTGAATGTTATGAACCAGTTATCTGTTACTTGTTCTCCATGCTTAGTTTTAATCATATCTGTTACTTGTTCTCCATGCTTAGTTTTAATCATTGGTTGTATGTTACCTCCTTTAGTTAAATGGGTTGTCTGTCACTACCTACTATCCATGCATGGGCTATGAGTTATTTTTTATATTTCATTTTTTTTATAATTGTTTATATTTGGAATTACACTTGTCACATCCTCCTTCAATCTAGGAAAAGTATAGATCTAATCCACCTCAAATTCTAAAATATAAACACCTATCGATGTAATGACTTCCTTACCTACCGAATTAGAGTACACTTACTTAGATTTTAACAATCTTGAAATTTGTTATATTTTAAAATTTCTCTTACTTATATATGATAAATATCCATCTTTTCATATATTTAAATCTCATTTAGCATGTTAATTAGCACAACCATTTAAGTTGTAGCAGTGAACACAGATATATCACAAGTTAAGTGTCACTATCAAGTACCACGAGCACTCCGACTTATCCATGCATCAAGTATAATTGTTTATTTCAAATTTGGAAGACTGTCATCAAATCAATATTGATAGTACACCTATATTCATTGTTGGAAAATATGTTATTAGTGAGTTGATCGCGTATCTACTGCGCCGGCTCTGTTAGTCACCCTGTCAGTCGTTTTTGTGTCAGCATGCAGAGTCTGCAATGTCATTCTGTCAGTAAGTTCACAGCCAATGCGACGCACGTCAAGTTTGTCTTAATGTAATCGTGTTAGTAGTTCGCATGTCAAGAATTCTTAGGTAAGAATTAATTATAGTGTTTAATGAAATCCTATAGCTTCCAAGTGAAGTGATCTTAAGTTGGTTGATTGAAAATCTATAAATAGAAGCTAGTTGAAGATCTGAAAGAAATGTGAAGAGGAGAAGAGTAGAAGTGAAGATCCATGAAGATTGTATCAAAATCCCAAGCTCTGTGAATGTAAAAGATCAAAGTGAAAACTCATTTCCATGTATTGAGGAATTGCGCAGTTTACTATGGTAATATATATAAGTCTTTAGGTTTATGTTTCATTCTCAAGAATGTTGAATATTGCAAGTCACACATCTTCTCCTTGAATATTGTTTACATTTACACGCAGTAAAAGAAATCAAGATTTTCAATTAAGTTCACCGCAATGAAAGTTCCATTTTAACGAGGAGTAACTTTGCATGAGATGTTTTAGTGGTTATGCCTTAGAAAATATATTTCATGAAATTTTTTTGTTTAAGTGATCCACAAAGTACTTGTGAAGTCCGCGAAGTAAAGTATTGCAAAGTTAAGTGCACATCACTACAAAGTTCTACTGTGCAGTAAAAAGTTGAAATTTGCGCAGTTAATCGCCGCGCAATTAATCTGTGAAGTTAATTCTTAGGGAAGCAATTGTTTCGCGAAGTATAATTTGGGGTTCCTATTAGAATACAACGAAGTCCAAAGCGAAGAAAAAGAAGATATTCATCTACTACGCAATTAAATATTATTTACTGCATGGTGTGCTTTTCCCTTGATCTGGTATCAGAGCCTGGTTTATGGAAAGTAGGAATTCTATCTATAAGGGAAAAGCGATGGCTTCCACTTCTGATAATTTGCAAACTTCAATATTTTCAGGAAAAAATTATGAATATTGGTCTCTAACTATGAAAGCTTTGTTTAGAGTTCAAGATGTATGGGAAATAGTTCAGCATGGTTATGCAGAACCAATAGATCTGTTAGCATATAATAATCTCACACAAGCTGAGAATGATGTCTTGAAGGAACAAAGGAAGAAAGATGGAAAGGAACTGTTCCACATACATCAAGCGACACATGAATCCATACTCCCAAGAGTAACAACAGCGCAGTCAGCTAAGGAAGCGTGGGACACACTAGAAACTTCCTATCAAGGCTTAAACAAGGTAAAGACTGCGAAACTTCAAATCCTTAGAAGAGATTTTGAATCTCTGTTAATGAAAGATACAGAGTCAATAGACTCATTCTATACCTGTGTTATTGGTCTGGTTAATCAAATAAAGTCCCATGGAGAAAACCTAGGTGATCAAAAAGTTGTTGAAAAATTTCTTAGAGTTCTTCCAAAGAAATTTGAATCTTTGGTTGTGACCCTGGAGGAAAACAAAGATCTGTCCACATTTACCATTGATGAATTGCAAGCCTCATTACTCAATCATGAACATAGAATCAGCGGTTCAAATACATCATTGGAAGGTGCATTCGCAGTACAGTAATCCATAAGTCATGGAAGAGGAAGAGGAAGAGGAAGATCAAACTCTAGAGGCAGAGGAAGAAGTTCTTTCAGAGGAGGTCGCAGCAGCATCCCTGCACATGTCAATGGAAGAGGTCATAATCAGATGCCCAGTCAGCCAAGTGGGAAAAGGTATGATAAATCAAATATTCAATGTCATTACTGTAAGAAGTATGGACACTTCGCATATGAATGCAAGAAGAAGCAGTATGACCAAGGAAAGCAAGGCAAAACACAGTCAAGCAACAAAAGCACTTTGAATAGCTCACTGTTCTTAGCATGTGCATCACCACTTGAATGCAATGTTGTCCAAGAAAGTCCAAATGACATATGGTATTTAGACTCAGGTTGTTGCAATCATATGACTGGTAATTTAAGTCTATTCTCTAGTCTATATAAATCAGTTCAAACTAATGTCACACTTGGAAATAATATTCAAGTTACTGTTTTTGGTAAGGGTGTTGTTGATATTCTAACCAAATAGGGGGAGCAGAAATTTATGCCTAATGTTTATTATGTTCAAGGTCTGAAGAATAATTTGATGAGAATTGGACAGTTGATGGAAAAAGGTTACAGAGTTCACATGATAGGAAAGCATTGTGTGATCAAAGACATATATCCAAGCAATCAATTAATAGTCGAAGTGCATATGACAAGCAATCGCTTGTTTCCTTTGAGGATTACCCCAATCATAAAAGGAAAAAAACTCAAGTTGTTCATGGAAGTCAGAATGAAAACTATGGAATTGCGTTCAGCGCAGAGAGCAAAGGAGCAAACATTCACTGCGACAAGGAAGAAAAAGATAGCGCAATGCAAGCTGCATTTCAGACAAAAATAAAGGATGAATCCTGGTTATGGAATTTAATATTTGGACATATGAATTTTGGTGGGCTGAAGCTAGTGCACATGAAGGACATGGTGAAAGGATTGCCACTGATTGAAAATCCAGAGAGAATTTGTGAAGGTTGTATTGTTGGAAAACAACACAGAGAGACTTTTTCAGTCAGAAATTCATACAGAGCTCACACACCACTTGAAATTGTGCACTCTAATATTTGTGGACCGATGCAAACACTGTCCATGGGAGGATGCACTTATCTTCTCACATTTATTGATGATTTCACAAGAAAAACCTGGGCATATTTTCTAAAACATAAATCTGATGTGTTTAGTTGTTTTCATCGGTTCAAGGCACTTGTGGAGAAGCAGAGTGGTTACAGCATCACCATATTAAGAACAGACAAAGGTAGTGAGTATGTTTCAAATGATTTCTTAAATTTTGCAAAAATCATGGCATACAGAAGCAATTCACTGCACGGTATACACCGTAGCAGAATGGTATCGCAGAGAGGAAAAACGGAACCATTATGGAGATGGCACGTAGTATGTTGGCAGCCATGCATATGTCAAATGAATACTGGGCTGAAGTAGTGGCAACTGTTGTATGCATCATGAATCGATGCCCGATGAAGAGTGTGAAGAACAAAGTTCCGCAGGAAGCAAGGACAGGTATGAAACATAGTGCTTCACATTTAAAAGCTTTTGGTTGTGTAGCATACGCACATGTTCCAGATCAGCTAAGAAGGAAATTAGACAATAAAGGACAGAAATACATTTTTATTGGGTATTCTGAAGATACAAAAGCATACAAGTTGTATGATCCTGTTGCAAGAAAAGTTATTATCAGTAGAGATGTTCAATTTGTAGAGAATGAAGCATGGGATGGAACTGTAGAGAAGAATGTTAAAATTGTGCCATGTGTTGAACATGATGACATCGCAGAAGATGTGGTTGAGACTCCACATGCGAATCAGAACTTCGCAGCTCCATCTACTCCGAGGACTATGCAGCATGTTCCAACATAAGGAACTCTGACACAAGTCGCAGTTCAAGCAACTCCGACAAGCACTCCAAGTGCGCAGCAAACCCCAGCAGGCAGTTTCGCAGTTTGACACTAGCAACTCCGCCAAGGATAAGAAGTCTGCATGAGATATATGAGATTGGTACACCTAATTCATTCTCAGTTTTTGCATTATTTTCTCAAGTTAACGATCCTCTAACATTTGAAGAAGCTGTAGAAGATAAATTTTGGGCACAAGCCATGGATGAAGCAATAGAATGCATTGAGAAAAATCAAACATGGGAATTAGTTGATGTTCCTAAGGACAAGGATGTGATAAGCGTGAAATCGATTTATAAGACCAACCAAGATGTTCATGGAAATGTGCAGAAGCATAAGGAAAGATTGGTAGCAAGAGGATTCACACAGCAGCCTGGCATAGACTTCAATGAAACTTTTGCACCTGTAGCATGAATGGAGACTATCAAAACAGTCCTGGCCATCGCAGCACATAAGAAATGGCTTGTTTACAAATGGATGTTAAGTCTACATTTTTAAATGGTTATTTGGAGGAGGAAGTATATGTGGAGCAGCCACAAGGCTATGAAGTTCCAGGACAAGGACACAAAGTTTACAAGCTAAAAACGGAACTCTATGGTTTGAAGCAAGCTCCTAGAGCTTGGTACAGTCGCATTGACTCTTACCTCATTCAGAATGGATTTCACAGAACTGAATGTGAGCCAACGTTGCACACAAAAATCAACCTGCAAGGTAATAAGCTAATTGTCTGCCTATATGTAGATGATTTAATATTTACTGGTGATTTTGGCATAGAAGAATTTAGATCAGTCATGGAAAGTGATTTCGAAATGACTAATTTGGTTCTTATGAAGTATTTTCTGGGTATTGAAATTCAACAGTCTGAAAAGGCATATTTGTATCCTAGTCAAAATATGCAAGTGATGTCTTAAACAGATTTAAGATGTTAAACTGTAAGACAGCTCCAACACAAGTGATAACAGGTTTGAAATTGAGAAAAGATGATGATGGATCCAATATAGATCCTACGTTGCTTAAAAGGCTTGTTGTCAGCCTTATGTACCTTACAACAACAAGGCCAGATATCATGTATGGAGTCAACTTAATCTCAAGATTCATGGAATCACCAAAAGAATCACATTGGAAAGCAAGTAAAAGAATTATGAGGTATGTAAGTGGAACAAAAGACTTTGGTATTTTCTATTCAACCTTAGAAAATTTCAAACTCATTAGATACTATTGATCTAATTGTAACTTCGGAATGTATTTCACCTATGTATATTGTACTCCTATAGAGATGTTATTATTCCTCTATACGGAAGTGTCGTCATTTATATTGTAAGTGTCGTAACTTATACTTGATGGGTTATTAGACCACCTTGATGGGGTCAGCCCTATATGAGTCAAGTGGGTAAAAGGGTTATTAGACCACCCTATTGGGGGTCGGCCCTGTCAGCATTATGTTATGTGGTTAAGTTGAGGCCGACCTAGTAAAGGTTATTAGGCAAGTCAAGTCAAGTATAAATAGAGTGTGGGAGGCACTCTATTTGATCATTCACTTACTCACACATACACTCATTGGAGATTGGCGCACTAGTGGAGGAGGAGAAGCTGCTGTTAGGAGACTATCTCTTATGCTTGGGTTTTGTATCATTACTCTATCTATCTCTGAGGAAGTAATTGGGGTTTTTTCACCTTTATGGTTTTCCCCAAGGAAACTCTGTGTGTCTATTGTCTCATGTGATTTCTTGTTGTGATTGATATGCTTGATAAGCTGTACATGTTATTCTCTTAGTAAAGATCCTAGAGTATGTTGAATTAATGCTCAAAAATTAACATGGTATTAAAGCCAACCTGAGAAGAAGACATTGTGCAGTTGCAGAAGCTAGGAATTCTTGTTTATTGCGTTTCTCTCCACAGATATTGAAAGGTAGTCAGGTATATTGACTCTCTTCAACAAGGTGCATCTTTCTGTCCAATCAGAATTCAATACTGGGCACTTTCATTTTTAGCCCTAAAAATTAGGGTTTCCACAAAAATAGGAATTTCTTAAATCTAAGACCATGGCTGGATGCTCCTCAGAAAAATCAAAGTTTAGAGCTTTGGATCAAACTTTTTGGTTGGGTGAAGCTCTGGGAAAATCAAACCCTAGTTTGGGGTCCTCTCTAGTGAAGCCAGAAATTAGGGCTTCTGCAAAAGTTGGAATTTCTAAAATCTAAGACCACGGCTGGAAGCTCCTTGGAAAAATGGAAGTTTAGAGACCAAGATCGAACTTTTTGGATGGATGAAGCTCTGGTAATATCAAACCCTAATTTAGGGTCCTCCCTAGTGAATCCAAAAGTTTGAAAAGCAAATTTGAAGGGTGAAACTTTGCATTTTTCAAATTCTGAGTATACCAGCTTGATCAGCTCATCAAGGCGCATATTTCTATCCTTACAAAAGTTTGAAATTCAAAGTTTCAATTTTTAGGGTTTCTCTCACAAACCCTAATCCAGCTCTAGATCCAGATTTCTGCAAATCAAGTGGTAATACCTAAATCTTTTCTATTTCATTTGAAGTACTCTTTAATATGTCTCACCACACCAAGCTTGAGGATAAGCTTGAAGGGGCTGATCACTTCCGAGCATGGAAGTATAGGATTGGGTTAATCCTAGAAGAGAATGAGTTGGACACCTACATAAGTGAAGAGGCTCCTGTCCCAGAGGGAGAAGAGGCTAAGGCCTTACACAAGAGGAACTTGGTCAAGGCCAAGAGGCTCATTGCTGATTCTATCAAAGACCATCTCATACCACATGTTTGATTTCTTAAGACACCTAAGGAAATGTTTGATTCCTTGACCAAGCTATTTGAAGGGAAGAACATAAATCGGAAGATGACCTTGAGGAATCAATTGGAGAACATCGAGATCCATAATGCAGAGACAATGCAGTGTTATTTCTCAAGGGTCTCCCAGATAAAAGAACAACTTGAAGCTGTGGGAGAAGACATAGAAAATGGAGTAGTGGTAATGACCACTCATAATGGCCTTCCTAGGTCATGGGATTCCTTCATCCAAGAAATTTGTGCTAGGAAGAAACTTATCTCTTTCGGTAGGCTGTGGGAAGAATGCTCATAGGAAGGAACTCAGATTATAGATTGATAAGAGAAGATGGGGAATGAAGATCAAGCTCTCACAGCACATACCAAAAACATGACACTTTTCCTCAGATTGCCCTAAGAACAAAAGGAACAACAACAACAACTACTATAAGCAATCTGACAGGTATAACTTACAGGTATGTTTGGAAATCTATTCATGATTAATTTTATAATATGATTGTCTTCATGTTATTGAGTTTAGTAACAATATTGTTTAATTTTAGACTTGTCTTATCACCCCAGTAAAAGTATGAATGCATAATAGAAGACATTCATTGATTAGGGTTATGACAGTTATGATTGTATTATGATTATACTAATGCACTGTGGTGTTGTATGAGGAGAATGTTATCCGCTAACATGAAGGTACAAATCAAGTCCTAGATCAAGACCATAGTGACATGAAGACAAAGACTCATCCATAGTCATGGATCACATAGAGGTATGTATAATTTGGTTCTACAATGGTTAACTTATGAGTTATGCAGGTCATTGAAGAGAACAAGAAAACATTGCTAGACATAACTAGCAAATATGATGACCAGGTATGTTTTTCCTATATCAAGTTAGAATCCTACCCTATGTAAGGATCTTATATTTTTGTATGATTGATAATGATTACTCATGAAGTTACAATTTTGAGTAATCTAGGGTTTATGCATGTTATCTCTCTTACCTTGATTGATGATATGACTAACCAGAAGAGTTCCATGGTCAAATATGAATATTCATGAGTAAGAGAAGTCTTCCCTCAAACTTTGAATGCTATTGCTTATTATCTATGTTTGAAATGATCATGACTATACATGTTTAAGATTATTGTGTTTTGATAATATTAAGATTATACTAGTGAATGTATGATTATGTATGAGATCTCGAGGATAACACAATGATGATACTAGCAAGCATGCATAGTGATCGAGGATGGATATAAGTTCAAGGACAGGTAATCCAGGAAGCAAAGATTAAGAGGGAGCACACTCTAGTAGTTCCTACAAGGAGGCAAAGTTTGAGAGGGAGTCCACCCAACAAACAAACAAAGATAAGTATTTGAATTGTTATTTCTTATTACTTAAATGATGTTCATTCATGTACATATTCATGTTCCTAGATTTAGGATGTATATTATGCATTAATGAACAAGATACTACTAATATAGTAATGGGTAAGTGGCCTATGGTATTGTACAACATTCCATTGCTACTTATCTAGAATGAAACCTCTTTGCTGACATGTTGGGAGTTGTGCTCACTCTTAACAATATTCTAGTAGAGATGGAAGGCATCTAGAAAGTTACCGTGTGAATACGGATATGGATAAATGTTGTATTGAGGCATTGGCTAAGATAACTGCATGACTGCATGACATATCTCTTTACGTGTAAGAATTTGTACTGAAAACTATGAGATGTTTCTAATCATGCAACTTAACTTGTCTTGTAGGAAAGATCATATACCATCACCTACAAAAGAAGGACTACAACATTTGTTCCAGCAACAAAGCTATCTATTGAAGATTTTGAAGAATCTAAAGTTCCCAGGATTCGGGATAAAGTAATGGAATGATGCCATGATCTGTCAATCATGAAGAATGATGTTTGGGATGTGGTCCCAAGACCTGAAGGGAAGTTTGTTGTGACTTCCAAGTGGATCTATAAGATCAAGCATGCTGTAGATGGTAGCATGGAGAAATACAAAGTGAGGTTTGTAGCTAATGGCTTCTCCCAGAAAGAAGGGATTGATTATGAAGAGACTTTTCCTCCTGTAGCCAGATACACTTCCATCAGAACAGTACTTGCTCTAGTTGCAATGATGAAGTAGAAGATACACCAGATGGATGTCAAGACAACTTTCTTGAATGGTGTAGTCGAGGAGGAAGTGTATGTGGAGCAGCCACTTGGTTTTGAGACACATGACAAAGAGTCATATGTGTGTAGGTTGAAGAAAGCCTTGTATGACTTGAAGCAAGCTCCTAGGACTTGGTATGGTAGGATAGACAGCTTTCTATCCAGTTTGGGCTTTACCAAGAGTAAAGCATATTCCAACCTTTACTACAAGGTTAAGGAAGGCAATCATGTGATACTACTTCTGTATGTGGATGACCTGTTTGTTACAGGTGAGGATGGATTGATTGACGATACTAAGAGAAAGCTTGCTGCCGAGTTCGAGATGAAGAACTTGGGGATGATGCACTACTTTCTAGGCATGGAGGTGTGGTAGAGTGCAGATGGAATCTTCCTTGGACAAGGGAAGTACGAAGTAGAGATCCTGAAGAGGTTCAGGATGATGGACTGCAAGGCCATGGCCACACCTATGGCATCAAACCTGAAGCTTCTATGTGATGCTTCATCTGATCCGGTTGATGTCACTGTGTATCTTCAAATGATTGGGTCCTTGATTTACCTGATGAACACCAGACCAAATATTTGCTTTGCGGAGAACACATTGAGCCAGTTCCTGACGGATCCCAGAGGTGTTCACCTGGTTGCTGTAAAGCACATTCTAAGGTACCTGAAGGGTACAATTGACTATGGGCTCAAGTATGATGCGAATCAAAAGTTTAACCTGTAGAGTTATGTTGATTCGAACTAGGCAGGCAGTGCTGCAGATAGGAAGACCACATCTGGGTGCTGCTTCAGTATGGGATCAGGTGTGATCTCTTTGTTTAGCAGGAAGAAATCCTACGTAGCACTAAGTACAGCTGAGGTAGAGTATGTTGCAACATGTTCGACTAGTTGTGAGGTAGTATGGCTCCGGAAGCTACTGTCTGAGTTATTTGATCTCCCGCTGGAGGCTACTGGTATCTTTTGTGACAACTAGAGTTGTGTTAAGCTGTCTGAGAACCTGGTCTTCCACGACAGGTCAAAACACATTGAGATCAAATATCACTATATCAGGGATATGGTGTAGAGAGGAGCCATGAAGCTCCTATATGTTGCGACGGATGAGCAGGTTGCAGATGTGCTGATGAAACCACTAGCCAAAGTGAAGTTTGAGTACTTTAGAGAGAGGCTTGGTGTTCTTCAGATTGACGACACTTCAAGGAAGAAGTGATGGACATATTTGCTGGAAGCCATTCCAAGCATGGTGAGAGGAGGATCCTTCCCATGGCTGTGGATGTAAGCGCTAGATGATGAGCATCAGGATGATGCTCCAGTTACTGCTCTGTATATGCATCATGTTGGATGCTTGTTATGATCACTTGGATCATGTATATGTATATGCATCTTGTTGGATGCTTGTTATGATCAGTTTGATCATGTATATGTATATGCATCATGTTGGATGCTTGGACCATGTATCTGTATATGTATCAGGTGGATACGTTGTATGATCAAGTAGATCATTTATGTTGATATATATATCAGGTGGATACATTGTATGATCAGGTGGATCATGTATCTGTGTATGTATCAGGTGGATACATTGTATGATCAAGTGGATCATGTATGAGGATATGTATCAGGTAGATACTTGGTATGCATCAGGTGGATGCATTATATGATCAGGATGATCATGGATGACGAGCTTCAAGATGATGTAGTGATGATGATCAAGATGATCATGTGTACATCAGAATGATGTATGGTGAGTATTAGGTGGATACTCTATGGTCGTGGAACAGGTTGTGCAGATAAGCATATAATCCATCCCTGGGAGGCTTGCAGATAGTCTTTCAAGGTTTTGGAGGTATGGCATGTAATGTGGCCCTGGGATATCTAGTAAATGCTCTTTCGAGGTTTTGCTTTGGGAGGACATATAATCTGGCCATGGGATATTTGCAGATAGTATTTCGAGGTCTTTCCTATGGCATGTAATCTGGTCCTGGGATATCTGATAGATGCTCTTTCGAGGTTTTGTCCTATGGCATATAATCCGGCCCTGGGAGATCCGATAGGTTAAGTTGTGTGCTCGTAATTAGTCTTGGGATGCTCTTTCGAGGTTTTTCCATGACCACATGTAATCCCTCCTAGAGATCCGGACAGGTTGTGCTAGTCACGTAAAAGGCCTTGGATGCTCTTTAGAGTTCTTGTTAAGTCAAGACACTCTTTAAAGGTCTTATGGTGGGAGTCACATATAATACAGCCCTGGGAGATCCGACAAGTAGAGCCATGTGCTCGTAACAGCCTAGATGCTCTTGCAAGGTTTTGTGATGCACGTAATAAGTCCTGAGGATTCCATAGTATGGTCAGTGATGAAGAAGACTTGCAGGTGGTGGGCCTACATTGAGTATGAAAAAGGACTGGCTCTGTAGAACTTCCTATGACGAGTAGATCGGAGATTGATTGAGATAGCAGCAGCAGTGATGATGACGATGGTCCAGTGATGATGATCCAGAGAAGAAGACTTGTGCTAGTAGATCTATGTCGAGAAATACCTTCCTCGTTAAGAGGGAGTGTTGATGTAATTGTAACTTCGGAATGTATTTCACCTATGTATATTGTACTCCTATAGAGATGTTATTATTCCTCTATACGGAAGTTTCGTTATTTATATTGTAAGTGTTGTAACTTATACTTGATGGGTTATTAGACCGCCTTGATGGGGTCGGCCCTGTATGATTCATGTGGGTAAAAGGGTTATTAGACCACCCTATTGGGGGTCGGCCCTGTCAACATTATGTTATGTGGTTAAGTTGAGGCCGACCTAGTAAATGTTATTAGGCAATTCAAGTCAAGTATAAATAGAGTGTGGGAGGCACTCTATTTGATCATTCACTTACTCACACATACACTCATTGGAGAGTGGTGCACTAGTGGAGGAGGAGAAGCTGCTGCTAGGAGACTATCTCTTATGCTTGGGTTTTGTATCATTGCTCTATCTATCTCTGAGGAAGTTATTGGGGTTTTTTCACCTTTATGGTTTTCCCCAGGGAGACTCTGTGTGTCTACTGTCTCATGTGATTGCTTGTTGTGATTGATATGCTTGATATGTTGTACATGTTATTCTCTTAGTAAAGATCCTAGAGTATGTTGAATTAATGCTAAAAAATTAACAGATACACTGACAGTGACAATGGAGGCAGCATAGATGATAGAAAAAGCACATCTAGAAATACATTTCATTTAGGAACAAGTGTTGTATCATGGGCTTCAAAGAAACAACCCATTGTAACTCTTTCTTCAGCAGAGGCAGAGTATGTCGCAGCTACAAGCGCTGCATGTCAAGTTGTTTGGATGCAGAGGATGTTAAGTGATCTGTTGCAGAACCAGCAAGAACCCATAGTCATTTACTGGGATAATAATTCAGTTATTGCACTGTCCAAGAATCATGTGTTCCACAAGAGAACCAAGCACATCGACACAATGTATCATTTTACCAGAGAATTGATAAACAACAAAGAAATTTGTTTACAATTTTGTAGGTCTGAAGATCAGGTAGCAGACATCTTTACCAAACCATTGGCAAATGACCCATTCCAATATCTGCGAAGTTTTTTGGGAGTGACAAGTTCTGTGCAGTGAACTTCGTCATGCACAGAGCATGTTTTAGCTCTGAAATATTTTGTAATATTTTATTTTTGTTTAATGATCCCCATCCGCTCATAATTAATGGGGAGTGTTGGAAAATATGTAATTAATGAGTTGATCGTGTATCTACTGCGCCGGCTCTATCAGTCACCCTGTTAGTCATTTTTGTGTCAGCGCACAAATTCTGCAATGTCAGTTTGTCAATAAGTTTGCAGCCAATCCGGCGCATGTCAAGTTTGTATTAATGTAACCACGTTAGTAGTTCACATGTCAAGAATTATTAGGTAAGAATTAATTATAGTGTTTAATGCAATCCTGTAGCTTCCAAATGAAGTGATCTTAAGTCGGTTGATTAAAACTCTATAAATAGAAGCTAGTTGAAGATCTGAAAGAGATGTGAAGAGGAGAAGAGTAGAAGTGAAGATCCGTGAAGATTGTATCAAGAGACCAAGTTCTCTGAATGTAAAAGATCAAAGTGAAAACTCATTTCCATGTATTGAGGAGTTGCGCACTTTACTATGGTAATATATATAATTCTTTAGTTTTATGTTTCATTCTCAAGAATGTTGAATATTGCAAGTCGCACATCTTCTCCTTGAATATTGTTTACATTTACGCGCAATAAAAGAAATCAAGATTTTCAATTAAGTTCACCGCAGTGAAAGTTCCATTTTAACAAGGAGTAACTTAAGCTGTTCATGATCACGCAGTGAAAGATGAAGATGGTGGGGAGGAAGACTGCGTTAGTTGTAATTTCTTCTCGATGTTTTGAGCCGCAAAGTACGGCTCATCATCAAGTAGTAACTTCCCCTGAGATGTTTTAGTGGTTATTGCTTAGAAAATATATTTCATGAAAACGTTTTTTTTAAGTGATGCGCGAAGTACTTGTGAAGTCCGCGAAGTAAAGTATTGAGAAGTTAACTGTGCATCATTGCGAAGTTCTACTGCGCAGTAAAAAGTTGAAATCTGCGCAGTTAACCGCGACCTTGTTAGTCACCACGCAATTAATCTGCGAAGTTAATTCATAGTGAAGCAAGTGTTCGGCGAAGTATAATTTAGGGTTCCTATTAGAAGACAGCTAAGTTCAAAGCAAAGAAAAAGAAGATATTCATCTAGTGCACAATTAAATCTTATTTACTATGCGATGTGCTTTTCCCTTAATTCATTAAATTTTATTGTATTTTATAGACAATAAAATTAAATATCTATTACAAAATATAAAAACAGTTTAACAAAATTATACTAAGAATTATGTTTAACTTGCATATGAACACAACTTGAAATAATTCAACCACCACACACTTTACATCACACTTTACATTACTATGCATCTTAAAAGCTATCCACACCCACACACAAAGATATATAACTATATAACTTGCATATCAAGAATTTATCAACCGAAGCCACACCAAGAGATTGTATGAAAAAAATGTGAAAATCGACATTTTTATAGCAAGTGAAATTACACCCCCCCACACACATATATATATAAAGAATTTATCTACCCAGGCTACACTAAAATATTGTATAAAGAAAATGTGAAAATCGGCATGTCTCTAGCAATATAATTATATTAACCAATATAATATATACCACAAAACAAAGTTTATATATAAAAAAAAAAATTAAAAATAGTTAAACAAGGCTCTGGGAATTTTTTTCACCCACTCGCAAAACAACCCTAAGATGGGGCACAAAAGCTAATCCCCGAGTTTAATAGTTTCAGGCTAGAATCAACATTACTATTTTTTATTTCAAATGTGTAATGACATTGTACCTTGGATAGTTGTTTGCTTGCGTAAGATCTGTTTTTACATCGAAGATTACAAGCATTAAAATTGAATATCAAAATATGTAAATTTGTCTTTGGATATGTAAATTTCTCCTTGATACAAGAAATATATAAAAATATATCGAATATTATAACCTCTGAATATGATCATCAATATGTAACGTTCACTTTCTCTTTGATTTAATAAATATTTAAAAAATAAATCTCATAATTTAAGTGTAAGGAGATCTAAAAAACTATCGTTATCTATAACATATTTCATTTATGTGATCCTTATATTATTAGACATGGACGTTATTTATTATACATTATCGATGAATTTAGTACTGTTATTTATTCATGAATTTGAAAAATATTTGAATCTAAAACTATGACTGCAAAAATAAGAGAGTTACTGAATCGTTCAAAACAAACCTAAAAATCATGGAAAAAAGAGGGGAAGCCCCATGCTTCCTGCTCAAAACAAACCTAAAAATCATAGAAAAAAGAGGGGAAGCCCCATGCTTCCTGCTCAAAACAAACCTAAAAATCATGGAAAAAAGAGAGGAAGCCCCATGCTTCCTACTTAAACAAACCTAAAAATCATGGAAAAAAAGGGTGGAATCCCCATGCTTACCGCCAATGGGTGCCCTAACACAACCTTATGCCCTAGGAGAGTGAATTAGCTGTTATTTTTTACCAAAAATGGTATATCACAGATAAATATGCCCCAGCCACTCAATCACAATTCTCGCTAACATTCTTCGTTTAAGATCTACATCTCTCACTATTGAAACTAAAAATTAATAACATTATATAATATCAAAGTGACACATGTAATTGGATTTGAAACTTCTCACTGGTAAAAAAAACTCCTCACAACATTTATTATAACATTATATCCGATAGCTAAAAACACCTAAACTAAAAATACTTGGATTGTTGTTCATACGGAAAATATTGTTGGAGAAATAGTGGAGAAATGCTATGATTAGCTTATTGTTAGAGTGGTGTTGTTGAGTTGTTAATGTTTGGATAATCTTAGTTCACTAGTGGTTTTCAGATCCATAATTGTACGAGGTTGTTTGTTTGAGGCTCTCCCATCCTATATATGTAACTATTTTCCAAGATTAATTTAGCAGCACTGAGCGTAGTCTCACCTTCAGTGTGAAGGTTGTGTGTGTGGTTTATCTCTGCTATTCAATTGTTTAATTCTCACACAGCCATGAAAAGAGGAATGCATGAAATTGGATATGCGTTTCAACACGAGGGGTGCATTCCCTGATTTCAGATTGAAGAGATGGACTTCATTCATAACCAAATTGACATCTTTGTCAGCCTTCTTGAGTGCTTCTTAATGTAAAATACCCTGATGTCTCAACAGATCGTTCCCCCACAACAAAAAAACAAGCATTCGTTGATAGAACAGAGTGGAGAGTGGTGAAGAATGGTGTTCAACTGCTTTGAGAAAGGGTGGTCTTTGTCTGCCCCTAAGGCAAGTGAGATGCTCCACAGTGCATCCTACGACTTATTAAAGCCCTCCACCTCTTTGTTCTTCTCCGTCAAAAAGCCATGAACGAGAATGGCCCTTGGAAACACAGGCCATCCCAATTCCTTCCACTCGCCAGCATTCTCATCTGGTGCACAATATTGGCTCCGGCGTTATCACCTGCCAATAACACCTTGTTGAATTCTGCGTGGGATCAAGCCACGTACCCACAGACACCCTCGGCTTCCTTTTCCTGGAAATCGATGCATTCGAGGTAACATTGGGGAGTTCTGAATGACTGAAGTTGTACTCTATGTTAACCTCTGACCTTTCATTGCAAGTAGATAAACATACAATAGAAAATATTGAGATCAGGTTTCCCTACCTGGGTTTTCTTTAAATAGACCCAAAAATTTAATGGTTATAGGTTACTCGTTCTCCTTGCATAGTTGTAATTACTAGTTAGCTATGCTTCAATTACCTATTATCATTGGTATTGTTGTAGTTATCTGCCATGCATTGTTCTAGTTATCTGCCATGCATTGTCCCAGTTATCCATGCATCCATGTATCAGCTACCAATTACTTTTTTATATTTTTTTATAATTGTTCTTTTATCCCTTATCCATGCCTAGTTACATGTTATGACCTAGAACTGCCCAAGTTATCTATGCATCAACTACCATTTATTTTCAGGTATTTCTTTCTTTAGATAATTGTTTATTTGGAATTTATTCCCATAATCAAGTTGACAGTACGCTTATCCCATCCTCCTGAAATCTAGGAAAAGCATAGATGGTAATTCATCCCCAAATTCTAAGATATAAATACCTATCAACATAATTAACATATTTGACTTTAGCTGTGAAATCATCTTAATTTGAACTATTTTTGTAAACATTGGTTTCTCCATACTTCAAGCATTCAATTACCCAAGTCTAAGCGTTGCTTTGTCGCCGTATAGACGTTAATTTGATTTGAGAATGATTGTAAATATTATATTACAAAAATTAATATAAGAAATATATGTTATCTCAAATTAAAAAGAAAGATGTTAAAATGTTAAAACTCTTATTTTTTTTATGAAATGTATTATATTTAAGAAGATTTATTATGTCCCCAACATATAGTTTTGAGTCGGGGGGTATTATTATGTCCATGACATATAGTTTTGAGTTGGGGGGCATTAGTTGTGGTGGCTAAATTGGCAGATATGGAATTGCAAAGTGTTTTGTAAAGTTTTTTTGATTTGTATTTTTTTTATTTATTTTAAAGCTGATTTTATGTGGTTGTTTGTTCCTTACGCAATGACGTAGGCCTGGGGCTGTGTGCCCCAGGCCCCGGCGGCGGGGTGACGTTTGCCGGTTTAAATGAGGTTTAAATGAGGTTGGTGGTATCGGGACTCAAGACTCCTGTGCGATTTATTCACCAGTCTTGTCCATTTATCATCCATACCGCTATTCAATGTAGGTTTTGTCGATGGGATGGACCATCAAGGTCAGACGTGGGCTCAAGCTATCGACCTGTAAGAGATGATGGTACTGGGCAAGGTGCTGGTGCTTGTTAAATGTACTGCGTGCAATAAAAGTATTAACCCATTTCATCCATCTTCTTGGAACGAATGCATGAATATTTCTATAACGTGAACGACAAAGCTATCAACTGGCACGAGGTCGTCTGGCGCGAGGGCTGGTTTTATTTTAAGGTTGAGTTCGTTTTATATTAAATTTAAAATCGTTTCAACTCAGCTTTACTGTTTTAGACTGTAACATAAATGCAATGTTCTTGACACGAGGTTTACAGCATTTGCGAAATGTGACAGGCACGCCGAGCTTAGATGCCGAGCGACCCGGGGTTTTGTCTTCCAAGGTAAGCCTTGGGCCATAATTGCCGGTTCCATTGTCTCTCCTTCCTGCATATTCATGGGCAGTGTTTTAAGTTTACAGGTTATGTTATTAACTTGGTTGAAATGACGAGTTGTTTTGCTGGGAATTAATACAGTTAGGAACTATAACCTCCAACACAGTTTCTTTTTTCGTTGGAGAGGAGTTTTATGCTCCATGAAACTATTTGTAAATATTATGGTTTTTAAATCCTGAATTGGGGTTTTGCCCAATTGTTCTAGACATTTCAGTTAAGATATAAACCTGAATTCACATTGGTAATAAATTGACAGTGCATATTTTTGTATCAAACTTGAGTTTGTAAAGAAATATGGGTGTTTAGTTTATAGCGAAATCAATTTATAAAAGATCTTTATTAAGAACCTGAAAATTTTATAAACGGTCCTTGCGTACTCGACTGATGAGGTTTTTGTCAGATTTTAACCTCATTCAACACCAAGCCGACACGTTACACCAAACGCACAGCCGCGGATCCCGAGCCCTGGTGTATCTATCTGTGCCGATTCTGAGCCCCCAACTTCCTTCCCGAACGTCCATTTGTGATCCCGAACCTCCAAAGGAACGTACTGGGCTTGGGAACCCTTCACTTGAAGTGAAATCATTTGGATAATTCATTCAGATAGGAAGAAGGTGGGGGGACGGGGGAGCACTGCTTCTGGTCACGGCGACTCCCATATGGATAGATTCGCAGAGGTGGAACCGTGGACATCTTTTATGGCCACTTCCTACTTACTTTCATTAATGGAATGAAGCGTAACCCATCGGTAATAGCGTCGGGCAATTCGGTGGTGTTTTGCGGATCATGGTGACAAGTTTAGCGTATCCTTCGGTTGTGTTGTCCGGGATCCCTCTTTTAACCCGCTTGGCAGGAATTAGCTTCCGAAATGGAGGGTGTAGGAGCCCCATGAAATTATGGACTGGTTCTTCTTTTGGCGGAAAGTCTGAGAAAATGGGGGTTACCAAGTGTCTGATCCATGGTGTGGGCGGAGGAGGAGGCGGCGGAGGGATTTGGGAAGGAGCGGATGGTAGTGATAATAATCACTTCGCTTTTACCAAGGGCAATTTCAGAACAGTATGGATTATTCCGCTTAGCCTTGGCCCTTTGTTTGTTTTAGATTCAATCATATTTGCAATACTCCTGTTAAGTGAATCAATAAGCACTGGTGGCAGCTGGAATATTAAGGAGTGGAATATATTAGTGTTATATGTTTAGTTGGTAATCTGTTTATACAATTTTTTTTTCTGATACTCCCTATATCTATGTAGCAAACCTGCTCCTTTTTCTTTCTTTCATGACAGGATACTCCCTAGTAACACTGGGTGCCAAACCTGCCCATGTATACATCCTTCTAGATAGATGGAACGTATGCCTCACTCTAGAGAGATCCCTTCAACCGAGAAATTAATATTTATTCCACCAAATTCTCTCATGTCTTTGCACCTGGTCTCAACTGTTGCACCACCTGGTAAATTTACCCATGCATACATCATTCTAGATAGACGGAATGTATACATCACACTAGAGAGATCCCTTCAATGGAGAAATCACTATTTATTCTGTCAAATTCGCTCATGTCTTGCACCTGGTCTCTACTGTTGCGCCACCTGGCACTAACAGGATAAAATGGCCCCATTCCACGGGCAAGATGGCCCATGAGCTGTGAACCATGACTGTGGGGAATTTGACAAGTTCATTTTTTTTCCCTAAATATATGTATTGCATGAAAATGTTATGTCAAAACCATAATCAATCGTTACTCTTCCATGCAAATTTGGCAAATGGTGCAGCCGTTATGTTATTGCTGACATTTCAGAAAATGGTTTTAAACAAATTCAGCTTTCTTAAAATGGTGAAAAAATAGTTTAGGTGATAATTGGCCATAGAGTTCTACCAGGTAGTAGCTTTTATATTTTTAATGTTAATGTGTTGTATCTTATTGAAAGGATATGGGATCAGTGGTATGCAAGAGTTTCAATAGATTTATTTTGGCAGGAGAAAGTGGGTTTAGACAAATAGTAGTAGTCAATAGTATGGCCCGAAATTGAAGGCCCGACTGTATTATACGGTGTCCCTAATTCTCTGAAGAGTGATAAACCGTATCTAGTAAAGGGAAATCTTTTAAATTCGTTATTAAAAAGATTTCTTTCTTTTATATATAGAAAACCTAAGCAGTAGAATAAATATCCTAAATTATTCTTGACAGGTGGTGTAGTTTCAAGAATGGAATTTTAAATTTCATATTCGAAAACTAGAATTTGAAAATGGACAACTTGAAAATGATTTTACAAATTAAAAACTGTGCTCGGTATTTTCATATATAAACAGTCCTTCAAATGGCCCGTTATCAAATTGCGGGAGATACAAAAAGAGGGGCTGCATAAAGCATTAGGGTAAACACCCTCAGTTCTCAAGATCGTAACTAGAAAAGATTTACTAGGGTAAAAGTTCATACAAGTACATATTTATAAATCAAGGTGCAGGACTGTTCCGTTCCCTTGTAAAATAAAAGGTCTGCCAATGTAAAAACCTGGTCTAAGCTAATTCTGAATAATAATTATGTTACGGTTACTACGAGCATAGCCATGCCGTGGATAGCCTTCAATAATACAAACTTCCATAAAAAGAAATCATGGACATCTGGTAAGTCCATAAGAGTGGTACATACCATGAGTTAACAATCATCAACAATGCACGTTGACATCCCTTCAATTCGAGGAGCAAGTCCATGAGGAGGTTTTTTAGTCTTACCGACCGAGAATGAGCTCCACGATTGACAGTGTATCTCTCCAATGTACAAGCCATGGAACAATCTGCGAAATCAACGGGCAAGGTGGAGTTAAAATCGTATTTGTAAAAGTTCTCTAGGGTTTAGCATACAAAACTTGGCGTTAAATTTTTTTTTTGCTTGCCTGCCTTTGCTCAATTCTATTCCTCCATCATTTCATCAATATGTGTACGATGTTGCTCTAGAATTATTTGATCTATATTAAATACGTCTTTCTTAGTGGCTTCTATCTTTTCTTCATGATCTCTCGACAATATCTGTCAAACCATAACTGTGCTTCTATGTTTTTGCTACCTGCTAGCCATTTTCAAAGTCAGGGACATTGCCACCTTGTGGTTCTTGTTTAAATAGCTACAACAACACGTTATCACAATATAGATATATTCAATAAAAGTTGTGTAAGTTGCACATAATTAAATCAAATATATTCCCTTAGGGTGTATCATTCACCTTGGCCAAAAAGATAACAAACTGTTTTGTTATTTATAATAAGTCGAAAATTTAAAATGAGTTTCTCATATTTAAAATGAGTTTAAAGTTTGTTTTGGTAAGTAAGAGATTATAAATTACTATAGAAGAGAGAATCATATTGGGCCAAGCTACCAAAGGTCTAGCCTAGACCCAAATATTGCTCAAAAAACTTTTCTTTTCACATGGTTCAAAATTTTACAAAATGCAAAATTGTTTTTTTTTTGACAACATTTAACCAAAGTGACCATCTGAGCACTAGTGGCCTATAAGTCGAACCCGTAACATAATAGACTCTTAGGAAAAAAGAAACGAACTCTAAAGACTTCTACCCCGTGGCAAGCCGGTTGAATGGGATGCGGGCTGTCTTTTCCATGGTATTAACCCAATGGTACCCCACTTGAGGAGAAAATGAGTATATAAAGTTGAGTTGGTTAGTATTTCAAATTTATTTTATCCATTTTTATTTTGTCTAAGGATATCATTTTATCCATATACATGTAAACTGAAGTTTTGTTTTTATAAGTTTAAGAATAGAATTGGTAATATTGATCCTTATATGTGCATACTAGATTTAGATTTAGAACTAAGATGGATTTATATTAAATGAAATCATAAAATATAAATGTCATCACCATATTTAGAAAAAAACATGTAAATTACAAATAGGTAAAATACCATGTAAATTGCAAAGAGGTAAAGATAAATAAATTCTATAGTATCTATATCAAGTAATTAATCGGATATAGTGAAACTTGCACTCCAAGTTTCATTAAATTTTTAGATTTTTATTCAATGAAATATATATATCTTTTTAATTTTGAACTTTAGTTTAGGGGGGACATTGTAATTTTTTACTTATTTTATTAAAGCGTTCCAAGTTCAGCACCTAATTACACTTCTCCCTCATATTTGTTAAAGTTACAGCATCATGTGTTATTCTCTAGGACAATCTTGTGTGTTAAGATTGAGCCTCGTGTGTTGAGGTAGTGCCTTATAGGAGCTTGAGTTGGACTCAGGAAACTTGGAGAAGGATCTTGAGTTGGACTCAAGAATGGTTAATCTTCATGTGTTGAGGCAAGTTCTTTGTATGTCAAAGTGATGATGTTGTACAATCTTGCTAAGTCAACGCTAAGGTCTTGTTTGTTAAGACAGATCCTCATCTGTTGAGGTGGTGCCTCATGTGTTGAAGTGATGCTTTGCATGTCGAAGCATGTATGGTGTGTGATGTACTACTAACCATGCTTGAGCTATTAAGTCTCTCCTAGGGACTGACTACCCCTAGAGTGAATTATTTTAGCATATAACCACTTGGAACTATAGTAGGACAATATGATCACATGATTGGGAAAATATCGTTAGTATATTTGGTATGATAAATAAGTTGGCACATGTGGACCTTGTAGATAAGACAAGAGATAAATATAAGATGTGATAAGATATGAGAGAACTCGAATTGCACATAAAAGAATTAATTAAGAGAGAATTCAAATTGTTAAACTTCAGAAAAGACTTCAGTAAATCAAAGGAGAACTCAGATTGATCACTATAGTGATGTTAATAAGAAATAATTAGTTAAAGAGAGTTAACTAAGTGATAACAAAGTAGATCTAGCTAACTAAGTGTTATTGCATGACAACACATATGCTAAACTAAAAGACAACACTTATGTTAACTAAAAGATGACACTTGAGTTGCGATACTTGCATGAAGACACTTAAGTTATCCAACTAAATAAGTGGGAAAGCTTTCAGTTAAGGGGCGAGTTCATCCTAATACTCAGTTTAGTGAGTTAATGCACTACATGAGAAGTGGGGCTCTCTTCTTCATGCAAGATTCATACATCCAGATGGAGGGTGAGTTCATCATGAAGTCAGAAGATAAAAAATAGAATCCAATGCATGTGAAAAATATATAAATATGCTATACATGATTGTTAAATTCAATGCGAAGCGGATTTTCTTCTTCCTTGAAGGCAAGGCGCTTCTATTTATGTAAGGATGTTATTCTTAGTCTCTCTTCTTTATCTTTCTCTTGCTCTGTAATTACACCAGGAGTGCTTGATGTAAAAGACATTCTTTGTTATCTATCAATATACGAAGGAAGGTTTTGTTGGAGTTTTCTCCCTCAAGTCATAGAGGGTTTCCCTAGGGTAAATTCATGCGTTGAATGTGATTGCTTATGTGTATGTTTGTTATTTGATTTCAAGTAATATTTCATTTCCAAATTAAAGATAAAAAATTAGCAATATTGGGTTGTATAAAGGATTATCTTCTAGAGTAAGTATCGACTTATAATATGCATTTTACAATTTAATATTATATTTCTTACTTTTCTTTTATTGAAATTTAGGTTTCTGGTAATAGAGTTAAGCATATAATTATTTTAGAGGATTGTCTTTTAAAGTAAATATTAATTTATGCTTTAGTATAGGTATGGCTATTAATACTGACAAAACAAAGGTACGGTAAATAAATTCAACAAAATCTTTTATATGTTAATTTCATGTATGACACTAATATCTTGGAGGAAGTGGCTTCATACAAGTATCTCATAATCGATCTTCATTGACACAAGCTTAACTAGAACTATAACATTGAGAAATTGATAGATGGAGGGTGGAAATCTTATTATGGACATGAAAACAATTATAAATCAACGAACCCTTTGGCTTTGGGATAAGAAGAAACTCTTCTTGAGACTCATGTTATCTTATATGATTGTGAAGTTTGGGGTTGCAACATCTCTAGAGAATTGTGGAGAAGGATGGAGCAAATTCAAAAGCATTTTATAACTTATAACCTCAAAATTTAAAGCATTACACCTTATCATATCCTCCTCATAGAAGGAAGTCTCTCCCCCATTGAGAGCATGGCTATGAATAGCCACTTAATGTACAAGAACAAGATAAACAATATGGGATACATGAGGCTCACTAAGATCAAGGTTGGCATAAGTCTTGACTAGAAATCATTGGGAATTAAGTAAAAATTAAGATAATATAAGGAGGTGATAAACCTTAATCTAGTACTTTAACTAGTGTAAAAAAGAAAATCAGCATTGCTAAAATAAACACAAACTTTCACAAACTCTATATAGTGAAACATGATGTTGGGCAATTCTTAAACTTCATGAAGCAAAAGAATTTGTCATCTTTGTGACACTCAAATCATTGAAGATGAAAATCACTTTTTATTAAAATATCATGTGTACATCCACATTATATCATAATTTCAAAATATTTGTAACAATATTAACATTCATTCCTTTTAACTCGTCGCAATTATGGTGATTTAAGAATATTTTTCTTACAAATTTAATAACAATCATCATTATCATTAATATATATTTTCGAATTTAATATTAGATATTTCTTATTTTTTTTTGTTAATGAATGCAAATGAAGCATAGAATTATTATACACGATTGTTTACATATTTGTAAGTCCTCTTTATATTAAGGTGTTGTTTTTTTAATGAATGGAAATGAAGCATAGAAGTATTATTAAGGATTGTCCTCCAAATTAAGTATTGATTTATTACGTGCATTTTGCAATTTAATATTACATTTTTTACTCATCATTCCACATAAAGGTTGGAGTGACTCAACGAACAATCTCAAATAAATAATAAATGTTTCCTTGTTTTGTTGAAGTAGTATATCTTTGTTGGTATGCACTAGAAGATAAGTGTACATCGTGTAACGTGTGAATATAACACTGAGAAGAAATAAAATGTATGAGAATCAAAAAATGTATGTTTAATATATTTTGTCATTAAATTTTTTGAAAAAACTATATTTGTAATAAATGGAAATGGAATTTTGAGGTTTTGTCGTATTTTAAGTAAAAAATGTGTTAATTGTTAATTTTTAGATCGATATTTACGATAATGAGCTATTTGGTGATTAGGGTTTTCCGTGCTTTTGCTACCTTAACGTGGAATTCTTTATCTCCTATAACTAAAAAGTTTCACTATTTGACCTTGGCCTATAAAACACAAAGTATCTTATTTTAAGGTTAGTTTTCTTTATTAAGTGAAACCTTGACAATTGCAATCAATTTTTTTCTAACTCCTTTTTACTATTGGGAAAGGTCCCTATCCCATATATTTGTTTTGTTGGAAAAGATAGAGGTAAGGACAATTTTGATAAATAATTGGAAGCCACAATTTTTTGCATGTTACATCATTAGCAAGTTCATTGGTATTGGGCTCTCGCTAAAATGGATTCATACTTGGATAAAAGATTGGGGATATTTCTAAAAGGATATAATGGTTACCCATCCATTTACGTAGGGTTTCTTCGTCTTGAAGTTTGGTATGAGACAGATAGAGCACAAGTTGCTAGTATAAGGCCCCGATTCATGGAAGAGATGGGCCTAGTTATGTAGCCATGGCACCCTAACTTCAACTTACATATAGAATCTATGCCAAAGGTCTCAATATGGGTTAGAATTCCAAGTTTCCTCTTAGAACACTAGAGTTACCAAACTATACATGTCATTAGTGTTTCTACGGGTAAGTTCATCACTGTCTCCAAAAACCAATAACTTTGTTTCCAACACCTACTCCTAGATTTGTATTTATGTTAACTTAAGCAAATACCTTCATGACCAAATTGTGTTGGACAGACATGGACATATATTTTAAAATATCTATGCAAATTATGTTTTGATCATGGACATGTGGCCATGTCATGTTCATTGTAATTTTTTCATAAACTACCGAAAGGAAAAGCATGGATTCCGCCTAGTGGAAACACTTGGTGATGGACTAAAATTGGGTGAAGCCAAGCATCTTTAGAAAAAAATATACATGACCATTCCATTTTCGGCAGGGTGTGACAACAAGGGAAGAGCTCGGCATTCATGAATAATATTCTTTGAATCAATACAATGACGACAATTTTACAAGCAATGCCAAGTAATTAATATTGATAAAAAATTCAACCACCATTGATTAAGTGACATGTTACATAGAGACAAAACAATTAATGGTGATAGAAAGAAAAACATTAAAAAAAAGTGAAATAGGGTGTGGCTTAAAAATGAATAAACAAATAAAAATGTAGCATCTCAAAATTGAGGATTTCACCATGTAAATTGTGTTTGCTTCTTTTCTAATGTGATTATTCTATTGCCAAAATCTCCTTTATTCTTATGTTTTGTTCATAGAAATGTGGCAACACCTTGTCCAAAAAAAGAGTTTGCACTTACTTGGCAAGGGAAAAACATGGATTCCACCTAGTGGAAGGACTTGAAAATATCGAACAACATTCAGTGGATCCAATCATGTTTAGAGAAACCTATATGTGCTAATCCAACAAATGCTATAACTCATTTATAAAGGATATGCAACATGAGACAAGAGACATACTCACAAATTAGATCCTTTGGATCAGGTAAAAGACTACAATTTTGTGAACGAGGTCAAATAATTAATAATGATAAAAAATCCAATCATTCCTAATTAAGTGGCAAGTTACATCGTGACAAATTTTTAATCAGTGATAGAAAATTATACCTAAAATAACAAAGTAAAATAGGGTGTGGATTAAACATGAACAATAAAAAAAGCAAATAAAGATGAACCATTTCAAAATTGAGGATTTCTACATCTCAAAAACTTGTTTTATTCTTTTCTACTATGAAGTCTTACTATCATAATGACCTCCATTCTTATGTTTTGATGATGAACATGTGGCACTATCATGTTTAAAGGCGGAGTTTCCACACACTACCAAAGAAAAAAACATGGATCCCACTAAGTGGAACGATTGGAAAAGTTGAATCAAGCATCTTCATAAAAACATATACATGATTCTCCAACAAATGTTACCATTCCATTTCCAAAAGAGTGCAATAAGGAGGCAAGAGAGACATTCATGAATCAAATCATTTTGATTAGAATGAAAAACTCAATTTTAGAAAAGAGGCCAAGTAATTAATAATGATAAAAACTTCAACCATCCAAAAATTATGTGAGACAAAATAATGAATGGTGATAAAATTCAATACCTCAGAAAAATAAAATAAATTATAACTTAAAAAACACAATAGATTATAACTTAAAAAACAAAATAAAGATAAAGATGCACTGTGTCAAAATTGTATTTGCTTATTTTCTATCAATGATAATCACATTGTGCCTCATCCTTATATTTTGATCAATCACATTGTGCCTCATCCTTATATTTTGATCCAAGACATTTGAGAATGTCATGTTCAAATGCAATGTTTTTATAGACAATAAGAAAAAAAGGATCTCACTTAGCAAAAAGATTTGAAAAGATAAATCAACATTGAGTAGAACCCAACATCTTAAAAAAACCTACACATACTATTCCAACAAATGTTAGGATTCCATTTCCAAAAAGGTGTGACAAAAATTATAAAAACATTCATATGCAGACCACTATAATGCGAATTCCACTTTCATTGGTCTCTTATCCACTTACATGGCTTCCATATAGCTAAGATGCCACATGCCCTCTATGCCTTTAAACTTTTCCATCAAGTGCGTTATGATGATCCAAATCACTAAAGACAATTAATTAATAATGATAAAAATTTCTACCATTTTTTATCAACTAGTAAGTTATATTGAGACCATCAAGTGCGTTATGATGATCCAAATCACTAAAAACAATTAATTAATAATGATTAAAATTTCAACTATTTTTTATTAACTAGTAAGTTATATTGAGACCGGACAACTATTGTCAATAGAAAATGATATCTTAAAAATAAAGTAAAAGTAAAATAAGGCATAACTTAAAAATTAACAATATAAAAGCAAATAAATCTTTTTGTTCAACACAAATTTGTGTATAAAGCTAAATAATTATTAATAATAATAAATTTAATATTCTTCATTAAATTGAGACACGTCAATTATAATGATAAAAAATGATATCTAAAATGTTCAATACTATATTCAAATACATAATTTTTACATTGTAGGCATTCACCAACGAGAAGCGCTACCTTCCACTTTGGAAAGATTCCTCGTCGATAAATCCAATAGAATCCTGCCGTGTGTTTTGCTACTTTTGCGCACGCCGACCGTCTCGTCGAAATTATTTGCATTACTTTGCCCCTTTCATGCAAACCCTCGTCCGTGTCGCACCAATTTGCAGACTTCACGCCGACTAAACATCCTCGGATAGATTCCTCGTCTATAAATCCAATCGAATCCTGCCATGTGTTTTGCTGCTTTCGCGCATGCCAACCGTCTCGTCAAAATTATTTGCATTACTTTGCCCCTTTCATGCAAACCCTCGTCCATGTCGCACCGATTTGCAGACTTCAAGCCGACTAAAATGAAGTGTCCAAAAATCCGACCACACAGTTAATAGTCGACCAATTTTTAAAGGCTCGACCAACTCCACTATCAAGCATATTTTTTTTAACTAAAGTGACTCGACCATTTTGACACCCGACCATATCTTACAAATATTATCAAAAATAAAATTACAAATTCATATCAACTATACCAACTCGACTATTGACCATGTTTTTTAACTAAAGTGACCCAACCATTTCGATTCCCAACCATATCTTACAAATATTATCGAAAAAAATATTACAAATTACTATCAACTATTTCATATGTCGATCATGTTTACACAGTGAGAACTTCACGGCAACCAATTTTTAAAGGCTCAACCAACTCGACTATCGACCATATAGTTTTTAAAACTAAAGTTACTCGACCATTTTGACTCCTGACCCATGTCCATTAATTCCACCACACAGTTAAGAGTCAACCAATTTTTAAAGGCTCGACCAACTCAACTATCGATCATTTTTTTTTTAACTAAAGTGATCCGATAATTTTGACTCCCAACCATATCTTACAAATATTATCAAAAACAAAATTACACAGTTAACAGTCGACCAATTTTAAAAGGTCCGACCAACTCCAGTATCAACCATATGTTTTTTAAAACTAAAGTAAGTCGACCATTTTGACTTCAAGCCAACTAAAAGGAAGTGTCCATCAATCCGACCACACAGTTAAGAGTCGACCAATTTTTAAAGGCTCAACCAACTCGACTATCGACCATATTTTTTTATAACAAAAGTGACCTGACCATTTTGACTTCTGACCATATGTTAGAAAGTGTCCAACATTTCGACAAAATAGTTAAGAAGCGACCAATTTTTTAAGGCTCCACCAACTTGACTTTCGACTAAACTCGAAAGTCTTGCGAGATCTATACTTTTGATTATAAACTTGAGCATTCAATGATGGATTGGACATTGAACAACTTTCTATAAGGCTACCTAGGTGAACATTGATTTCTTTTCGTTTAATCCATCACGAAGTTATGAACTTTGCTTCAGTAGTACAGATTTCTGCCTATGGATGTATATCTGGAGTTGACGGATTGTACTTGTTGGATATTCGATGTTGCAGAGATACGAGAACAGATTTCAATGCAACAATGGTTAAATGTGCTCAGACACGAATGCACTGACTTCTGACCATATGTTAGAAAGTGTCCAACATTACGACAAAATAGTAAGGCTCGACCAACTCGACTTTCAACCAAACTCTCCAACATTTGGGTTGATATAGTCTACATAGGAGGTTCAACTCTGCATGGAAAAATCTTGCGAGATCTATACTTTTGATTATAAACTTGAGCATTCAATGACAGATTGGACATTGAACAACTTTCTATAAGGTTACCCATGTGAACATTGATTCCTTTGTGTTTAATCCATTACAAAGTTATGAACTTTGCTTCAGTAATACAGATTTCTGCCTATGGACGTATATCTGGAGTTGACAAATTGTACCTGCTGGATATTCCATGTTGTGGAGATACGAGAACAGATTTCAATGCAACAATGGTTAAATGTGCTCAGACACGAATGCACTGCCTTTACTCTTGATTGTATATAAAATTTGATGGGTAAAGCCTCTCTCATTCTTTTTTTCTTCAATACTGTTATTGTGACATAATCCTAGTTTTTTTCTTAGCATTTGAATCACCTTCAATTTGTTGCTCTTTTATAGACTAGCAACCCTATTAAGGATCCAAAGATTCTTGTTTTCTATTAAAAAAAAAGGTTCTCCTCTCAAACTAAAAGTCATTTCCCCTGCTATAATTATGTTGTTCTAAATCTTGTTTTTGTTTAATACATTCAAACGAGATTCTGTTATCTTTGAATCTGATGGTTTTCTTGAAAACTAGAGTCTGTTTATGTCAATTATTTACTGGTTTTTGTTTGTTGCTCTTTTACAGACCAGCAACCCTATCAAGGATCCAAAGATTCTTGTTTTCTATTTAAAAAAAGGTTCTTTCTCACTGTTCCTATTTAATACTTAAAAACAAGGTTCTCAGAGTAAATTTACACAGAATTATGTTCCTTTTTTTGCTATTTTTTGTTGGAAAGTAGCTTCTATTTTTTTGTTGTTTTTTGCTCTAACTTGTATTTGAACATGTACCTGATTTATTTACTGTTTTCAGATGAAATGTTACTTGACTGCTATATATTCATTTACTAACTTTGGCAAATAATTTGCACTGCAACAATCTTTGTCTCCTAGAAAAGCTGGCCTTGCAGAAAAATAATCTTTTTGTCCCTTTTTCTATTTAATATTTAAAAACAAGGTTCTAACAACAAATTAACTAAAATTGTGGTGCCTTTTTTTTTTCTCTGTTGAAAACTACAATCTGTTTGTGCTGTTTTTTTTAGTGTTTTTCATTGCAAACTAGAATCTGTTTCTGTCAATGCACTGTCATTTATTTACTCCTATTTACTACTAACTTTGACAGATAATTTGCACTACCATAGTCTTTGTCTCCTAGAAAAGTTGTCCTTGTAGAAAATTAATCTTTATATTAGGCATCTGGTTTATGCATAATACTATCTTTTTATCACTGTTTCTGTTTAATATTTAAAAACAAGGTTCTAAGAGCCAATTTATCTAAAATTATTGTATTTTTTTCTTTATTTTGGTTTTTCTTTGTTGAAAACTACACTCTGTTTCTACTATTTTTTGTTGTTGTTTTTGTTGGAAACTAGAGTCTGTTTCTACCAATGGATTGTCATTTATTTACTCCTATTTACTCGTATTTATTTACTGGTTTCAGAAAAAGGGTTACTTCACTGCCATTTATTCATTTCTTTGTGTTTACCAATATATGTTTCTTACTAACTTAGGCAAATAATTTGCATCGCAATATTTTTTGGTCTCCTATAAAAGTTGCATTCTAGGAAAATAATCCCAAAATTGAAACCAATTTCAAGCCCTTCATTTATGTATTCTTGCCACAAATATTGCTATGTATTGCATGAAATATCAAATGATCTTTTGTCATGTTCTCCTACGTCTTCTATCTTTAGACTTAATATCAATATCGCACGTTTTTCTCCATCTTACTTTTGTAGTCGAACTATTCGCAGTAGCACGCTATGGACACTCTATTGACCGAAAATGTTGTTTCACTTATGATGAATGGTGCTGTTGACCTATGCCCACTTGTACAAGTTGTTGCTCTTGATCGACGTAGCTCTCTTAACTCAGCAACTACCTGCTTTCGAATCTCCATTTCTGATGGAATTCATAAGCACGACACATTGCTTCCAAGTAGCTACAATAGTGCTGTGGATAACCACCAACTCCAAAAAGGTTCAATCATCAAAGTCAGCAAGTGTACATGCAACACTATGCATGATGCAATGTATGATTCGCTTTCCACATATTCCTTTTCAGTTATTTTAGTTTTAACTCCTCATAATTGTAACATATTTTTTACTTATACTTACTTACGTTCATTCTTCTTACCATGACTATCGCATTGGGCACCTTCGAAATTGTCACCTTAGAAACAACAATTATTGGAGACCCATCCCCTTTCAACCTCACACCTAGCTTTGCAGCCCACAACAATTCATCTATTTTAGAGAACAACACCCTTGACTTCGAAAACCATTCACTTGCAATACCTTCTCCAATGCCAAACCTTGTTGCACCTACTCTTCAATTCACATCGCTCAACCCTTCCAACAAAACTTGGACCATTCAAGGACGAGTTATTGCAAAGAAAGGTATCAACACCTACACCAACCAAAGAGGTCCTAGTCAACTCTTTGGGTTTGACCTTGTTAGTGCTACCAAAGACGAGATTCATATCTCTGCTTTCAATGATCAAGTTGTCTCATTATATGACCAAATACAAGTTGGCATAGTCTACATAGTCTCAAATGGCACAGTCAAACCAGTTAATCCAACATACAACCATTTGAAGAGTGCTTTCGAGATTTTCCTTAACTCCTCGTCAATAATTCAACGATGCTTGGAAGAGTGCCCACTTATTCCTTTTCATTGCTTCAACTTTAAATCTATCCATGACATCAAAACTACACCACTTAATTCCATGGTTGACCTTCTTGGAATTGTCATTTCTGTTTCCCCTGCATCAACTATACACAAAAGGGATGGCTCTGAAACCATTCTACAAACAGTTGGGTTGAGGGACATGTCTGGGTATAGCATAGATATAACACTTTGGGGGAGCATTGCACAATTGAGGGTGCCCAACTTGGAAACCTTCGAGGTTTAGCTACTCCCTCTATCCTTGCAATAAAAGGTGGGCGTGTTACAGAATTCAATGGAAAAACCATTGGGACCATCTCAAACAACAACCTCATTATAAACCCAGATATTGAGGAAGCTGAAGCTCTCCAAGCATGTTTTGCTGACAATGGATTCCATTCAGCCTCCCGATCTTTGAGCAGAAAATCCAACTCATCTTCTTCTAGCTCCTGTAAACGCATTTTCATCTATGTGCTACAATCTCTCCAACCCTCTGAGAAGGCAACTTGGTATTCAATTATTGCTCCAATAACCCATATTAACATCAATGACTTTCATTTCCTTGCATGCCCTCTATTTGTCGATGGAATACAATGCATGAAAAAAAATTCCCACAAAGTTGGCAATGTTTGGCATTGTGCAAAATGTGATGGGGAGTTTACAGAGTGTGCTTACCGATACATACTCAAACTTGACATCACAGATGCTACTGGACAACTATACAGTATCATAGCTTTTGATGATGTTGCGCAACAACTCATGGGGGTGTCTGCAAAATATTTTTGTCTCCTATCAAATGATCCAACGTCTCTCTTGGAAATTGTTCAACATTTTTGTGCTTGGAAGTACCTTCTAACCTTATCAGTAAAGATAGAGACTTTTAATTCAAATGCTCGCTTGAAGGTGCTTCTTGTTATGTCAGAAGAGGTTTCTCCATCATTGTCGCATGTCGATACTCCTGATGAAAGTGAACACATTGTGCTTAATAAATGTCCAATTGTTCACAAGCTTTGAACTCTGCATTTACAAACATTTTCTCCAACATCATTCTACTCTTCAATTATGACTTTTGTACTTTCTAGCTTGTACTTAGCAAGTACACATCTTTTTTTGTACACACTTTCACATAGATGGTACTTCAAACCATCAATGAGCAATCTTGAATATTATATTATACAGTTTTGTTGTAGCATTGTGTTGAATCACATCTTTTTTTAAGTCTATATTGAAATTTTCAAATTATAATTTAGGTTGCTTTGTCAACTTTATACTTTTTCTCATTATAAACACTGTTCAAGAGTGTCTTTATTTCTTTCTTGCAACAACTTCACATAAATTGCACATGTTCAATATATCTTTTACAATATACCTTTGTTTATCTATATTGTATTTGGTCAACCACTCCCGCTCAATACTTATTTTTGGTGGAATTGCAAAATATGATCAATGGCTATGAAGGGCATGTAATCAAGATGACTAATTCAACCGCATAAAACGAACTGTCCATCAATTTGACCATATCTTACAAATATTATGGAAAACAAATTTACAAATTCATATCAGCTGTACCAACTTGACTATCGACCATGTTTTTTTTAAACTAATGTGACCCGACCATTTTGACTCCCGACAATATCTTACAAACCATTTTACTCCCGACTGTATCAACTGTTTCATATGTTTACAAAGTGAGAACTTCACGGTGACCAATTTTTAAAGGCTCAACGAACTTGACTGTCGACCATGATTTTTTTAGAACTAAAGTTAGCTGACCATTTTGACTTCTGACCCGTGTCCATCAATTCCACCACATAGTTAAAAGTCGACCAATTTTAAAAGGCTTGACCAACTTGACTATCGACCATATTTTTTTTTAAACTAAAGTTACTCGACACAGTTAAGAGTCGACCAATTTTTAAAGGCTCGAGAAAATACAGACTATAAGATAAATGACGCATAAATCTCTCCTAAAAACCAGGTTCAAACACTGTAATTCAATTAAGGATTATATCCCAAAAATAGAGCCTAAGTTTTCCAGGTCTCAACCCACTAATTTTGAACCCTTTGCTATCTCTATTGCATGGAAATATATAGGACCTGAGGCTCGAATTATGTAATAGAAAACAATTATAACTGTATCAAGAGCTATATGAACCAGCCTATCACCTCTAAAAGTTAATTACAACAAAAAGGAATGTTCACACACACTTATTTTGAACAATCGTCACCCTACGTCTAAGCTTTTACTTGACCTTCTTGGTCGAAGAAATCTTCCACCTTTAGGGAATCTGCCACATGTGCTTGTTCTGTTGAAGGAGGAGGCACCACTTCCTCGGTGGGAATAACAAAATCTCTGAAATTTTCCATGGTTTGATGAGAGCATTGTTCAGCCTTTCGAGTGTCCTTCTTTTTCCTTCATTGAACTTTCTTGTACACCTGTCGGCTCCTGGGCTCCTCGGGCTTGCTGGCGGTACTCTCATCTGGGTGGTCGAATTTTACATGGATTGAGGGGACATAATTGTCCTCCACATCGGACCATGCCTGATGCAGTATAAAAATCACCTTGTCTTCTTGATCCCTCTCCATCACCATAACTTAACTGAAAATATCCGGGTTGTCAACCCTGCCACTTTTTCGAACATGAATGCAAACACTAAACACTCGAACCTTTGCACATGAATAACGATGAATAATGATGAATAACGATGATCAAAGTGTTTATATCAAATATATGAATAACGATGATCAGGTATAATCATTTGCAGTAATCGTCCAACTGGCCTTTCCACATGGGCGAGAAATGATGACTTTAATGTGGATTTACGTGAAACAGATTCGGCCAAAGTTTTGTGTTATATGAAAAACATACGACGTCTCTGACATGGCTTTTCATCCCTAGGGTTATCATTTGTTTGCATCCGAAATGATTTTCAACCGTCCATTAGCATCCTTGATTCAACAAAGACAATTTTGATGTCATACGCATCAAGACCGTTGAACACGATGCCCACTACCAGGTTGGTTGATTAGAGTTTCATCAATGTCGTGGGAATTTTGTATAATCAACGATATATTATCGACACGACCATAAAAACACTATACCGAAGATTTTTTAAAGTCGACCAGACTCAACGACTTTATCTATATTTACTTTATCTCTAACCATTTTTCAAATTCCACCAGGATCAACTTTTACATATACTATGCCAAATGAACCTCAATGAAGACAAACTTAAACTCACGAATCATCACAAAACACGTGGCAGTTATCCAATAGCTCTATGAGCAAGGAATCTAGCCGACATTTGTTTTTCTCGAATGAAAAGCATTGATAAAATTATGCATGATTTTGTTGACCTGAACGTGAAGCGGACCTGGACACTAATGACACAAATTGACCGTCTAAAGAATATGTTATGTCGACCATAACATCTGTCATCACCATAATCACTCGATATTCGACAAGAGTCTGGCAGCCACTCTTCACCAACTTGTGCAATCGCTTGTCAGGTATGCTAAAACAGTCGACCACTCTTCATCGACAAACATGACTTCTTTTAACAAACATCGACCATATTTTTACATAATTACCCAACAGTCTGCCGACCACCTCAGTTGAATTAAATCAGCCGATAACAGATGTAGGATTAAAATGTTACTGTACTAATTTGTTATTAGTTCTTCAATTTGGACATATTGTTTCTTAATAGTGTGTCTGACATGTTGCAATCAAGACCCTAATAAGGATTTGAAATGATGATAAATTAGTTTCCTAAAGAGATTATGTCATTTTCTGTCTAATACCATTTGCAAAATGTTTCCAATCCTCGTTATGGCCTTCTAAGCTCAAACAATTCTCAGAAGGATATGGACACAGCGACTTTGGTCGATGCTCAAATTTGGTCAACTCCACTACAAAGTGACTTTATCTGTATTAACTTTACCTGGCGACCATTTTTCAAATTCGACCACACTCAAATTTAACATATAATATGGTACATGTATCGACGAAAACATTACTTTGGTCGCATATTTCCAAATAAAATGACTTATCACTTCACCAAATAGAATATAATTTTTTGTATCACCCATATGATGTATAGACTCAAACTACATGTCTCGACAATGTTACATCGTCCATATTTTTAAATAATTAGCCAACTATTTTTACAGACTCGACCAATTAATGCGTAAAATAAACACCAGGTGAGACTAAAATAGTCATCTTTACTACATGGCCTTTATAGCCATTGATCATATTTTGCAATTTGACCAAAAATAAGTATTGACCCGTAACTGTTGACTTACCACTTCACCAAATAGAATATAATTTTTTGTATCACCCATATGATGTATAGACTCAAACTACATGTCCCGACAATGTTACATCGACAATATTTTTAAATAATTAGTCGACTATTTTTACAGACTCGAGACCAATTAATGCGTAAAATAAACACCAGATGAGACTGAATTAGTCATATTTACTGCATGGCCCTTATATCCATTGATAATATTTTGCAATTCGACCCAAAATAAGTATTGACTCGTAACTGTTGAGGTCGACGAACAAAGTGTGAAAGCACCATTCGGTTAAATAACAAATGCCGCAATATACTCAAGGAGATCCTAATTTTCAAAGTAGGTAAAATGAAAAGAACTCACTATTGAATGATGTCATTATTTTCAAAGTAGTATAATTTGGATGTTTAGGATTGTGTGTATGAAATGTATTCAAATCTATTGCTGTTTAAATATTTTTAATCATTGTAAAATGAATAGCTTTGCATTATTAAATTTAAAATAAGCTCATTAAATAGAATAATTACAATCGTTCTAGAGTATTTTTTCATTTTTGTATTATGAAATAAATAATTTTAACACTTTATTTTAATAATTATAAAATAATTTATTTAAAAAATTATAAAATTGTTTCTCCCACGTCAACCAACAACCCTGTCTTCAACATAAATAAAATCAAGTCGACCAAATCTGTAACTTGTCGAAGGTTGATCACATGTGTAACTCGTTGGAGATCAACCAAATTTTATATCAAACCTATGCATTGACAATACCAAAACTTTCAACATGGAAGTTTCCAAGTCGCCACACGTACAACTTGGAATCACCATATTCATTACAATCGACAGCTTAGCCATACCCCACATGATCCAACATAAATGCAAAGCATCCACCTAACGAGGCACAGATAGTCTGTCAATCAAAATTAACTCCATCATTAAATCACTCTTTATTACACCCATCTTCTTTACAGTTACACGTGATGTGCTCGTCTTCTTTAAACCCCAAAGTCTAGGATTCCTGGACACTCTTCTAACAAGAACTGCTAAACCAGACTTAAGAATTACCAGAAAACCTCTACAATCTTTATAATTGCATAGAAAACATAGTGCCAAAAAGGGTTCAGACAAGCACTCGTTCAGTCGCAGCTAAAACCCATGAGTTAGAGAAAGCCCAAACATCATTGCAAACCTGCTTGGAGAAGGTTCGAAATGCTAAGATATAGGAGTCACATTGGCGAAGAACTTGGGAAGACATTGTAATTTGGGGAAAAGATTCAAAAGGCCAATGGAGAGAAGAAGTTGAAAAATTGCAAGATGCTATGGTTCTGAATTACATGCAAGCACCTCTACTTGAATCATTTGACGGACTAAAGGATATTATTGCTCAATTCATAGTTAGCAGATTTCATAATGGGAAATTATATTTTGATACCCCAGCTGAAATAAATGGTACACTTATTTACAAGATTACAGGATTGTTAAATAAAGGCGAAGAGGTACCCGTTCGACCTAGACCAGAATTGATTGAAAAATTTACAGAGCACCCCAGTGGAAAAAACTCTCGAGGATTAGTGATAAGTAATATGAAATATGAAAATTTTAAGATAGCTGCTCGGATCATTTCGACCGCTTTATCAACTTCCAGTCGCAATTCGGATCTAAAAACTGAAATGCTAGACGCAGTACTGAACATGGCAGTAAGTGGCAAACAATACAACTGGGCAAACTACTTAGCCGACATTATCTGAACAATATACCCCAAATTTCAAAATGAGGGAACGACCATTCGGTACCCATCTCTAATTATCTGGATTGCTATGATGCATCTCAGACCATCAAGAGATAAAGACTTTTTTCTAGAAAGACCCATGTTAATGCAAAATTTCAAGTCTTTTACATTTGGGGGAAGTTGACTAGGCCCCTCAACAGTAAAAATTTGGCTCGAAGTCTGGTTTCAAAACCTAAAAACTCTATCCACCAGATGGAGAGTACCTCAAAATGTTCGACGAAGTCTGCCTCCGTCGGCACACATCCAACTTGACCTGGATCACACCAAGTTCTGGCACCTACACAGGATAGGTGGCACTGCAAGAGCTCTTGACTTTTATCCTTCCGTCGACAAAATATTCAATGAGCTCAGCAGACAAAGCAATACAATACTCACAATTCTTGCTAAGGCCAGAGAGGTCAACGTCCCCATAGTTGAACCTCTAGGAGATCAAGAAAAAAGAGGAAGAGAATGAAGGCCGCCTATATATGCACACCTTTGTATATGAAGCTGAACCTATGGTCACATAGCAACCTCTAGCACTTACTCTTACACCACATCAAGAGCTACCCAATACAGTCGAACATTCAGATGAACAAAGTCAGTCCAACAACCCAGAATATGCTTTCACGAGTGACAACATTCAACAATTGGCCGACGAGTTAGCAGAAGCTTGACAAGCATGAAATGTACAATTGCATGGCAAGGGAAAAAGAAAAATTATCATACAGGAGCTGGCTGAGGAAGACAAAGTAGAACTGTTGGACAGTGCAACACAAATTCTTGAGAATGCATCTAAAAATAAAGTACCAGTCGACCAGGAGTTCAAGAGATTTTTGGAAGCTGAGCAAGCTCGTAGCCAACCACAATCAAAAAAGAAAATTCATCTTATGATCGAGGATTCTATCGACTTGACTGTAAGTTCACCCCCAATGTATCCGACTATTGTGATGGAAGAGATTATTTTCTCTACACCTTTAAGTACTCCACTTGCACCTTTAGCATTAACTCAATTTTCAAATGTTGTACAATGTCTTCCTCTCCCTCTTCGTGAAACATTTCAAACTAAACAAGACCTAACACAATTCGCAACCAATATTCCCAATATGTTCCTACATTGGTGATATTTAGTCACCAAGAAACCTGTGTACATCGACAATAATCCATTGACTGATTCCACCCCTCTTTCTGCATACTCAACCAAACTATTGAACCCTCTGAATACTTCAGCACGAGAAGCAATTGGTATGCATCATAGACATCTTCAGCGTAATCTGGACCCCACCAGTCCCATTGTTTTGAGGAACTTCACAGTTTATCCCTTTTCTAGTGAACCCGTCAGTGTAAGCCTATTCACCTCCCCGACTTGTCGTCAATCCACCATAACAGCCCCCAGAACTTGAAGTTTTGAATTCAGTCGAACCATTGATACCAGAAGTCTTGTCTCCTGTTGCTAGTTCGGAACCGTGTGCCAGCTCCCTTTCCATCCCAGTTCCCCAAGAGGAAGACACACCAACTATTAATGGGCCATTCCCTAACCCTACTAACGAAACCACTACTCCATCTAAAATAATTCAAGCTCAAGAAATATTTGAAGCAGCAACCAAACCACCAGTAGAAATCATTAAAGCAGCAATAGAACTAACAGCCAAAGAAACAGAACAAATCATTGAATCAGCCACGGAAGGAGCACAAGAAGATAATCAACTAATGGTCAAAGAACCACTCCCGAGTAATATAGAAGCAGTACCAAATAGCTCAATACAAGTTGAACAAAACATTGAAGAAGCACAAATGGAAAAACAACACTCACGCGAAGCAGTCGAGACACAGAAAGACTCAGAACAACAACTAGAGCCTCCAAAATCTAAAGGGAAGTACAAGAAAAAGCAACGTAATGACAAACAACGCCATAATAGAGAGTTGCAACAACAACAGCAGCATCTGGATCATATCTCTCAGCTGGGTCGACTATCTGTACATCTCGACCAATTCGGGGCCATCTTGACATACAAGCCACAAGAAGCAACACAAGCAGAGCTCAACTTACTGGATGATGCAATTAATCGAGAGCAATGACATTGATGACTAGAAGCCGAAGACCGAATACACCAATTACAAGAGAAGCAAAATGTATTTTTGAATAAGTGTCAGGACTTAGTGCATGAAGTCGTTTGTCTTCTAATAAGCTCCGATACGACTAGCACACTTGATAAAGCTTTTCAGTTATTTCAAACAATCGTGTCGACATTGCGAGAAGAACTCATCAGGGACCGACAGGAACAGGCCACAATAACATCTATGATGTCGGCACAATATGAAGCATTTAATTCAGCATATGATCAGCTTAAGCAATATAATGACAAAGCATCAATTGTCATTGATGTTCTTCGCAATTAGTACAAACACTATGGCAATGTATTCACAGAAATGCGGAAGACAAGTGACTTGATTGAAAAACTTCATCAGCAATGCCGAGAAGCTGATGACACCATGAGTAGAACCATCAAAAATGAACTTCTAATAGAAAATAGCAAATTAGAGAAATTAGAAAAAAGTGAAGAGCAATGGTTGAGCCAAGCCCGAAACAACCTTTTCAAAGTGGAACAACTTCAACCACATCTCCAAAATCTACTTACAACTGCTAATAAGAGAATTGAGCTCTTTGATCCTGACTTAATTCATCTGCAGGGAAAGACAACACATGAATAGATGACTGAATTATCAATCCTGACAACACTTATGATTGACATTCAAAACTCACTGTGGCATTGGGAAAACTTCCACCACCATCTATCTATCTCAGCTGAAACAATTATTCAAGTTTGTGCACAACAACAAGCAGCGGCTAGTTCCAGTCATAAATAAACAGTACCAGCTACATCTATCAATTTTGCAGAGTCAACCATCTTTCGTTCACTTATTTCAAATCTCATTCTTTCTTTGGCAAAAAGGAAGATTTTTAAGTAGAAGAGCTCATGAAAATTTGCAATGTAAATCGATATGCTCTCTACACCAGTCGAGATATGTTTGTCGGTTCTGGCGACCAAGCTATGTAGTATGCACGGCAACATAGACTCAACCGAGAAATATTAATTTACAAGATCCTAAGTTATTTCTCTTTGGTTTTAAAGCTTCCTTTTTTAAGATATTATGCCAAATCAAATTGATGGTTTGCAGTATTTACTTCAACTACTTAAACTAATTATCACAGTTTTTGTTCACTTTCTACTTTTGTCTCATTACGGTTATAATGTATTGAAGAAAAACCTTCGAGTTATTCGATGCCTTTGATTATAAGATTATTCTGCCATGTGAATAAACTACAGTAATGGAACAAGTTTACTTATCTTTTTCTCATAGATGTTAAATATCAAGTGATGACATTTTGTAAACATTAGCAATTCATTCATCCTTATTCGTTTACAAACTCACCACGTCGGAAATATTAAACACTGACACAATCGCAAAAGTTCATCAACTTTATAAGGTTTCCAAACAGGTCAAAACGAATTTGTATAAGGTTGAGGAGGTACGACGAGGTCGGAGGAGGACAGAGACGTCGAAGCAAGTCGCGCAGGTCGCAGGAGGTCAAGCAAGTCGAAGGAGGCCGCAGCAGGTCGGAGAATTGTTAAAACTTCAAAATGGTCGGTCTCTTTGGTGGGTGGCAATATGGTCGATGAGCAAATGTCATCAGTTACCTTTATCAAATATGGTTGACTCTTTTAATGAAGTCTAGAGTCAATTTTATATTTATACAAATGTTTTTTTTTATTAAATATATAATTTCTAAAGGAAAAAAAATATACTTTTAATAGTTACACCCACTTAAATTACAATACTTTTAATAGTTACACCCACGTCTTTGTGTTTATTGATTCATTGCATACTAAAGAGAAAGAAAAACACTCTCTAACATTGTTACAAAATTCACTCTTTTTCTAACGTTATTCACTTTTGCACCTCCAAGAGCAAATGCTAGTATAAACTATCATAAAAAAAACATAAATCCCACTTGATAAAAAAGAACCAACATCTTTAAAAAAAACCTACACATATACTTTACCAAATAGCAAAATTCCATTTCAAATCATTTTTTTAATATTAAAGTAAACATCATAATTTCATTTACAATTAAAAAGAAAAACTTCAACCCTATTCAAATACAAAATTTTATAAACTATCATAAAGAAAACATAGATCCCACTTAATAAAAAAAACCAACATCTTTAAAAAAAAAACCTACACATATACTTTACCAAATAGCAAAATTCCATTTCAAGTCATTTTTTTAATATTAGAGTAAACATCATAATTTCATTTACAATTAAAAATAAAAACTTCAACCCTCCATATATGAAAACTTACATCGAGTCACACATAATTATATAATTATATGACAAGTTACATGGAGACAAAACTAGTAACTTAATACTTTTAATTTAATAGTAATAAAAATATTAAATAAATAAATAAAAATTTGTTCAATGAATCTAGATATTATTATTATTATTATACTTTTATACCCCATGAAAATTACTCCTTTAAAATTATATCAATAAAAACTGGACCAAGAACTCTAAATATTATTATTATTTTCATATTTTAAAGAAAATACCCCATCTCTCAATTATGTTTACTTCCTTTCCTACCATAATGATTCTACAGTAACAATGCCGTCCATTCAACTCAAAGCAAAACAGCACGCCGCCTTGATGCATGCATCCCTCCCACAAATAATATATGATTTCTTTACGTTGCAGCGGGGTCATACTACGGATGGCTCAATTACATCACAGTCGCCCTCTTCTCCCAGGAACTTAGAATATCAAAACCACATAGCCGTGGGTATCCACGTCAACTAAGTAATTAATTAAACACGAAAGCAATCCACCTGCGAAAAAGGCGTACAAAGTTGAAACATTCAAAACCTAACTCCGACCATACCAAGCACCGGCAAAGCCGCCATCACATTTTAGAAACTTGCAACTGATAAAGCATAGTTGCTTGGGCATTGCTTTCGCGACTTTCACAACCCGTACCCAATGTTTCTCTCTGCTTCTCGAAGTTTGGAAGCCTGTACGAATTCTGGAATTCACTTTTTGTAAAGAGGTTTTGAAAGTTTAGAAACTTTGGGCCTGGGGGCTTTTTGGGTACTTGTTTTGGTTTTATTTATGTCAAATATGTTCGAATCTTTATGAAGGATATCTAATCTGTACCCGTCTCCTCTCCTCAGTCCCATCGTGCCCGGGGCCAACAACAGGACACCCATCGTATCGTCAAGGCAGCTGATCAGTTAAATCCAAAAACAGTGGCAGATCAAGACCTGCTCCAGACCTTGTCGTTGCAGCAGAATAATGATGTCCCTCTTCAGCTACCAAGACAAGCAAAAGCAGAAGGCTCCAACAACTCAGCTGCTGCGCTCCGCCGAGGGCTTAACAATGCCAGCGGTAAACCCATTTCCTCCACGAATATCTTTATTATTCTCATGGCCAATCGACTCTTCTCTGGCTCTGATACCATACATGATCTGAGTATGTTGTTAATTACAAGATTGCAGGTTCAGGTGATTGTTCTGAATGCTAATATGAGCTGCCAAGATTGCCGCGACAGAGTCTCCAAAGTGCTCTCCAAAATTGACAGTATGTTGCTCAGATTGTGACATTAATGAAACGATTATTAAGTTTTTCCTGTGTATTCATCAACATTTTCGCGGTTGTTCATATATATTAGGTCTTTCTTGAATTTTTCCAGATTTAATGCGCATGATTTCTAATTCTGTTGGGTTTGTTGGTTTGCCTTCATGATTGGCAGATTTGCTGGACTATGTGGTGGACGTGACACAGAAGAAGGTAACTGTGAGAAGTCGTGTGGATCCCAGAAAGAGAATGCAGAGAATTAAATTGGCCAATGACAAGAAGAGAAAGGCCATTGAATTTGAAAGGCTGAGAGGCGATGGATTTTCTACAGATATTCCATCTACAGATATAGAGCAGCAGTTCTACAGCAACAGTGGGAAGAAATCAACAGCTAATCTCATCCAACGTGCCTGCTGTTTTCGTTTTGTGTAGTCAGATTTTCGGTTCCAAGAAAATCTTGCAAGTTAATTTCCTTTTGTTTAGAATATCTAACTTAACCATAGCAGTGAATACTTCAGTAATCGAATGAACTACTCCGCTGGACTGTGTAGATAGACTTTTATTATTATTGTTTGTAATTGATTATACGATGAGTTATTTAATACACATTCCTACCTGATTTGGCAACGATTCAGACAAAATGAAGCTCTCTGGCATGTATTTTTTGTATTCTGATTCAGGCAAGATGAAGCTCTCTGGCATGTAAGTATTCTGCCATTTATATTTGTATTCTGCTCTAGAAGCATTTATGCGTTTACTTCTTTCTGGGTGTGTGTAAAGATTTCAATAATGAAAGAAAATTTTAAAACAATTGTGACAGGACAGGGTGGAGGTTTTGTTTTTTTTTTTCAATATAATATAGCTAGCGCCGGATAACGCGGGGACGCCTTAGAACAAGGGCGTGGGGGTTCGATCCCGGGTGAGGACGGCCACAGTGCAGGTTGGAGGTTTATTGGAATTGAGAAATAAGTGCAGAATAAGTTTGTAATTTTCCAATCTTGCGGTCCGCTTTGTTTAGTTCTTCCCGTCTTGTAATCTATTCGCGTGGGAGGTGGGGTTTCGAAACCCGTTCGGAATTTAGTAATTTTGTACATTGGTAGTGCTCATTTTGGAATCATTCCAACTTAAAGCTCAATTTAAACAAACCTTTACAATTTTGGAGACCCTATAGATTTGGAAGTAATTACTTTTCCTACTTCATTTTGAAGTTTATGCAGCATTGAACTTCATAATTAATTAAACTCAACTTCTTTAAGGGGACACTGAAGGAAAAACTTAAAGCGACGATATATTTGTTACATGTTTCTTTTGTTTCACCTTTTTCAAAACATCAAAGTTTCATCAACATTTATCACAATTTTTTCTAATAATTAAAGTTTACCGATATAAATGTCAGCAATATGTTATGGCTTTGCTTCAATTTAGAAACAAGAGCCACAAAGTGGCGATGTCCCCGACATTGCTAGTGGGGGCATTGTCAAGTGTATATGAAATTGTCATTAATTGATAAAAGTGATTTTTTTGCCAAAATGATTTTTCTTTTCTTCTATTTTTGTGAGTTCCATAAAAAAGTAGTCAAGTAAGGTAGTAAATAATTTTTAATTTAAATGGGTATATAAAATGCAATGTAGAAAAAAAGAAAGAGGTAGTTCTTTTGCATGATAAAAAAGAGAGAGAATAATTTCGGAACTTGAATAGAAAATTGTGATGGTATATCTATTACATACTTGCATTTATATTAGATCTGTGAACAATTCTTTTCTTTATAACATACCTACATTGTATTATAGAACATGAAAATAATATTTTTTCTATGCAACAAGCATTTTGTTTCAAAGGCCATGAACTAGTGCGTTTAGTACAAAAGGCAAGGAAGACACAATGTCTTCAACAAAAACAACAAAAACTACAATCATAGATCTATTGGAGCCATAGCATATGCACAGTGTAATTAGAAATATGGCAGAGCTGGTTGAATATTAATATAAATTCAAAGTATTTTGATCACTAACTAGTTCAGTTACATTCCATGGATGATAAACAAATGCATTGAAAACAAGATCACAAAAGCTTCTTGCCTTTCTCTCTTACAAATGTATATCCAAATATCCAAGAGTGAATTTACATTGAACTTTCTACCCTTGGGAAATGCTGCCAAGTCCAAAAAGCATTCCTCGGATTCATCATCAAGGACATTTATACTTGTCCTTGATATAGATTCCGCTCTTGAAAGTTTGCTAGCATTTTGACAAATTTACTGGGGTTCATTGCCCAAAGAGCTCCCAATCATCTTGAGGGCAAGTGGTAAACCCTTGCTTTATATTTGAACACTGAAAAATGCCAGGCATATTCAAAATTGCATTTTGCAGTGGCATAATCGGTGCTTTGGCAATGTTTTTTTCCTGTGCATTGCAAAAAGATAATGAGCAATTATGTTTGCATGGTTTTTGCAATTGACCGTAAACTGAATTTGCAAGGAAGCTTATCTCTTCTGATTGAAAAACATATTATGTGTCAAACATTGGTATGCTCATTTAAACAAATATCTAATGATGGCTTATCATTATCAAAATGTTCAACAAGAAATTTATATATTTTCAAAAGAAATAATTGAAAACGTGGAGATCATCAGCCTACAGGATCCTAGCTTCATGAAGTAATCAAGTGAATTTGGCATACCTGGAAGTACAAAAATATTCAAGAGATGACATAAAAGTGATATTGATCTCCTGCATGGTAAACATAGAGTATCCTTGGCTTCTGTTTCAATGGGTGACCACTACCTTCAAAGTCATTGAAAAGAATTTAGCATTCCAGTTACATAATGAATAACAAATACAAAATTATAAATAATAAGTAGAGTGTATTGACAAAGACTTTTTTACCTGAACAAGTCTTAAGGAGGTGGAATTGTCACAATTGGTTGTATAATGCTGAAGCGTTAAGCCATGCGAATTCCTGTATGGTTATCAAGTAACCGAGACAAATGATAAACTGCTCCATATAAGAAATATCTGAGTTCATAAAATTAATAATAGATATGCCTGGAAGATAAGCTTTTATATCCCAATGCCTAATTTTCAACAGATACATCCCTTATAAACGTTATTTATACATCTTTCTAGATAAGTTTGATTGGACAGGATCTATTCTAATTTAAACCTCCCGGTGGAATGAATTAAATGAATGGGTGGCTAAGAATTGAAGCAGCTGCACAGTGTAACAACTATTGATCAGATTTGCTGCTACTGAACCCTACGTTTTTACCCTTCGATCACTCCACTGCTGTGGTCCCATCCTCCTCAAAACCTTGGGGGTAAACATAGAGTATCCTTGGCTTCTGTTTCAATAGGTGACCACTATCTTCAAAGTCATTGAAAGGAATTTAGCATTCCAGTTACATAATGAATAACAAATACATAATTATAAATAAAATAAGTAGAGTGTATTGACAAAGACTTTTTTACCTAAACAAGTCTTTAGGAGGTGGAATTGTCACAATTGGGTGTATAATGCTGAAGCGTTAAGCCATGCGGATTCCTGTAGGGTTATCAAGTAACCGAGACAAATGATAAACTACTCCATATGTTAAATATTAAACTAGCAATGCAGCACCCTGCTCAAGTTTGGTTTTGCACCTGCATTACGTGTTTTAGCATATCTAGATGCAATATGTTGTGATGGCTGTAGGTTATCGCCATATAAACACTGTCATTAAATAAGATTATTTGATTGCATTTTGCATTGAAAATATAAGAACACAATTATAAGACATAAATAAATGTATAGGTACAAGTTTGAGATAGAAAATGACCTTATCTTTGAGCAGAGCTTGATGTCTGCGTTTAAAATAATAATGCACTTCTTTACAAAAATAGATGCTGCCAAGTCTGCACCATGTTCTTTTGCCTGTCTTGAATTGTTGTTAGCTACGATCATACCTGGAGAAATTGTGTTTGCATGGTTTTTCACCAAAACCAAGGATCTTAAACTTCATATTAGTGTGTACCGTTACAAGCTGTTTTCAAAGTACATGAAAATTATGTGTTTGACATTCCCAGAAACACATAAAACTTAAAGACTATGGACCAGAATCCAGATGATTTGTTTATTTTGGGTAGAAATAAATAAAACATTTTGTATATTACTTTGGTTAACAAACAACAAAGCCAACAAATATTCATGAGTACAAATCAGTAAACTGGATCAAAATTCTTTAATCACGTTTCAACATATCATCAACTAATTACACCAACCCAAATTTCTTCAATCGCATTCAAATATACCCAAAAGTACAGGTTTTTTATCAATATCCAGAGAAAATTTACTTTTAAGAGGATTTATATCTATTCAGTGACTGTTTTCAACACACTTCAGTAGATTTAAAACAAAAACATAATAAAAGGAGAATGACCCAACAAGTCTTCCATCTGTATTTACAGGTATATATTATACTACATGAGAATTTGAACAACATACGCAAATGGCCATACCCATTACCAGCACACCAATACTTCTTAAGAAACGAAAATGGATCTAAGAAAGATTCAATTGTTTTTATGAAATCACATATTTAATCAAAATAGCATTGAGTCAAATTGACTGATTAGGCAAAAAGCAGGAAGAATGAAAAATATGCCTATATGAATCGAAGTTGGCATAAAACCCAGAGAATAATTCAGAGCTATAGTAAATGCAAACCAAAATCTGAAACGTCTAAAAATTATTGACAAACACCAAGCTCGAAGACGGAGGAAAGCATTCGTCTGCCTCCTGAGCAAAAACGAATCCAATCTAGAAACAATTGCTTTTACAGAATCACATTTTTCAGGTGATTGATTCTAAAATTCATGATAACATAATCAAGCCAGCTTTTAAACCATTCATAGATCATTTTAAACTCAAACCGAACATGCAACATATACAAATGCAACACACCATTTCAGCACAAAGTAGTAATTTGTTTGAAATCTATGTTGCAAAACCTACAACAAACCAAGGCAAGCCCAACATAAGAAAATTGCTGCAATTAAACCAGTTTTTTAATCAGTTATTGATTCTAAATATGATATCAATATCAATACATGATGAACAATGTAGCAAGTAAACAAATCACTAAACATTTACAAATATAGAAAAAATCATCATTCGATTGTAGACAAATAGGATGGTCTAAAAATCAATGAGGAAAACTAACCTCAAGTGAGAGAGCAATGCTGCTTAGAATGTTTTAACAGTCCTGAGGTAAAACAAACAGAACAGATAAATGATTATTATTGTTACAAGGCCATACATGTATTCAGCCATTGATTCTAGAAATCAAGAACATTTTCAAGAATCAGGAAGACACAAAAGCAAAGCAGTTACTGCTACATCACCACATTTGATTTAGCGACTGATTATAAATAGCATTCAAGAACCAAGAACATTCAGAATCAAAACTAATAAGAATGAAACCCAAGAACTATAACTAAAGCAAACTACTTGAAAACATAGCAGAAAGTTAGAAACCATCATTAAGAGAAAACTAGAAAAATCCAGGGACAAAGTCAAACTAAATACACACCAAAGACTGAGCATTTCCAGATGTCGAGCATCCCTAGATATAACAGAAACAAAAAAATCCTCAAGCATATATTAAATGTAGCTACTGTAACTGCACTAAAATAAAACTCCAAGATGACAAACAATCCATACTCATGTCAAACAAACTGCTATTATGCTAAAAAATTGAAACGCAACTCAGATAAAGCTCCAACAAATTAAAATAGTCAAAGCCAACTTAGATAAAGCTTGAAGAAGTTGACACATTCAAGCACGCATCAAACAGAATTCAAAAATATGCAATGTACAATAGAAAAACATCAATTTTCAACAAAAATGGCAGAAGATAATTTGGATTCTAGTCCTTATTCTGAGATGATTTTACAATTCAGCTACAAACAAGTACAATGGCCTGGAAAAATCATTCAGGGAATTATCTCAGAGTTCTTACCAGACTGTGTAAAGAAAAAGATCATTGTCGCAGCGAACACTGTGATGGCTGGGAACCGGGAAGTGAAAAGGAAGAGTCTATGAACACACAATAGAATGAAGTGCGCTGATCCCTGCAGGATATCACGATACAATCACTGTCATTGTGTAAGATTGTTTGATTTCATTTGGGTATTCAAAATATAATAAGACAATTAGAAGTCATAAATAAGTGTATATGTACAAGTTTGAGATAGAAAATGACCTTATCTGTCATCCCATGTTGATGTTTGGTTTTAGAATAATGAATGTACTTCTTCAAGAGTTTAACAACCATGTTCTCATTTTTGGAATGCATTGTTTTAGAGCATTCAGAAACAACAACCATGATACCTGAAGATGTGATTAACTCTGCCCTTTCTTTCATAATTTGAGTTTTTTAACAAAGTTCAATTTTCATTATTCCCAAACATAAAGAATGGACCAAAAATCGAAAGAATGACTTATACTCGTTTTCTTCTGATTTATCTAGCTAAAGCTGAGAATCAACCAGGGGGAAAAAATGATGAAAATCTGCCTCAGGCAAGAGAGGTAGCCTTTTTGATGAAGTGAACTTATCCAAGATTTAGTATTTGTTTCAAGTCACAATGGTAAATCCATAATCATGATCACGAGGGTAAATTCACCATTCTAACTCATAATGACAAGGGTGAATTCATGAAATAATTCCTATCTAGCTGGCATTGAGCAATATATGGTTTTCATATAGAGGCAAAGTTTGTACATTGCATGGCATTTTTCAGAAAACATTGCAAAGGTTTGAATTGGAAAAGTAGATTCAACATTCACCATTCTAACTCATAATGACAAGGGTAAATTCATGAAATAATTCCTATCTAGCTGGCATTGAGCAATATATGATTTTCATATAGAGGCAAAGTTTGCACATTGCATGGCATTTTTCAGAAAACATTGCAAAGATTTGAATTGCAAAATCAGATTCAACAATAATAAGCAGAATCCCAAATCTGAAACCATAATCATTAGATAAAGAAAAAGCAAAGCAATTAAATGACCGGAATTGTGAATCTAGTCAATATTATGTATCAATAATTCTATATCATTTTATACAGTTCTAACAATTTGATAACCATGAAAGAGGTAGAGAAAAAAACAGTTTAGCAATATTTTAACGGAAGTTCTTTCAGGTGCATTAAGTCTATAAATATGTAAAAGGCTTTAAAACCACATAAATTTACAAAATGTATAATGAGAACATGCATTTATTCAAGTCATAGCATATGCACTTTGTATCAAAAGCTAAGAGAAGCCACGCTTTGGCAAAATCTGGAGCAGTGACAACATAAGGCATGTTGCAGTAGCATGTGCAGTTTCTATCATCCCTGCATATGGGCCGTGCATTACTATCAGCAATTATGCAAAGAGTATAAAAACAGATTTGAAAATAAGATATGTAGCAAACGCTAATTTAAATGAAAAACAAATACTGTTGACTGCTATATTTCTGTCTTTTTTTCTTTCGCATACATTGGCCATTGGAATGGACAAAATGTTAAAAAAAAAACAATTGCAAGACCTTTGTGATTATGGAAAGAATATAAAAACAGATATGAAGATAAGATATGTAGCAAATGCTAATTTAAATGAAAAACAAATACTGTTCACTGTTATATTTCTATGTCTTTTTTTTCTTTTCCATACATTGGCCATTGAAATGGACAAAATATAAGAAAAAAAAACAATTGCAAGAGCTTTGTGATTGACAGTAAACCAATGCAAAAGGCAAAAAATCTATTAAAAGTGAACAGGGTTTTGGTAATCTTATACTAGGGATGATTCCTCTGCTTTTACTAGGCTCAGTGCTTTTTGCAATCTTCAAATAAATGAACACAGTAACAAAAGCGAACTTCAGATACATTAAAATTGAATCTTCAAAAAGCCGTTGAAGTTTATTATTGATTAAAAAATAAATAGGACAATTGACAGATATATAAGCGATGAACATGATTACAATGCAAGGGTTGTGTGAATGGGAAAAGAAAAATTATTTAAAATTGTGTGTATTTTGTAAAAAACAGGTTCAAATAAATCATAAAAGAAGTTGCAATAGAGAGTGTTTGTAATCTATTTTGAAATATTGAATCGAAGCTGAAACAATTGGAAAGTTGTTCAAAGTGTTTGAACAAAAAGGAAAATTATGATCATACCTTTTGTTCAAAATTTTTTGACTTCGACAATTCTGTTGTTCATTGCCAAAGTGTAAAGCCCTTGTTGCTTCAATTTGCGAAGATTGTAAATGGCTGAGGAAACACTATTGGAGTATTGTTCATAAGAAATAACTAAAACATCGGGACAACATTCTTTTAATTGTGTACCCCGAAGTGTACATTCAATAGTCCCTTCTTCAGTCTCTAGCTTACATTGTAATATATGTTCATAAGTAGTTGGTGTTTCACGATTGCAAAATGTACAAAAAACGGTGCTTTGTATCATTGGCAGTTTACACTGTGTGCAAATGCAGTGGTAGGGTGGTGCAAAAACATTTTTTACTTTCAATGTCCCATATACTTGTTCTAGCCAAGTAAACAGAAAACATAAAAAAACATTGCAATGAGCATGTTTTGATACAAAGGCCATGCTACGGAAAAGCACAAAATCGAATTTATGAAAACATGTTTGCAAATGCAGGTTTTGCAACATGGTGTTTGAAAACATATCATTGTACTGAGTTGTGTTGCTGCTAATTGGAATACTAAATCTGGAACTGTAAAAAATACATTTTGACAAGTAAAAAGTATATATTTTGTTCATATCAGAAGCAGAAAACTTTGATGTCAATAATGCAGCAGGCTGAACATTTAAGAAAAAATCAAATCTGTTTAATAGCTGTGAAATTGCTGAAACTACATACAAAGAACTTGCTTAATTGACAATGAAATGACAAAAAAACATTTCAAGTGACATTACAGGAGACATTGTTCATATCTCACCTGTGTTTTAGCTTCAATTATTGGAAGCAAACTTTGTATTGCGAAATCATCATTTAGGGGATCTATAAAAGTTGCTTGTGAAGCCTTCATAAGATGAGTTCCTTTTGCACCTGGTCTTACGATATTTTTTATTAGATACAGAGGTGGTTCGTCAAGTGCAAGTTGTCGTTGCACTCGGACAAAGAAATTTGTATAGCTTTCATTAACCTGAAACTGAACATGAATAACTGAAGAAGAATTAGTGAAGGGGATGGGAATAGACAAATGTTTTTTGTTATGGGTTCTATCTTTTTTTTTTTTGTATATCCATCTAGCAGTAGATACAGCAGGAAAGAAAAAACATAAAAAAATGAAATCAAATATAGTGAAAAAAAATTGTTTAAAGAGAATCCACTTTACAGTTGCATAGTCATTTTCACTTTCACCATCTCTTATGTGGAAGTCCAATTGCTTATTGTTGTATTCACAGGAAACAACTATGACTGCAACAAAACCTACGACATATGCCTCATCTAATGTAACCAGCTCATTGATTGTTGTGTCTGGCGGAAGGCAATGCATTTTATATACTTGGTCAATTGTCTCTATGATACTTGTTGGCAATATCGCTATTGAATTTATTGCATCTCCTCGGTCATATTGACCTTTCTTTTTCAGTTCAAAACCAGAAATTCTAACACTTTTGCCAGGCAAAAAGAAATTGCCAAAGCGATTTATCAAACTATCATTAATTGTAATTTTCATTGTCATTAATCCATTTTTGTCAACAACATCTGCATGCAGAATCTATGTCTTAACAGGGGAGTTTTGATTATGATTTTGTGCAGGTCCATAGACAACCAAAAAATCCCCCTCAAATACATGCCTATGTGTTGTAGTACATAGCTGTATTATTGATGATGGTTCAACTGCCATTTGCTTTAATTTGTGCACATTTAAAAATATCAAAAAGTGAAAGAACAAATGGATTAGTGTTTGATTGAATGTTGAATTTTGTATCGAATACACTAAAATGAAATTAGTAGAGAAGCTGAACTAGATGATTCATTCAAATGTTTGAATTTGTGTTAGGTACAAGATAAAGTAATGTAGTCAAAAATATTGAATCAACAAAGCTGTTGGATAGGAACATTACTATTTAGGACTGTTTGTTGGCTGCGACAGTATTCCCATTGCAATAGTCTCTAGAGCATCTTGTGAAGAAGAAACATTTCTTTCTGTTGAAGGACTGTCTGATGTCATAGACATAGCTAAATTCTCTCCTTGGGCAAGAATATTGTTTCTGATTAGTTGTTTTTTTGAAATGCTGTATTTTTTTTTTCCCAATTTGCACATCCAATGAAGACTCAGAGCATGTTAAAATATTCAAGAATATATTTCAAATAGAAAAGCATCTTAAAAAAAGACAAAAAACAAGAAAGACAAAAAGCTGTATCAGTTCTTATATGCAAGTTGCAGGTACTGATAAGATACTAGTAAAATGATCTGACCAATATGCATCAGAAATGGTAAATGAAAGCTTGTCAATGTCTATGTTTGTCCAAAAATGGTCAATCATAGAACCATATTCTGTTGTAGCTATGTTTGTTTTTAACTGTAGACATTTACTCTGCATAAACAATTCCAACCTCCTTTTCGATATTGTTTTTTTGTACATGTTAATGTTAAAGTCACCAGTTATTATGGTTAGCATTTTCTTGTTGTTTTGTAAGATAACAAAGTCCAAGACATCAATAAGGTTGTTAACAAGATTATTTGGTTTGTTATAAATATTGACAAGCTAGAGAATATTGTCAGCGACCATAATGCAAGTGAAGAATATGAATTAGGTGTCGAGCGAGGAATATCAACTGATTTTGCCTTGCCCTTCTAGGATATATATAATATTTTTATGGTTAATTGACAGCACAATGAACTAATGAAATGATAATTTCATGTGAAAGGTGGTGTTTGAGACCCTGGACAGTAGTGAGCCTTCATATGTTTTTTGATCATTATAGATATAAACTTCACTAATTTAGTTGCGAGCTTATATGTTTAAAACAAGCAAATACATAATTATTAAGCACCATGTTGAATATCAATACATGGCATGAACAATGCCTTGAAGGACATGACAACATGTTGCACCTCACAATTTACCCCAGTATACAAATATCCAAATGCATATTTGTAACCACTGAGATAGGCTTTTGTGTCGTTTGCATTCAAAGGTAGAAAACATAGAGCACATGCACATGCAATAAAGTAACAGTTTCCCAACTTGCATGTAGTTAGATGCCGTGATTACAGTGCAGGGTTATAAACATTTCTTGAATGATGTGAGCAAAAAGTCAGTGTGCAAAAAAAAATTTAATAAAAAACAAGAATTCCATAGCAATCAAACACCTTTAAGGTAGTATGTGCCCTTCCTGTATAGCTAATAATACTGAACACAATTCACATTAGTTCCACAGCACAAATTCCAATAGAAACAACAAAAACAAATTTCCAGAAAAAAGCATTCCATGGATATACATTAGTCAGTCTAAATACTTACCTCTTGAAACCAAGAACCCCAAAAGTACAACCCATAAGTTCTTAACACGGGCTCTTTGGTGTTGGTTGTGGAGCCAGATCTTCTAGTCTCACAGATGATATTGTATTAGCCATGTTTGTACCCCAGTTCTATATGATGTGTAGGTGGACTGTACACTCACCCCAGCGGGGGGGTGTGGGGGGGCATCGCCCCCCCACGGGGTTCCAGGGGGGCCCATCCCCCCTGGCTGGGGGATCCGGGGGCCAGCGGTCCCCCGGTGGGGGTTCGGGGGCAGCGCCCCTGAAGAAAATTTTTGGGGCTGTTTTCGCCAGCTGTTTTGCGGGCCCATGGTTTTTGGGTATCCCGTGGTATTTTCCCATTGTATTTCCCTTATAAAAGAAAGACATTGTAATACGGCTAGGGTTGATGTATTAGGTTTTATGCATTGTAAATATCTTTGAGATCTGGAGAGAGACTGTAAAACAGAGAAGAGGAAGTGCAGCGGTTGTGCTGCAGGTTGTATCCCTTCGACTTGCTGGACGGTAATAATAATAAGGACTGGCAAATTCAGTGTGGATGTAGCCCAAGTTGGGTGAACCACGATATATCTGTGTCTCTCTTGTAATGTGTATGTGTGATTATATTTGCATTTCTGTTTATTGTTATTGCTCTGCGATCCTGTTTTTCTAACATTTGGTATATTCAAAACTGTTATAATGAGTTACACTAACAAGTAAACTAAAACGATAAACTATTAATATTCAGTAACATGTAATAAAATAAACATACATATCATATAACAAAAATAGAGATATAGTTTAAGATACCAACTTGGGTGTGAAACTATTCTTGAAAATATACTCAGAAGTGTTACTTTCAGAAAAGACTGTTTGTGCCTTGGAGAGGTCAGTCTTTTGTAGGAACCAGCTAACCCTACAAGAGGGTGTGTACAAACCAGAGAGAGAGAAAAGACTGGAGTTAATTAGGTCAATGACAGTCAATCACAGTACATAACTCAACATAAATAAAGTCACAAAAATTATAAACTTCAACCAAGTCTTAGGATAAAAGAAGTGATTATCAGCACATCACAACTGACCATAGGTGATCAAAGTCAAGTACTCTATAAGACCAAAAATTCAACAAGGTGGTATTAAAAAAATGGAGGAGGGTAAATGTTTGCATTAACCACAAGTCAAAGACAAGGTAACAAAAGTCCAATAATAACTCAATCAAGGTGGAGAAGGTACAACAAGTATTTAATAATTCAATCAGTAACAAGTAATAAAATAAACGTATTGATCATACAACAATTAGAGAGGTATAGTTGAAGATCTCCACGTCAAAATTAAACTAAAAATACAACAGCATACATGTCGATGGTAATTTTTTCGATCCAAACCTATCAAGTGTACTTTTACGTCAGCAGTATTCTTTTCTGCGAATTGTAGCTATAGTTCGGAGACAAGAATACTACTGACCTAAAAGTATACTTGATAGGTTTGAATGGAAACCATTTTCAATGTTGATGCCACTACCCTCCTTATTGTCTTACAAAAAGGCATGAAAATAAGGAAAAAGACTCAAAACTATGGACTTCACATTCAAAGAGTTCCTTACAATCACATTAATATGACGTGCCACAACCATTTCTCTTGACACCCACTCTTCATTCATTCTGTATGCATTTCACTATGCAACCGTCTCAGATACTCACTACGTTTTGCCTCGATTAGTTGATCAATTCAGTATGACCCACAACCGCTGGCAACACTCCTCGAATGGCGGGCATGGGTCATACTGAATTGATAAACTAATCGAGGGAAAATGCAATGAGAATCTGAGACGGTTGCATAGTGAAATGCATATAGAATGAATCAGGAGTGGGTGTCAAGAGAAATGGTTGTGGGACGTCATATGAGAGGAAATGGTAATGGGAATTGAAAGGTCAAATTAAATTTGCATGGTGGTAATAAACTACACTTGTGTCTTCCATTGTCAGCTATACTTCAAGCTTGAAGGTGGTGGCATGAGTCAGGTGGCATTAGTTGGGGTGGCAAAAATCGCGTATATGAAGTTGCAAAGTTTTTGTTAAAGTTTATATTTATTTGTATTTTTTGATTTTTTTTAAAGTTCATTTTACGCGGTTGTGGTTTCATGCTTACACAGTGACGTTGGCCTGGGGCTATGTGCCCCAGGCCCCGGCGGCAAGATGACGTTTCCCGTTTTAAATGAGGTTTAAATGAGGTTTAAATGGTCTCGGGATTGAAGACTGCTGACCCATGACCCTTAGAACCAAGGGTATGCTCCAAATGTGGCCAAACAACCGTAGCATTGGATAAGAGCAAAACTTCAACAAGGTGGTTTTAAAAAAGTTACTCAAGGAGGATAAATGACCCCATTAAACACAAGTGAAAGATAAGGTACCACAAAACCAATCATATCTCAATCAAGGTGGGGAAGGTACAACCAGTCATATCTCTCTCAAATGTACAGCCGTCCAATATAGCCTAAAAGCTCATCATCACAGTATAAGGAAGGGTGGTGGGATGCGAAATAGAAATATCGCTCATTTCTCTCTATTGATCAAATAACAATAAAAGAGGTGCCACCTAACATCTACACATCAACATTAAATCAAAAATCAGATCTGAAGTGTGGGTACAAATATAGTTCCTTGTACTATAGAAAATAAAAGCCACCCGTGTTATCTTTCAATTTAGCAATATGATCTACAGAAGCAAAATTTTCTCACAATTACCATTGAAATTTCTGACTAGCGCTAAAGCAATAGCAAAAGAATTTATAACAAAATTTTGATCTCTATCAACTTGAGCACTCCTGTGTGGTCCCTGTGCTGAAGTTGGTCCTCGAGATGTAAGTTGCTTACACAGATAACCATTGCATGACTGCACAATCTTCTAAACACATATAAAGTAGATAGGAAACACCAAACATTAAATGTGATACATACCCTGGCTTTGTCTTGCATATTTCTTTCCTATGGCTTAATTTATGAGGATGTATGTGCCGTTATAGTCTTATCCTATAGCTAGATCTAGTGCTTTAACCATATCAAGGAATTACGATTTGCAAACATCTTCAATCAAATGAATTAACAATCATCCAAGGATAAGCAAATACACCTGAAAATGCCTATTTGTAAATGCTTGCTTAATATAGTTATTCACATTTGCACTTTGCAAATGAAATGAAAGAGTTAGAAACCAAGAACAGGTTTTTGGTGCATTATTACATAGTTTTAAATCAGCATTCAATTGTGATGATTATGCAATAATGAGTACTCATTCTTTTGCATGAAGCACTTATATTTTCTATTTTCCATTATTAAGGCCTATAACTAAGCATTATAGACAACTGCTTTGCAGAAAGAAATTCTTGACAGCAACTAATTTCTCTAGATTTAGCCCTAACGTGAAATGAATAATAAAATCTAATTAATACAGTACTGAGCAATTTAAGGAAAAATTTGTAACCAGATTTCGTAAACAGGAAATTAATAAATTATTTATATTATTAAATAACAAAAATCCCAATTTTCAGACCTCTTTTATTTACTACAAAAAACAAAGACATTTTGCACAAAACCCAAATCTTACTCACAGTCAAGCTACACTGAATTTTCTGGATGCTATGTGATTCTGAAATTTCTATATGTTATATGACTTTGAAATGTCTCTATCCTAAAGGATGTCTGTACTTGGGATATGTGTGCAAAAATTTAAATATATACACATTTTGACCAATTGCAGCTAACAAATCCAGATGCAGTTTTGGACAAAATTAAAAAGTGTTTTTAGCACATGTCATTTCAACTGAAATCATCAAGGTTAAGCGCAAGAAAATTGTGGTAATTACTAAGTGAACTATCCCCAAATCAATGACATCATCAAGTGGATTTCTTAGTCTCGTAGACTACTATAGAGGTGTGTTTTATAACTCAGGCAAATTGTAATGTTCATATCTATATAATGTATATAGCTTTTAAATTCGTAAAAACTAGGAAAAAAATCACATATATTTTGTTAATAATAACAACAATAAATTTATTAATTTGCATCCATAGACATGTATATGTTTGTATGGAGTTTCAAGAGTGATTTCAACTGGTCGAATCATCAATACAAGGTATTATGTTGATAATAGGCCATAGTTCCCTTAGAAACCCCCCTAGTGGTGGCTCAAATGGTTGAAGTGTACACGCAAAGAATCATGCCAATGGAAGGTCATAGATCATATATACAAATTTGATCAACTTTCTTGGGGTTACCATCCACTATTATAGATGGTAGTTGAAGCACCCTCCAAATATTTCGAGGAAGGGTGGGCATCCCACAAGGTTTTGCTTTAACACACAGACAAACAACCCATGCAAATAGCTCAACTAGTTGTTGCAATGTTGTTGGATATTTGGGCAACTTTTCGCTAGAAGATGCTTAGTTTGCATCTCTTTAGATGAGACATACTAGTTTACACTAATGAATTTATTAGAGATGTCATCTACAACATTGATTATCAGAAATAAGCTCATTAATATGAAAATTGATAGTTTTAGAGATATATTATTTATAAAAAACAATATAATTTTTTTCCATCATTTAAGTAAAACTTCAATATGAAATACTATTAAATAATCACAAAAGAAAGCTAAAAACTGGCAAAAAAAATACAATAGCATTAAAAACCTCAAAATAATGCTAAAAAGATCACTTATTACTACAAGTGAAAGAAATGACATAACGTGCATGCTTGTTTCAAATGCAAGAGCAATCTGCCTTTCATTAGAATGTTGAAATAGTCAAGATACTCTGTAGAGAAAAAAATATTGTCATGAGTCTTTAAATGTAAATCGGTTCATCAAATTTGAACATGTATTGCTTAGTGATATCAATTTGGAAATATCAAAGCTTTAAAGGGAAGCCATTGCATAGAGAGGAGGAATATTAATTTGTTAATTGGCCAACAATGAAGAAGCTTGCAGAGATGAGATGATGAGATGTTAAGAATATATGTTATATTTTTTAATTTAAATTTTTTTTATTATATATGTTTTAGATGATAAATATGAACAACGTCAGTGCATAAGGATGAAACCACAACCACGTAAAATGAACTTTAAGAAAATAAAAAAATACAAATAAATATAAACTTTAACAAAAACTTTGCAATTTCATATCCACAATTTTTGCCACCCCAACTAATGCCACCTGAGTCAAAACTATATGTCGGGGACATAATAAGAACATAGAGAACACGCACACAAATTGTGGCACTATTAACATCATTATTTAAAAGTGATGCCTTTATATGGGATAAAAAAGCTAAAGACTATTTTGAAAAGTTGAAAACCTTAATGACATTCACTCTGGTCTTGACAAATTCAGATGTCAGGAAAACATGTGTCCATGAATACTATGTTTCAGAAACATGCTTAGGAGTTCTGCTCATAAGTGATAAACATCTCATTGCCTTTGAGAGGCAAAAATTACAACTGAATGAGCATATAAAGTCTACATACGATGGAAAGACGTTGGCAATAACACATGCCTTGGTCAAGTGGAAGCAGTACTTGTTGCGAGATAAATTTCTCACGATGTTGCAGTTGGCGTATTGATGCGGTATGGTCCAGGGTTTTGTGGTGTTAATGCAGTATGACGCGGGATGACGTTTACTGCTTTAAATGCGGTTGGTGGTCTCAGGACTCAAGACTCCTGTGCGATTTATTCACCAGTCTTGTCGATTTATCGTCTGTTTCGTCGAGCTCTGTTGTGTGCCCACTAGTGTTGGGTTGAGGTGTTTGTATGGCGATAACCTATAGCAATCAGAGCATATTGCATCTACATATGCTGAAACGCGTAATGCAGGTGCAAAAGCAAACTTCAGCAAGGTGCTGCATTGCTAGTTTAATATTTAACATATGAAACAGTTTATCATTTGTCTCGGTTATTTGGTAAGTCATCAAAGCAGCTGAGCAAATCTAGGTTTTTTACTTCGACATTTTGTGCAAAAAGGCTAAGAAAAATCTAGCTGCAAACGGCTTATTAACAAAGCTAGATGCATCTAATTAGGAAATGTGAGTTGGATTCATATTTCTATTTGTTCAACCCTCCTAATAATTATGCATGGAAACATTTCGATAAATGAACAACTCATTTTAGCGAAAGAGATTAAAACATCTTCGTGAAAGCGATTGAAAAAATCATGACTACACCAAGTTAGCGAAATAAAAACTAAAAATAAATTATGCTCTAATTCAAACGCTGGCATATCCATGCAACACTGCAGGTTTAAATGGTCTCGGGACTCAACACTCCTGTGTGATTTATTCACCAGTCTTGTCCATATATCGTCCCATTCCTTGAGCTCTGTTGTGCGCCCGCTAGCGTCGGGTTGAGGTGTTGCAAGGGTTTAAACGTGTTGCAGTTGGTGTATTCATGCAACACTGCAGGTTTAAATGAGGTGTTGTGTTCCCGCTAGCATCGGGTTGAGGTGTTGCAGGGGTTTAAACGTGTTGCAATTGGCGTATTCATGCAACACGTGTTGCAGTTGGTCCAGGGTTTCGTGTGGGCCATTAACCTTTGTCTTGGTGTCAAATCACTGTCCACACAGGCCAAAAAAGTATACATCTACATTATTGCGACAAACTATAGATCACTCGAGCATACCCAGGGGTTTAAATGTGTTGCAATTGGCGTATTCATGCAACACGTGTTGCAGTTGGTCCATGGTTTCGTGTGGGCCATTAACCTTTGTCTTGGTGTCAAATCACTATCCACACGGGCCAAAAAAGTATACATCTACATTATTGCGACAAACTATAGATCACTTGAGCATACCCAAGTTGACCAATGCAGTCTATGGTAGCCTAGCAACAAGCTGATCTGGTTTCATCTAAAGAAAAAGCTATTTTCAGATTGGATATTTCATCAATTTTTGCTTAAATAAAACAGCAGTTTGTCAATACCATCATCACTGCATCTAAGAGTTTGTTAATGTTCATGTTTCTTGTAACAGTATTCATGACAAATAACAAACTTTGCCAATATAGGGCTCTCTAAATATTCACAGGATTCCTGTGAATTTACAGGAGTGTTCTCTTCCAAACACTGTCCACGTTTTCTCCTTTAGATGAAACCAAACCATCTTCTTGCTAAGTTATCATAGACTTCATTTCAGATTAGATGTTTCAAAAATTTATCCTTAAATAAAACAGTAGGTTGTGAATCTCAGCATCACTGCATGGGTTTCCCCTTCAACCACATATGGAACTGAAATACTTGTTAGTCGTTACCTCATTTGGCAGATGTCAAAGTCAAAGACAATGAAGTATCTCACCAAAGACCCATATTTTATACTGCACCCGAAATGTTGTTTGTCTTATATGCGCACTTGCCAAAGGCAATGGAAAATGACCACCCCTCTCTTAAGCTCCCGGTCTGTTGTTTTGGGGTAGACTTCTATTGTCAAGTACAGATACCTAGGTTGAAAGTGCTTTCTACTTCTAGATTCAGTAAATCTGTATAGTATCTGTTTTCTGAGAAAACTTGAAAAACAGGTCCATGCGAAAAGCAAAACCACTTAAACGAAGCAGACCAAAGAACCATTTAAAAATATCACATTCATACCACATGGCATAATGGAAATGGAAAAAGAACAAAGCAAAATAAAATAAATACAAACAGATTTGTAAATTTAATTAATAATATAATATAATGCCATTTATTTGCTACTCGGTGCCTGGGTCGTAGGCTGGTATTAGCATTTAATCCCAGCGCCGATGCAGCCCATGATATCATGACCCATTCCATACCTCGCCGAAATACCCGAGATGGAGGGAGGTTGCTACTCTTGGCATTAAATGTTTCGATACATACATACATCCAATTCCATTCCCCGTACATTCATTTCAGGGAGTATAGGTCATCACCCAAGAAAAGAAATGGCAATGACCAATTACGCAGTCTTTGTGTTTTTTAAACCACAGTCACAAACAATTCCTATGGAATAAATTATGCAACAAAAGTTTGAACAATATTTCTTGACACAGATTGTGAAACGAAAACCATACATTTGTAAAATTCTTACATTTATAAAATTTTATAACCAATCAATCGTACAGTATAAAAAAATCGGATTTTTTTCATAAAACAAAAAACACAAGTCTCAGCTGAAGAGAAAATTTAAAGAGTTACCCGTCCAAAGAACCCGTCAATGAGATTGGAGAAGACACAGCTCCTTGCACCAAGAAACCACTCCACACGTTCAGACACGAACACCGCAAATTACTGGATGAATGAAGCGCATTCAGACAGCAATACCCACCACCAGAAACCACTCCACCTTCCCTGGACCACCGCAAATAAGCCACAAACAGAACAAAAGTTTGAGCAATATTTCTTGACGCAGCTTGTGAAATGAAAACCATATATTTGTAAAATTCTTACATTTATAAAATTTTATAACCAATTAATCGTACAGTATAACAAAACCAGATTTTTTTCATAAAACAGAAAACACAAGTCTCAGCTAAAGAGAAAATTCCAAGAATTACCCGTCCAAAGAACCCGTCAATGAAATTGCAGAAGACACAGCTCATTGAAGCCCATTCAGACAGCAATACCCACCACCAGAAACCACCCCACCTTCGCTGGACCACCGCAAATAAGCCACAAACAACCACGCCACCACAAAAAATCCAACAAAAACAGCCACAACACAAAAGCAAGTCGCACCAAACAGAACAAGCTTGAACACCAGAGAACCTCTAAAATATAGCTTCAGAGTGCTCCATCACCCAAGCAAGGAGACCGTCCTTCACCCCTGCAAACAGCGAGCACACTGCATTAAACCCCTGGAACACCTCAACCCGACGCTAGCGGGCGCACAATAGAGCCCGATGAAACGAACGATAAATCGACAAGACTGGTGAATAAATCGCACAGAAGTCTTGAGTCCCGAGACCACCAACCTCATTTAAACTGGCAAACGTCACCCCGCGCCATACTACATTAACACCACGGAACCCTGGACCATACCGCATCAATACCCCAACTACAACACCGTTTAAACCCCTGGAAGACCTCAACCCGATGCTAGCGGGCGCACAACAGAGCTCGAACCGCAACACCGTTTAAACCCCTGGAACACCTCAACCCGACGCTAGCAAGCGCACAATAGAGCTCGACAAAAGGGACGATAAATCGACAAGAATGGTGAATAAATCACACAGGAGTCTTGAGTCCCGAGACCACCGTCACCCCACGCCATACTGCATCAACACCACGAAACCCTGGACCATACCGCATGAATACGCCAACTGCAACACCATTTAAACCCCTGCAACACCTCAACCCGACGCTAATGGCCACACAACAGAGCTCGACGAAAGGGACGATAAATCCACAAGACTGCTAAATAAATCGCATAGGAGTCTTGAGTCCCGAGACCATCGCCACCCCGCGCCAACAGAGCTCGACGAAAGGGACGATAAATGGACAAGACTGGTGAATAAATCGCATAGGAGTCTTGAGTCCCGAGACCATTTGAACCTCATTTAAACCTGCATTTAAACCTCATTTAAACATGTTTAAACCCCTGCAACACCTCAACCCGACGCTAGCGGGCACACAACAGAGATCGACGAAAGGCACGATAAATGGACAAGACTGGTGAATAAATCGAACAGGAGTCTTCAGTCCCAAGACCATTTAAACCCCTACAACACCTCAACCCGACGCCAGCGCACAACAGAGCTCGACGAAAGGCACGATAAATGGACAAGACTGGTGAATAAATCGCACAGGAGTCTTCAGTCCCGAGACCATTTAAACCTCATTTAAACTGCAACACGTTTAAACCTCAACCGGACGCCAGCGGGCGCACAACAGAGCTCGACGAAAGGCACGATAAATGGACAAGACTGGTGAATAAATCGCACAGGAGTCTTCAGTCCCGAGACCATTTAAACCTCATTTAAACCGGCAAACGTCACCCCACCGCCGGGGCCTGGGGCACACAGCCCCAGGCCAACGTCACTACATACGGATCAAACCACAACCATGTAAAATGAAGTTTTAAAAAATCAAAAAAATACAAAAAATATAAAATTTAACAAAAACTTTGCAATTTCATATCCGCGATTTTTGCCACCCCAACTAATACCACCCGACTCAAAACTATATTTCGGGGACATAATAAAGTATGATCGGTATTTAAATGGGATTCATATTCACTTCATCACTTTTTATGCATTCATATTTTCAAGTGGGGCACGGGTAGATTGCAATATTTTTTTATATATATAAATGTCACACTTAAAAGCAAGTTATATCGAGTTTTAAGGAGTTATACTTTTGTAATTTTATTTATGGTTATGATAGTTTGATTATACATTAATAAATTTTATCATTTTTAATTAATAATTAATTTATTATTAAGTTAGATTTAAGAGAAACGGTTTCTGAAATTTTATAAGCATAAAATTTTAGTTAATTAATTATTTTTAACATTTTGTATTGTGTTTATTTTTGTTTTTTTCATAATTAGAATTGTATATTCAAAACAAACACTAGAATGTAAGTAATACAAAATCATATCTATTCAAATACAAAAGCTTACATTCCAAAAATTAAACAAGAGAGAACTGTAATTTGGTATGCTGGGCTCTTTATTATTTTGAGAACAAATTACATCTTATAAAGAGCTCAACTAGGACCTCTACTTGTGTCCAAATTTAATGAGTATAAGATGAGTATTCATTTGGTTTACTTCTATCTACTTTGTGATCAAATTGTTGCTAGTGTCGATGTCTTCAACTCTCTCCCTCTACAATGTGCAGTGCTAGTCGAGTATTGGGCACAACTTTCTTCCTTGATGTAAAATCAACTTTAAATGCTTAATTTTTTTGGTAGAACCTTCAACGAGAACTAATTAGTAAAAAACACTCCATTATTCATTCACTAGGCTATTTATCTCCTCCCTTCTTGGAAGGCCAAATGACCCCAAGAATCAATTACAAGAGTTTGGCAAGTTGTAACTACTTATGCCTAAATGTCATCATCATAAACATTAATATTTTTCTTAAGTCTGTGTTTATTTTCCACAAGTAGTTGATTCCATATGAGTAAGATTCCATGTTTCCTCCATTTGTTCAAAATTCTAGATCATGTGATTTCTAATAATGCATCTCAACGATTTCTTGGTTCAACTATTATCCAACTTAACATAAAGAATCAATAAATATCAAGAATTTGTTGCCACCAAAATCGAGTCACTTAGGTTGTTGGTACTCATGGTACTCATGGTAATTCTCTAATGGTACTCATGGGATGGACTAACATCTTCTCCATGCACTTGCCATGTACCATTACTAATTCTCTAACCATTACCAAGTTGCTAACCAATCATCCGACTACTACATTTGGGTTAAAAAGAATGATGTTTATTACTATACAGACTCTTTGTGAAATTTTCGACCTTGCAATTAGTTGTATTTAAAAAAAATCATAGTTTCTATAATAAATTATGTAAATTTATCAATGTATGTAAATATCGTATTATCATGTTGAATTATTAAATTTGACATTACCATTGAAATCATCGTAAGGACTATTTTTTGTGTATAAATGTCGATTATTCACACTTTAAGCATCAAAATATCCATGTTTAAGTTTCAATATATTAATGTATAAACATCATTTTAATTATAGAGGCATAAAAAATGCATAGTCATTTTGATCAAGTTTAGATGGTATGCCTCTTCTCAAATCTACATTGACAAAGTGATGTTTGCATTTAGGCATAAAATTAAAATGAGAGAATGCTTGTAAATATATATTTCATTTCAACACTTAATGTAAGAAATATAGTATTTCTAAAGTTAAAAATGAAGATGTTAAAATTGTGGAACTCTTTATTTTTTATTACTTGTGGAACTCAATATTAAGATGAATTACAATGATATAGTTAAATATTTTTGTTATTTAACAAATTAAAAAAACAATCTTTTATGGTTGAGTGTTTTATTTATTTAAATTTAAAGTTAAGTAAATTAATATATTTATATAATTTGATGATTTGTTAATTTGATTTTATAAACACTTTCATTTAAACCAAAGAGATCATATCCATGAGGAAGATGTGACACTGAAATAACTCATATATATTTTATGCACGGAATCTTCATTGGATCATAGATATGCATGACCAATATTAATTTTTATACCATGAAGTAAGCAAAGTTTCATATACTATCAAAGGGTAAAACTTAGAGTAGAACCAAACATGGGCATGTGCAACCTAATGAGGGTCACTTTTGGCACGTTAGATGCAATAGAAAACTGAAAAATCAGGCATCCCTCAACTTACTTGGTTTTTTTTAGATGCTTACACAAGATATCTTGCATCGAGTAAAAAAGATGAAACGTAGGAAATTGAGTCACGTTTCCGAATATATAACATTCAAATATTGAAGATTTACATAACTATGTCAAATTTCATTTTTTCTAACAGTCACTTTTTATTTTTTTTGGCAAATGATAAGGTATATGTTTTTGTGGGTGCAGCCTTTCACTGCCTAAATGACGGTTTCAGGCTACAAAATTTGGTATACATGTATAGAACCTATAGCACTAGTGCAGTGCTATTTTTCCAAAATTAAATGTTTAATTTTTATTTTTTTTAATTATGTAAGTGGTCAAACCTAAAGAATGGTACGTCAAATGTGGGTGCAGCCTTTGAAGGTCTTAATGTAGTTATTTTGACTTGGATTTTTTACATGATGTAGAGGTCGGTTTCCTCTAGTGTATCATTCAAGTTTTTTTTAAAATGGTTGTGAAATGAAAAAGTTATGGAATAAACACTAACAATATGCGTTTTGACCAACGGAGTGATGACACAAGAAAATTAGGAAATAAATATAAAATCTCAATATTTTTTTAAAAACATTACATATTTGGAATCTGCATAAAAAATTCTATCTATGCCTAAAATTTTGTCAATAATGGTCAGGTATGTCATGTTGTAGAGAGCGGTGAAAAACAGGCATACTCAGAAAAATGCTGAAAATGTCAAATTAGCTATGGTCTAAAAATTCCCTAGCACAGGTTTAGTAAGTTTGAACCAGCCACATAGGACAATGGCTGACACGCTGGGGAAGGAATAGTGGGTGAGTAGGCACTCAGGAAAGCGCACGCGTTATGTGGATAGATAGCGTGCTAGCATTATGTGGATACATAATGCACTATCGTTATTTCTATGCAAAAATATTAGCAAAATGCATTTATCCTCTCGCGTTCTGCATTTTCTCCTCCCGCCTTCCCTATTTTTATGTTTACCAAATATTTTACACAAACAAAATGATAAAGTAAACAAATTAATAGGAACAGTCTTCGAAATGACTTGATGACTCGTTTCAATGGACACGTATTATCTAAATATCATAGCCATAGACAACAACTAATTCAAACAGTCAATTCGCTACAACTAAGATCAAACTTTAGATAATATAGTTTCTATAGTAGTAAGCGGCGCTATTGAAATCTAGGTAAATATCATACAAATATTTCAAACAAATTTATGGGCATAAGCATTCTAGAAAAGATGGCAAAGTTTCAAAACGGTCGGCTGCACCAATAAAACTAGGGGCACCAAAGTAAGGCTCAAACTGCGTTTATGGACACTTACCGATCGAAGGATATCTAAGTGTAAATGCAAATGCGGCAGCCCCTCCGGGAAGCCTT